>CM023453.1:38280270-38464756 GCA_013339765.2 Haemaphysalis longicornis
TTAGCTACGAGGAGTGCCAGAAATATTTCAGCTACGTTTACCCAAACAACATGGTATCTAGAAAAACCCAGCGAGAATGAACGTTGACTTTCTGGAGACATTAGACTTTTTTTTTGCTGTCTTACTGCTAAAAAATGTCTGCGATAATAGAAGCAATGCACGAGGCAAAAAAAGTTACCTTTTTTTTTACATTAAAGACCTAGCATAAAGCTAGTGAAAAGCGAGCCTAGATACATTTATAACAACCGTACGAAATTGCGAGCGCCGATGCGACATTCCAGTTAAAATGTTACGCTTCCGGACCTGTCTTTCCAACTCCTAAAATGGCTTCTCTTTGAAGTATTCACCAGTAGAAGAGCAATTCACTTCATTTGATACACACACTGCTGGTGCGGAATTATTGAGAAAATACGTAACCTTGCCCCCCACGTTTTGTCTCGAGTGGGTCGAG
This sequence comes from Haemaphysalis longicornis, assembly GCA_013339765.2. Classification (NCBI taxonomy): domain Eukaryota; kingdom Metazoa; phylum Arthropoda; class Arachnida; order Ixodida; family Ixodidae; genus Haemaphysalis; species Haemaphysalis longicornis. The sequence goes on from CM023453.1 coordinate 38,280,722, forward strand.
ACAAAATGCTGCCAACTACTCCTGCCATGTTGCTCGATCTTCCACGACTACCAACAGGTATCCCTGTCTGGTGCTTTTACCGAGAAAAAAAAAAGTGTTTTCGGGCGTATCCTCGTGTTTTTCAATGTCTTTCTCGAGCTGTCCAGGATCATGTGCTAGCATTTTTTGGCAACCTGGTTTGGCGAGCTTGTAGAATGGCTTTGTATACAAGATAAGCTAGTGAAGCTTATTATACACATGCTGAAGGGAACGAATGCATCAGTGCACTTTATGTTCATTTATGCGTAGGAGATATCAAACTCATCAACGGCGACGTGCCTAAAAAACTCGCGTGTATCAATGTAATTTATTTTGTATTTGGCCTTTCACCCTCCCCCATACGTAAATGTGATCGTCATTCTGTTTTGTAAATTACGTTTGTTGGTTTCTTAAGTTTCTTTTATCTGGCGGCGGTGTTCTTGTTCGTGGTATGCAACCAATGAGCGCACTGAAACACGAACAGGATTCAAAGTTGCGTTTTAATCCGTATGTGTAGTTACCCTAGTTCCGCCCACAAAATCATGTCCGTCAATTCATCCGTCTCTTCGCCCGTGTTTAGTTTCTATCCATTCGTCTGTCCCTATTTTTTTCTATCCCTATTTATGTCCCTAATTTTATATTTAGTCTCTCTTGTTGTGGACATACATTGCAGTTACGCATAGCGCGCATGGCAGCCGTTCGCATTTGAGAAGCCTTGCACTCCGTCGCTGTTTGCCATTCATTTCGTGCGTCATTACCTTTTCTTTTTTTCTTCAGCAAATTTGGCCAAAAAATTGAGAATTGTGTACTTAGATGGTTGCTCTACAGTTGTATGATTGAACAATTACGAGCGTGGTAACTTGCTGAAAATTATTGTTATATTTTTCCTGGTTGAGTAAAGTGCCAAGATAGATTCACACGTTCTACGTCGTAGTCAGTACTATTACCCGTCGTTGCAGTGTGAACGATTGGTCTAGTGGTTTCTACTGGCATGCAAATCCGATTTGTACTTTTGTTTTGTTTTGTTTTGTTTTCCGCGTCTTACTCCGGCTGTAAGCCATAGATTATTAGGTGGGTGCCTCTTCTCGGACTGTCGGTCGGTGCAGAGTGATGCGATGCTTGTGCGCCCCTACCTTTCCAGGGACTCCACCTTGTATTTGGACGGATTCGTGATGGTCACGCACATGCCGGAGTACGAGTTTGACCGGGATCTAGCGAACCTTATCGAGTGCACGATCACCGGAGGAGCGCCTTACGAAGTCCTCAGCGAAAACCTGGCGGGCATGGTGAGCTCCATTCTTTAAGTTATCCTCCTTTCAGCGATCTGCTGTCATTTTAACAAAATTTGCTACGCAAGCAAAATAGTACCTTCTTCACTTTAAAACAACTAGCTTTTCCCAGTCATGTTTCTTGGCGGATATATAGGTCGGAGGCCGTATTTTCACAACATAATTCTGTTACGTCATAGACAGATAGTCGCCACTGTTTCGTATGTTTACTTCAACAACTCGATTATTTGTTTGAAGTACGTTCCAAAATTGTCATCGTTGTTATCCTGACATTGGAGCCAACCTTTTAATTGCGGATGCCAGACAAAAAGGCAAATTCGCCGCTTTGGAACACCTACTTGTTTTAATGGGTTTCTCTTCGCACCAGGGAAACACGCTATTCAGCCACGAGTACCGCGGTACTATCCCCACTGCTGTGACGAACACTGGGCAAATTGACGGCTTCACGGGTGGGTGTTATAGAGCCATTAGCCACGCCATTTCGTGAAGCCGCCAAGAGCTCACGCTGGTTTCTGATTTATTTCTTTTGGCATCCTTCGGTTCAAATGCGGTGTCCTACGCATGCACGTTGAATTACGGACGGGGAGTTTCGCACACTATCTTCTTTTGTTCACAACGCCGGCATTTTCGCCGCAAGGGGCGCATAAGGCTTGCGCCTTAGTCATTTTTCTCAAAGGTTTGCCGCCTTGTGACAAGAGTCGTTTATGTTGGCGTTTGCCCCGCCCTCTCTGTTGTCGCTCCAAGCGCTTCCGTGTCCAGTTTCCTCCGGCTCTTCGGTGGGGCAGTCTACATTCGCCCCAACCCTGTTTTTGTGGCCATTGAAAACGATGGCGTGTCCAATTTCAACCCGCTGATCTGGGCGGTGGTTCGGTCGCGACGAGCTGCCGTCCTTTATTTTGAATTTCACTCGTCCTCAGTCGTGCAGATAGGAAGGCCGCGTGTTGTCATTCACCTTCACAGCGTGAAATGGCTTAATATTTTTGGTATTCATTTCAGAATAACTAGGCCATTGGGCACCGTATTTTGTGTAACTAAAGAGATAATAAAATTTAGAGAGCAAGTCACCTGCAGATTAAGACTGATAATTAACTAATTAAATTGCGTCTCTCCCTTTACCTGTAAAACTATGTTGCGTGTTACTGCCTATATACAAGAACTTCCACTTTGCCTCCGCGACAGAATGGTCGTACTATTCACGAAAGCGCTAAACTTCCCTACGTTCTTCGGAAGTATTTATTGTTCCCGTCATTTGTTTGTTTGTTTTTTCTTTTGCGAACGACAGCCGTGTCGCTAAGGGCATACAAGTGTTCAATCGCATAAGGCAGTGCTTATTCGCATAAGGCACGGCCGCTTTTCGACCGGCTTACAAACATCATTTTAAGCAAAATTAGGCTTAATAATGCCTCGTATTCGCTCTTCTTACTTAGAAAAAACTCATGGAGATGATGCACAAACAGCTCCTCCAGTACTTGGACTTTCCATCCTTGGCCATGTCTGTGTCCCTGTGCACACGATTCTACGAAGCTGGGGGCATTGATCGCCGTGCTAAGGCATCTATTGGTAGCTCGTGCGAGGACATCAATCGGCCCCCGAGTCCTACCTCAGAGGTGAGTTCCCGCTTATCTCACAGGGAAAAAATGGCCGCGTATCTGCTCCTTTTGTTGCAAATGTCAACGAAAGACGATAGTCGACTCGGGCCCCTGGCAAGTGAATGCCTCCCTTCTCTTTCCCGCTCCCCTCTCATGCTGTTCCTCTCCCGTCTCGTTCTTCCCGAGATAACACGCTACACGTTTGCTCAAGTCAATTTAACTTTACCGCGTTCCACTGATCCAAGTCGGGTGTCTCGATGCCAGCGCTGCCATACTGCGGATACACGCGTGAATCAAGGCACCCTACTACAGCGTTTATAGAACTACGTTGCCCTACTCCCCGAGCGTTAAAAGTGGAACGTGGAACCTATCTAGTGGAACCTTTCGCTTGTGTTGCCGTTTGATTTTTTTAAATGCCGCCAGGCAGTGCGGGCAACAGCAGGCGGCAGTTTTTTGCAGTTGATGTAGTATTTCATTTGCTGTAGCAAAAACCAAGCATCCCTCAATTTTTTAACACAGAAACACTGCAAATACTGCTCATGTATTGATTTTCAGCCTTATATTTGCTAATGTCTTGTTTTTGTTCAACTATGTTGACAAGTATGAACATTAACAACGGACTTATATGTTTAGATTTCGCTGTGGGTATATAAGGATATTGCGCACGTCCTGTTTCACTTTAGCCGGGTGGCTGAATAGAGCCACAGTCATACAGACTGACATACAGACAGACAAAAATTTCTAAAATTTCGGACATGGCGATCAGTACATATTATACCGACCACAAAGACACTGTAACCGTCATCGTCTTGTAGCATTTCTTTTACTTGATTCTGGATGGTTTCACGCTCCTTGTAGGATACGTGGTATGGGTGTTGGCATACTGGCTTTGTTGCTTCGTCTACAATTATGCGGTGTTAGGCAACAGGGGTTTGTCCGACCTTTGAAGTAGTGGAAAAGCACTCGCGAAATTTCCCGAGGAGGTCTGTCGGCTGCTTTTTCTGTTCAGGCACGAGGTCTGGGTTGATGTTTATTAATCCCACGACGTCTTTCAGAACCGATACATCAGTCAGGTCTGTCGCCGCTGCATGCAGTTCTGTCAACTGAACAAACTCGTGGAGCGAGGCGATGTCGGTTGCCTTTTGCGACGTGTTGGAGCCCGTTTCCAAAGTTTGTGAGTACGCCATTTGTGCAGCCAACACACAGGTGGACAAGGCTCCTTGCAACACAGGTTTCCTTTTCTAAAAGCAAGTTCGTGTTGCCTTCCACTAATTGTTCGCAACTTTCGGGCATGTCCCCTTTCACGAAGGCGACGACACTACTTCGGGGTGGCACGCCGACGTTGTCGTCGACTACGCTCAGGACGCGTACTCCCCCCCCCCCCCCCCTCCACCCCCCTTCTGCGTCATTTGTAGCGATGGCTCCTGCTGTCGAGAATGTCACCGTAGATGCTTCCAGGTCAATGACGGCGCCATTTGCTTGTACGAAGTCGATACCTAGTGTTACATATCTGCAACACTCTGGGAGTACTATGAAGTCAGCGACGTAGGAGTAGCCACGGATGCCGACCCTAGCTGTGCATTGACCTGTAGGCGCGATCAGATGATCACCCGCAGTGCGAATGTGGGGTCCGTTCCAGTGCGTGGTACCATCCGTTGAATCTCGCAACCCATTCATAAAGCTCCAACCAGTCCTCCGGATCTTCAAAGATGTCTCCATGAAAAGTTAGAGGCTTTCGGTGCTGATGAAACATAAGCTGACCTGGTGTGACGTTGCTGTGTGTGAGGTTGCTGCTGATAACCGAGTAGTCGGCACCTGTGTCCACTAGCGCAGTAACGTCATAACCGTCGATAGTAACGGCAAGATCGGATGTGTCTCGTTTCCTGTTACTTTCTTTTTTCGTCGGTTCTACGGTACGTCATCGAGAGCACCGTGGAGGATATTCACCGGCTTCCTCTTCAGCGGCCCCACCTCCAGAGGCCGCTGGTCTCAGTTTTCCCGGCGCGGGCTCTGCGAGCGGCACCTGAATGAGCTGGAGGGGCGACGAGGGCTTGGCGACCGGTAACGATAAAGTGACGACGACGGACCTTGTTTCCTCATGGCTAGACGTCGACAAATTGGGCTGTACAAGCAGGTATTCCTGAATTTCAGGTGGCCGTTCACCTTTTCGCGGGCAGGATGCGTTGGGATGGCATCCGCCGAGACCAGCGCGGCGGTACGGACATGACCTGTAGAGATGGCTGGCTTCACCACAATGAAAACACAGTGACCGGCTATAAGGTGCACGCCACAAGTCCGTCTTTCGAATGTCACCGGGGCGCGTCGATATCCCGGCTGGCGAGGAGTCACGGTGCCGTCACCAGACGGCATAGGTGGCGGCAGGCGCTGCGGTGGCGACGTTCGGAGTGGCGTACGGAGCGGTTTGCTGGCGAGCGGCGGCGTATGTAGCAGAGCTGCGAGATGCCGGCATATTGAGTTCAACTGGTTCCCGAACCAATGCCGCACTTCCTCCCGAACGAATTGGGATACCGAGGAATACGTCGGCGAAGCCGGTGGTAGTTGCGGTCGGCGAAGTTCTTCCCGAACTACTGAACGAATCAGCTCACGCAAGGCGTCTGGGCTGGTGGCCAAGGCAGCAGAGAGTACGTCCACCGACGCGCAGCTCTGACTGCGGTCGTACTGTCTGGAGCGCTGCTCCAGCGTCGGTACGCGGCGGATTGCGCACTAGCTCGGCGAACAGCTCCTGTTTAACGCCTCCCATAAGGTCACGGAGCTTCTTGTCCTCAGCCATGTTTGGGTCAGCACGCCTGAAAAAGCGGGACATGTCTTCGTAATCCATGGTCGCGCTCTCATTTGGAAACTGGTTTTTAGAGTCTAGTGCAGCTACTGCCTTTTCCTTGCGATCATTCCGCTCATGGGCAGCTACAAACCGGCCCCGAAATTCATCCCAGGTTGACCATTCAGTTTCATTGTTTTCTAACCACGTCGTTGCGTATTTATTGAGAGAGAAGTACACATCGAAGAGCTTCCACCCTTGGTCCCATCCGTTGAATCTCGCAACCCGTTCATGAAGCTCCAACCAGACCTCCGGGTCTTCGAAGATGTCTCCATGAACAGTGGGAGGCTTTCGAGGCTGATGAAACATGAACTGACCTGGTGTGACGTTGTCGTTTGCCTTAGTGGTCGTGGGCGCGGTGCGCATTGCCGCTACCCTGCTTGTCATGGGCAGTGGCCCCAACTCAGGCGCAGCGCCCAGAATCCGACGACTGGTACGTTGGTGGACAGGCGTCATCTCCCTATCGGGGACTGTCTTCCTCAGCGCCTCATTCTTGGTGCATGCGGGGTTCAGAGTCTCTACCCCGCCCCGTATCCCCTACCCGTGACGAGCCGATCCAGAACCGCCATGACCCGATGACGTGACCAGACGATGACGGCGTCCCCAGCCCAGTAGTCCGACGTGGTTACGGATACTTTCGACGTTAGTCGGTGCCTTGACAGGTCGTGTCCCGGGACTAGGCATCGCCCACACCATCATCGTAATATGTGGAGGCAAGGACTTCATTTTACATTGTCATCTCATCTTTCGTCCTCACCACATCGCCTACCACGGCGGCGTCCACCGGGACGGTCGCTTTCACCGGGGGGGGCCATGTCACGAGAAGATGATGAAGAGGGCAACGCAGCCTGGCTCTGTTATCCCAGCCTACGACGACGGAGAAGATATGGGGGGCCGGGCTACCTGCACGCGCTCGGGCTTGGCCGCCATGTATTAATCCGTTCATCATTCATCGCCATGGTTCGTGTCGTCTGTGCTGCCGCCACGTAACAATATCATTTACTAGAGTTTATTCCCTGGTCCAGGAAGCTCGTTTCCTGTCCCTAACCCTTTCGGACCTGGTGGTGTCAATTGACAATATCACATAAAAGTTCCAGCGCACAGAGAACGAAACCAAAACTCCTAGTGTTTTTTTTTTTTTTTTTTTGAGGGGGGGGGGGGGGGGAGTTGTCCTTCATTGATGCCTATTGCAAAATATATCACAGTTGTTTTATTTTGTTGGAGCTGCACGCTACGAAGAAGAAGAACCTCAGGTGAAGACGAAATAACGACATTGAGAGTGAAAAAAATAGCGGCGCGAGTTTCAGTCCCAAGCTTGTAAATCTGAAGTACGTGCAACACGAAGCTGATTTTTTGGTTGTAGGTTCATGTAGTCATAAAGTATAGAAAAAATGTGCAAAAGTAATGTCTCTGCTCGATATAAAAGTTTTAATTGCCAGATGTCCTCATTATTCGTCTCATTAATAAATCTGTAATTACATGCACTTCCACCTCTATTATTGGTTCTGGGGCTTATGGGACCCTAAAATTTAAAAAAACACAGGAAATATCCTTTTCCGTAAAACAAAAAAAAAATCAGAGCCGAAAGGGCTAAGTGTTACTCCCATCCTTATTCGTTATAGGCCATGTTGAGCCGAACTAAATTTGCTTTCGATTTAGTAAGATGCCGATTTCTGCTGTGTATGTCATCACAGGTAGTGTGGACTGGTTGTATGTAAGTTGTCGTTTGAGTGATAGAGGTAGCTTACTTTTCATTATTTGAGAGTGCTTGCCGATTGCTCCCCAACCCATACCTATTCCGCACCGCATTTCTCTCTCGTGGTTGGGGTCAGCACTAACCATCTGTTCGATATAGTTATATTCTCGTACTTCTTCTAGCGCTTCGTCTCCTAAGCTGAAGAGGGCGCTCGCGGCATGCTTATTCATTACTTTAGATTTATTCATATATATTTTCGGTCCCACAGCCAAGCTTTTTGTTAGTACATCTTCAAGCGTTTTTGTAGGTGTTCTGCAGTCTCACTCAGCAGTACTATGTCGTCTGCAAATCTCAAATGACTCAAGTACTCTCCGTTTACTCCTACACCTGTTTTTTCTCAGTCAATTTTTCTGAATACCCCCTCCAGACATGCTGTGAACAGTTTTGGCGAGATAGTGTCTCCCTGCCTTACTCCCTTTTGGATGGGGAAATTACCGCTTTTCTTGTGAAGTGCTATCCTGCCTGTACATCCCTTATACAGGGTGATCAAAGTTAAGTCGACAGGTTTGTTTAAAAATAGGTCTTTAGATTTACGTGAAGACCACCTCTACAGTGAGGTTATGCGCCCAGGGGGACATATAATTAGGAGGTAATTATTGATGTAGGTGGCTTAATTAACTAAAATTGATTAATTAACTTTTTAGTGGCTGTAGTGACAAGGCATGTTTGTATTAGAACGTTAGACGCAATAGTCTATCTACGCAGTTTCAATTGGCAGAATTCTTCTAGCGCATCCGTAGTCCGAGATATCAAACGGCGAAGTTCAATTGCCGTTCGCATGATTACGCATGCTAGAAGTCAAGACCGGCGCATAGCTCCTCCCTTTTGTTCCTGTGTTTCGATAGCGGTTCCGAGTACTGCAGATTGCGATAACGCCAGCCAAGAATGAATGGGTGCCAGTTATCACTTTTTCCTGTGCCTCCACCCCTTTGTCGAACTAAACACCGTACACAGCAGGCACGTCACTGAAAAGAAGAGCTTTGCGCTGGTGCAGACTGTCTTACATGCGTAATCATACGAACGGCAATTAAACTTCGCGGTTTGATATCTCGGACTGCGGATGCGCTAGAAGAATTCTGCCAATTGAAACTGCGTAGAAACATGATTGCGCCTAACTTTCCAATACAAACATGTCTCGTTACTGTAGCCACTAAAAAGTTCATTAATCAATTTTTGTTAATGAATCCTCTGAAATCAATATTTACCTTCTATTTATGTGTCCCCTTGGGCGCATAACCGTCCCCCTGGGCGCATAACCCTACTGTAGAGGTCGTCTTCGCGTAAATCTAAGAGCCCATTAAAAAAAAAAAACTGTCGACTTTGATCACCCTCGTCTACAAATCTTAGGTCTCTTCTTAATTTAATGCTTTCGGCACGGCTGTTGTTCTTACTGAGTGAAGACTTTCTTATAGTCCATAAATGCCATGTAAAGGGGTTTAGTGTATTCAGCGATTTTTCTATCACTCGATTGACAACATTAATGCGATCCATGGTTGAGTAACGCTTCCTGATCCCAGCCTGCTCTCTGGCTTGTTCGAAATCCGAACTGTCAAGGGCCAGCATACGCGTCAAATATGCGAAGCGTGTTCGTCATTCACAGTTGAGGGACCTCGTTTGTCACTACTCCGTCGGTTCGCTCTTGGAGAAAGAAATCGACTACTTGAACAAAAAAGGATGCTTCGTTTATCTTTAAAGCCGCACCTTTCAGCATTAGTTTTATTCTGTAGTTTTTATGTTTTCATTTGTTTCTCCACTCATAAGCCGGGCTAGCCTTTTTGATCTACACATCCACCCCTTCTTATGAAGTAAACCGTTGTGAATAAGCGCTTGTGTACGTAGCTTCTTTATTGTGTCAAGGTATTGGCGCTGTTATAGTCTAGCAGCCAAGCAGTTGTAAGTGCAAGGCCATGTGCACGCTATGATCGGTCGCAGGCGGTAAAAAATTCCTATCAACCAACCGTCGTGGGCATGCGGTCAGGCCTGTATTAAGCTGAAGACAAAATACAAGTATGGTTTATTCAAAATATTATGTGTTTTATAGTTCCCACCGAGCTTGTCTGACAGCGAATGTGCTCATTCGTTGAGAAATTACACAATTTAAGCCAAAAGTTTAATTCTTCCGCTAAATATGTCGCTGGATGGTAACACAGAGACGTTGAAATACTGCTCATCGCGCCTAAGGCAATATAAAACATTGCGACCTGTTGTTACTTACGAACAATGTGAAGAAGTATTGATTCCGAAATAATACAAAAATTGAGTGTTTTTCCGGGTAGGCTTCCACAAGACGAGCGCACGAGCACAGCCGACTAAGGAGTGGTGTCGAATGCTCCGCTGAGGTCCACAGCACCCATAATGTGTTTTGCTTTTGATTCATTTTCTGCTGGAGCGTCTCCATAACCAGAAAGCAGTAGTATGGTTCCCTAACTCTGCATGCACGCCGATGGTTAAGGTAGAAACAGTCGACTTCTTTCTTTGGCGGTAATTACGTCTAGTCACCTCTTCATCCACTCTGTTTGGTGACGCATGGTAAAAGTGAGAAAGCGTTCCGGTTTCCAGCCTTTCAGAGTCTCTTTCCTGGTTTCAAGAATGGTATACCCCCAGGGTTTTTTAGGGCTGCCGGAGCCCCCTTGGCTGTCGATATTTCCGTTACTGTAGGAGTTCCTCTTGCAGTGGCGCGGAGGTGTTTTAGACGATCATTGTCGTGGGACAAACGTGTCGACGTGGTCAAGCAATGCTAATCGCGTCTGTAAAGATGTATACATACACACATTATCCGAAAGAGTCGCAACTGCTTGTGCATAATTTAAGGGCTATTACACATTCAGCACCGTATGCAGGGACGTTATAGCCTCACGGTACGATGGCGTTTCACTCAAACACTTAATCATACGTATTAACGCGCGGAACTAATGTTTCGCAAATAGCTCAGCCTTTCCAACGCCCACTACGACGATCTATTTTCAAGTAGTAATTCTGCCGAAGTTATAAAAGCAAAGCTTTATACGAGCATGGTTTCCTGCATAGTTCTTGCGCGTTTGCAAAAGATCTTTATAACGAGTGCTTATCAGCAAAAGGCTGTAATTCTTGTTTTATAAAAACCTTCCCCAAAACAATTATATGACAGCCGCAAGGACGACTCTAACATTATTCTAAGTTTAACATACTAGTCATAATTGGATTTTCCACTGTGAATTTTGAAACTTCACAGAACTCCCGTCCGCTCTCTGCCAGTACATATTGTGAGGAGTCAGTTGCGATGAGCTAGATTTTATGCTACCATTTCCGCGTTCGAACGCGGCGGCGGTGAACAACGCAACATGCTCCCTTAGGAAAGGGTGGGATCTCTCCAGCGATCTCGACAGATCCGAGCCAGCTTTCAACAGCGAGGCCGAAGGAACCTACTGCGCATGCGTATTCGCTAAATACTACTGTGCGCAGTGTGACTAATCGTCTTTCTAACTGAGTGAGTTTTTTTTTTTTTTCCCTGACTCTGCTCTTCGCGTTGAATCACGTTCGATGCTTGTAGTGGTCATTGGAGTTGTTACTCCAATAGAAACCAACATTAACAAATGATGAAAAAAAAAAAAAAACAAATGCTCGTACACTTTCTAGTCATGTGAGTGATGTGCGTATTAGGAAGCGTCGCTGGTCTTCGGCCTGCACAGAGTGGAATCGTTCCTAATTTTGATTTCATCTCGCGACACCAGGATGCGTTTTAAACCACGAATTACACCGATATCATTCAGAAGTCGTTATTTCCATAGCCGCCTTACGCTAAAAACACTGTGAACGTGTCGTGAAGTAACCAAATTTAAGAGTAAAATTACAAAAGCGCCTATGCTTTAAGGCATGGGAAGCCTTTGCACTCCCTGAAGTGGGAAAAAATTAGAGCTGTTCCATTCAACGTGAAAGCTGTCGGAAGTGCAGATGAGCGATTCGCCACAATGGGCTGTGGCCCCGTTATCCGCTCATTGCTACCACCACTCTCCCTGTCTCACTCTTTCTGTTAATGAATTGAACAGAGGATTCTCCAACACATTTCAAATTTCCCGCCTTCGAAGTACAAGGGCGCCCTTTGCCTGGAACAGCATGAGCGGGAGTTCTGTTGTTTTGGGTGCAGGGCACTTTATGGGCTCGCCTTGTCGGGTTAGCTCGCTAACGGTAGATGCGACTGCCGGAAGCAGGCGGCGCAGCGAGATAACGGACCCAAGTACAGCCTTGTGTACCGGGGTCAGGAAATCACGCTGAGGCTTCGAAAACCACGTGGTTTAAATATACATAACCATTCAAACCTCGTGAACCGCTGGCGCTTGTCATACATCTCTGTGTCGTTTAGCGCAAAGAAAACTGCAGGTACATATGAGGCAAAATCTGTGTTACTGTTTGCCGATTGCTCCCCGACAGCCCCCGTGTTCATTTAATTAGGAACGCTCGTTGGGTTGGCTTTACGATACTAAACGATAACACCCGCCGTGCGAGAAAGAAATGGCGGACGCAGAAAGGCTCCAGCCGTGCAAGAAAAAAAACGCGTTCGAAATACCGCAGAAAGGCTGCAGCTGCGCAAGTAAAAAAAGGCGCGTTCGAAATGACGCAGAAAGGCTTCAGCCCCGCAAGAAAAAAATTACGCGCTCGAAATGACGTAAAACAGCTCCAGCATACCAACATATAACAAGCTCAAAAAGAACAGAACTCCCACTGGCGCAGTTTAAGGCAAGGGGGCGCGCGAGCACTGCGAAGGTGGGAAATTTGAAGTGCATTGGGTGGCACTGCCGTGGCAGCAGTCAGCGGATAACGGCGCTGCATCCCATTATGGCGAATCACTGCTCTGCACCTCCGACAGCTTCCACATTGAGTGGAACGGCTGTAACTTTTGTCCTTGCTTTCATCTTGCACTAGCCGGAGCTCGACTGTGGAGCTTTGAACGCGCGTCTTCCGCGGCCACTTTTTCCGCTTACTATTGTAAAAAAAATTGTGGTCGATGCCTGTTGCATAGGGATCGGTAAAACACGAAAGTAAAAGGACCAGTTGAATTTTGAAGGAACCTCCTTCCTGTGAGAAGAGTTAGCGAGCCTGATTCCCAGACGATGTGACGCCGACACGCAAGAGACTGAAAAACAACCGGTTTCTTCGGGGACAACAAAACCAAGAATGACATGCACAGAAAGAGCAGCTTGAAACACATAATGGTCATGGAACAGCGCCACTGCGGAGGGTGCCATAATTCACGTGCGTCTCCCGTACACGAAGGCGCTTGCATTGTGGCGCCAACTGTCGGCGCTCATTAGCGTCATGATGCACTACTTCGCTTCGCCTCTTGTATGCGCCAGCACCATCTAAATCAGTCATAGGGAAGGATATAAGGCGCGTTCGTAGAGCTGTTGACGTCGGCGGTCATTGCGTAGTTGGCAGAGCGCCTCGTACCTCCCGTTGCGACGAGAGGCGAGAGAGCTCGTGGGGCTGAATCCGGGAGCCGCGGCATCAATTGCACTTTTCCTGGCAACGCCATTTCCGTGACGTCAGTGAGATCTTGGTGTACCCCGGCATAAAACACTTTCGTGTTAAGATCACTCGACCTGAAAAACCAAACGGGTAGCATTGTCCGGACTCGAACCCAGGAAGTTACTGTATGCCACAAAACCCCGAAGTTCGAACGGTGGGCTTTTTTGAACTCTTTCTCAAAGGAACGTAGTTGGTGTTGAAACTGAACCAGTTGCTGTTTCGGCCTCCGGGATGTCTCTCCGACACGCGCAAATTTGTTTGTTTGCTCTTTCAGTTCTGCAGTGGCCCCTCTTCCATCTACGAAAACCCAGCCAAACATCCCAAACAGCTGACAGGATACTCAGTCAAAGACAAGGAAATAGCGACATTCGACACCAACGACACCATATCCGAAAAAGTAAGCCTACGTTCCTGTTGTTTTATCATATGCTGTCTTAATGCGTCGCCTAAAGATTTTGTGTAGCGTTATGCAGACTAACTACAGCGCAGTAGGATGGGCTATTTCTTCAAAAAGAAGCATTGTTTATTTCAGCGCGACTTCGCAGTATTAGTAACCGTTTTCTCCAGGCAGCCAAGAAAGTAACGAGAATGATCAATTTTCGGCAGAGGTACAGGTCAAAGCTGAGGCGACGTTTTATCTGTTAAAAACGTGATCCCCACCGACTCACCTACTGAAGAATACACATGTTGGGAGGAATAAGAAATTGCCTTTGTTGAAGGTAATCGCGCCTAGACGCTTGCGTAACTGCCAGATCCTAATTTATGCTTTTTGAAAAAAACAGCTTTCTAGCTCCACCAGCCAACGTGGTTCTTTCGTGGCGTGTGGGACAACAAACTCCCAACGCGGCGGAGTCGGCGGCGAGAGGACGTAGGGGCGGAGATCTTCACTCACGGAGCACACTGTAGATGGCGCGGCGAATTTAGTCAGCGTTCCTCGCGCGGAAGTGCCTGCTCTCCGGCGGTGGCGTCGGCGGTACGGCTGTGTGGTCTGCTTTAGCGACGGTTGTTTTGGGCCTGTTTTGGCGCATCTTCGTGTCCATTGCGAACTACATTTTCACGCCTTGATTAACTTGTTCGGCAGCACCTCCAGCGTAACCCGCACCCGATGTATTAAGTATTCGTACGGAAAACATACCTTAAAGATTGGTTTTCACGGCGGGAAAAAAAGTGTACAAACCGCATACAGACATCTGGCCACAACGGAAACACTACCTTTTGCGCACCGCTTGCCACGAATGTGACTCCGTTTTGTGAATTGGTTGTGAATTGGTGAATACCAATTCACCAATTCTATTGTATTTTAAGTGGTATTACAAAAGGCGAAAGTAGCAACTGGGTCATATAAATAGCGATTAAAAAATTTCTCCGAGCTTTCTCGCAATTCTCAAACTTACTAAACTAACTATTTTAAATCGTTATCAATGAGAATCCCTAAGCTCACATACCGAATTGTTTCGGTGTGTGCGCTTGTGTCGCGTGGTGTGTGAGCCCCCAAGCTAGCACATCAGGATGGCAGGTTCCGCAGTCTCACCCTTCGAAGACGCTCCTCTCCATCCTCCTTCTCCCGACTCACGGCTGGGCTACAGCGGCGGCGTCCGCCGCTCTAGTCCGGCCGTGGTCGACGCTGCTGCTGCGTTCCGCCCCCGCGAATTCCAGGTAACGGCTGGCAGTATCTCTGGGTTCACTCTTTCTAGTGCACGTGTGTGAATTCAAGTGACGTCGCATGGGCAATTCTTGTGGGTGTCGTTTAAAGGTTTGCTTTCCAACCACCTTCACAGCGTGGATTGGAGCCAATTTTTTGGGCGTTAGTCGCCTGCTTCCCCCTACTTTATAAAATGTCTGTCTTTGTTCAGACTTCTAATCTAAAACATCCTCCTGTTTACACTTTCAGTATATGGTAAAGAGGACAGAGTCGAGTGGCTACATAAGGTTTGAGAAAGTTAAAGGGTGCTGGAAGACAGTGGACGGCGGAATGAAACGGCGGCGAGTGGGAAAGTAGTGCAAGCAGAGAAGAGGGATGGAAGGGGTAATGAGGGGGATGCAACTAGCGGAGGGGCGGCGACAAGAGGAACGAAAATAGGAAACGGGGTACGAGGGTCACGGAATTTATTTTGTCACCCCAAATCGTCGACGTAACCCTAATTGTACTGCTAGCGAAGACTACAACTCATCAACCGCCTGATCATCCTAAACCTCTGCATCCGTTAGCTAGAGCGGCCGCAGTCCGTCTTTGCCCGTCGTTGGCCACCCACACGTGCATACTGGAGAGTGCTCATTGGCTGCGACGCGATGAGATAGCACATGAAGAAATAAAACATGAAGATATTAACCACGTGCGCATGTAGGGAGCCACGTGGAAAGGGGAGAGTTTCTAGGCAAAACCGGTTTGACTTCAGCACGCGACGCGACGGAGACCGCCGTTCGGCGTTGAGTTATACACTCGAAGGAGTTAACAACACATTAAAAAGGCTTGTGGACTTGGTCAATCATGAGGATGGCGCATGTCCGCATGACAAAAAAAAATTGGCTCCAATCCAGGCGGTGAAGGTGGTTGGAAAGCAAAGCTTTATACGACGCCCACAACAATTCTAATGCGACGTGACTTGAATTCACACACGTGGCTCTACAAAGAGTGAAACCAGAGATTCTGCCAGCGGTTACCTGGGATTTGCGGGGGTGGCGTCCCGAACGCAGCGTCGGCCGCGTCCGGGATAGAGCGGCAACCGTCGGCGCTGTAGCCAGGCTTTGAGCAGGGAGAAAGGAAACGGAGAGCAGTCTTTCGAAGGGTGAGACAGCGGAGCCTAGCCATCCTGATATGCTAGCTTGGGGTACACCACCCCGCGACACAAGCGCGGACACCGGAACAATTCGGCATGTCAGCTTAGTGATTAACATTTATACCGATTTAAACTAGTTAGTTTAGTAAGTTTGAGAATTTATAGAAAGCTGAGGGAACTTTTATAATCGCTATTTATCAGAACCAGTTGCTACTTCCGTCTTTTTTAATACCTGTTTAAACACAACCGAATCGGTATTTGGTGGCAAGCGGTGCGCAATAGGTAACGGTTTTCTAGCGGCCAGATGTCTGTAGGTTGTTTCTACATTGCGTTTTCCTACCCTGAAAATTAATCCTTAACGTTTGTTTGCCGTACGATCACATAATTCCGTCTGGTGCGGGTTACCCTGGAGGTGCTGTCGAACAAGTTAATCAAGCCGTGAAAATGCCGCGCGCAATGGACACGAAGCTGAGCCAAAACAGGCCCAAAGCAGACGACAAAGCCGAACCGCCGACGCCGCCGCCGGCGAGCAGCCACTTCCGCGAGATGGAAGCAGGGTAAATTCGGCGCGCTGTGTACAGTGTGCTGCGTGAGTGCAACCCTCCCGCGCCCTCCCCGCCGCCGCCGCCTCCGCCGCGTTGGTAGTTTGTTGCCCCGCACGCCACGAAAGAACGGTTGGCTGGTAGAGCTGGAAAGCGTTGCTTTAAAATGTTGCATTCGGCTCGCAAGCTTAACGCGCAGGCGCCAAAATAGCCAGAAATGTTAGACTGCGCAGTTGTCAGCGGTACGAAGTTTTTCACCTTTGCGATCATTTCTTTCAGTACTGCAAAGTCGTGAAACAATACTTCGCCGATTTCAAGATTGGCCTGGCTCTATTCGACGTAGAGTGCGAGGACTGGGAGAACAAATGCCCCCCACCGAGCGCTCAACTGTCGGGCACGCAGAGGATAAAGGCTGTCGCCGCCTATCACAAGACCGTGGCAAGCACCACCGACGCTAACGCGCTTGCTTGTAGTATTTCATGACTGAGTCCACCAACCGAATGCCCAATGACCTGTTTACGGGCTGTGCTTATATTTTGAAGGGTGCTGTTGTGTAAGCGTACACAACGGCCATGCGGGACTGAACTGAACCACACAGAAATGGACGAAATGTCTGTATATCTATATATCTTGAATGCCCATTTCAGACTTGGTGCTCGCGTGTGTATCTATAATGCATCGAGTATTTTCGGAGGTATTTTTTGCGCTTTGTTTGTGCCTTAGTAAAACTAGGTTTGTTCTATACTGAATAATGGCTCGTTCAACTTTTCCGATGTCTGCAAAAGTGTCATTAGAAAATTCAAGCTGAATCATTTGCGTATTTCCATTTGCTTTGACGCATTTATCCCATCTTTTTAAATTAGTCTATAGCAAATAAAAAAGTTAATGGAAGTACATCATGGCTTTCAATATTATTGGACTGACTTTTCGTGTGTGCTTTAGCATAAGTCGCTTTCTTTTTTCAAGTGTGAGCGCTCAGTGCTGCTTCTCGCAAGAACAAGGATCAAAAAAGAGGGAAACGTGTACTGCGTGCAAAGTTCCAACGTTTACGGCGTGTAGATTTCCAGCAAATACAGCAGGGTCTGAGGGAAAAAATGAACCCAACGTAAAAACAAGTATTCGACTGTGCACATCTCCACTCTGTACTACTAAGAATTGCGTTAGTAATTTTGCTTTTGAGAAGAGTTGGCTTAAAGCACCCGTGAAGTGAATCATTATGTAGTATACCTATTTGTGTCCTGCAGTTTATTGAGTGTAATTCTATTCCTCGCGTACGAATAATAGTCTGGAGATTTCATTTCTCAACCCGCCGTGGTGGCTCACTGGCTAGGACGTTGTGCTGCTGAGGACGAGGACGTGGGTTCGATTCAAGGCCGCGGCGGCCGCTTTTCTGATGGAGGCGAAAAGCAAAAACGCCCGTGCGTGCGAGACTTCGGCGCACATGAAAGATCCCCAGGTTGTCAAAATTAATCCGGAGGCCTCCACTACGGCGCACCTCGTCCCCTGCCTTGAGACGGGGCGTTAATATCCCTTCAATCGAGCCAATTAATTTCATTTCTCCAGTGATCGGGTGAAGCACAAATCATGTGTCGTTCGCTGGCCCCGCGCCAACTACAGTCATGGCTACACAGCGGAGATTCATGCTTTAGCATCCTCACTCATCCTTACAAATTAGGAATGGGCAAAATTTACCTTAAATATCAATTTCGTTTGTTCATGTGCGAAGTGAGCATCGTGATATCAAAAAGAAAACGTCAGCAACGAGCCAGAGGATCCAGAGAACACGTCCTGTGGAAACCCTTTGGCGGGAAATTTTGCAACTGTTAGTACTAGTAACAAGAACATCAGATATAAGAACGCAGCCTACTTAGTTATGGACTGGAACGTCGCTCGTGGAGTGGGGTTGGGGGGGGATGGGGGGGGGGGGGGGGGGGGAGGTATGGGCCGACCCAGCTTGCACTGGCGGCCAGGGGCCAGGAGTTGCTGGCTGCATACGGGTTCCGAGACAAGGGAACCGCCCCGTTCGGTGTCTGAAGGCACCGTATAGTTTCGAGCTCAAAATAAAGTTTCTACTACTACTATACTGCTATTATGAGACTGTGATCTATTCGGGTAATTCGACAAATTTTAGACGTCGCTTTATTGTTCAGTTAGGACTGCACAAGTTAGGCATTTGCCTAACGAAACAATTCCGGAAATAGTCCATTTGTGGATTAACACGATTTGCATTACCATCCGCTTCTGCCTTAGCTTTCGAATTCCTTTGATCTGTTTTCTGCTTGTTGCACCGCCGCCTGTTTGCCTTTTGCTACAGCCGTGCAAGATGCGCGTGATGTGCAACGCTCGCCCATTTGTTGTTGTTGTTGTTGTTGTTCCTTTACTCATTACACATACCCACGTGGGGGATTGGCCAAGAAACGGGGTAACTTTTTGGATCTAACACGCCTACCTCATAGCACTATAAAGACAGCTTGTAGAATTGAATTGAGAAAACGGTTACAGAATTATATAATAGAACTGGAGAAGAATCGGAGATCCATGTAATTTTTAGCAGAATAGGCGAGAAACAAATTTTTGAACGTGTTAACAGGACAGGCGTCTGGTCTCTAAAATATACCCGTGAACAGCTGCAACCACCGCTCTGTGACAAAACCCCCAGGGATGTGGCCCCGAGCGAAAGGAGCACAGGCATTGACAGAGGAAGGCCAAGGCGTTGAATTGGTGCGGCTAGATAACATTTCCTAATGAACGAAAAAAAAAAAACCGCGGCAATGGAAAAAAAAGTGATCGATTGTTTCTCTTTCGCCACCAGCCTCACAAAGCCCCGAGGGGGTAAGACCGGCGCAATGCAAATAAAACGTAAGCTGAGGTATTCCACATCTGATGCTGGTTGAGGTAAATTCGCACTGGAGGGATTCGCAAAATCACGCCTCCCAATAGAACGCATCGGGCTTCAAAGGCACGAGGAGCTTCTGAACATTCAGCCGCCTATAAGCAAGAAAGCACCGAATTAGACAAAAAAAAAAAGGCTCAGAAACGCGCACATCCGCAAACTTCGCTCCCTGGAATGCTTAGCGGTTCAGACACACGGATGGTGCTGTAAAAGCCTTTGATATGACCGCATCGAGGAAAGCTAGAAACCTCGCCTAGTATACCTACGCTATAAAAACAAATTATTGTAAATAGTTTCCGTTCAGTGACTGGTAATTTCGATCAAGCTTCTCTTCTCGTCAAACGTTTTGGTCTCAAACTTCCGTACTAACGCCTACCCTGTGGCGCAGAGTCTCAGGTGAGCAGCCAGTACGAACACAGGTAAGCGAAGGTCACGATTTCACGGTATGCTGGCTGTACAACCGGGCGGCGTTGCTCAAAGCACAATGCAGTACAATACAAAAAAAACGTGGTTGATCCCTCTTTCATAGGCATCGGAGAAGCACGAAAGTGAGATGTGCCTTCACAATACCGGTTCACAAGATTCTGCATCGATATGAAATGGCACATCGCTATTTATATTTCGTCGGTGTGGCACCGTAAGACGCATCAACATTAGACACTGGATTGCACGCACCGGAGCACTGCGTAAACCCGAATGAAACGACGCGCGCTCGCAAACCATGCGAACGAAATCGAACTGTTGCCAGCGAATCGTTTGGTGAACTCACGGTCCGCTGCAGCGAAAGAGCATGATTTTCGGGGGTGTCTTGTGAGTGTGCTTCGCGAGCGACAACCTGCTGGCGGGTGGCTTTCGCAAATGTGCGACCTCTGCGTCCCTGCTCGGTGAAGTGTGCGGCAGACGGTTGCGTTGCGCGGAGCTCAGCTGGCGCCAACTGTCGGTGCTCATTAGCATCGTGATGCACTACTTCGCTTCACCTCTCTTAGACGGCTGCACCATCGAAATAGAGGAGGTTTATAGGGAAGACATATGGCGTGTTCATACTGCTGTCTGCGCTTCAGCTCTTAGGGGAGTCGGTAAGGCGCTTGGCACCTCCCGTTGCAGCGACGGAGCACCCGGCTCGAATCCTGGCGTTACCGCGTTTTCTGGCGATGTCATTTCCGTAACGGATATGACGTCAGTCAGATCTTGGTGGATCCCGGCATAAAACACTTTCGTGTTAATATATAAATGGGCGCGTGCAGGGGCAGACACCAAGAGGGCTCACGATTCATCCTACATGATCATGGAAGGCCACAATTTGATTTACAGGCTGCAAAATTACCTAATTAGCCGGGCGAAAATCGGACCGCAGAAGCCATTGGGGCCCCGTACCCAATGCCCCCATGTGATCCTATAATCCTTCCCTCGGGTATATAAAAGCTTATTCAGTCAGTCAGCCCTGGTCTCCAGAGAAACGAGTCGCGCGATGCCGTGTGGAGTTTTTAATGGGGGTATAATAAACGACGCATAATAAAGGTCCCAAATACGAACAGCTGCGTAGACTACTCTTGAAGTACTTAGATGAAAGAGGTAGACGCTGAATAGCTTGCTTTCGCTTGTCGATCGGACACGCAATTGCGATCACGAGACCTCGATGTGTGCAGGCAAAGCATAACGACCTTGTCCAAAAGCTAAGAAGTTTTTTTAGGTACAAAACAGGCTTCGCCCAACGTCCTTTCTGAATATGAATGCCGCAGCGTTCGCAGGCAGTGTAAACGGCAGTGCGAATTCCTCAATGAGGGTATTCGTTGTACCGTATTCGTTGTACTGCCGGTATTCGTTGGACGGATGTGCCATCACAGCCAGGCACCGCAATGGGAGCTTCAGTTACTTAGCTTGCTGTCCCACTGTGAAACTATGCCAAAATGGCTGTCCTTTCAAGCTGTGGTTGGCATTTTGATTTCTTGCAATGCTCAGTCAAGAGTTCCCCCGGGCTTGGAGCTGCTACGTGTGGTTTTGGGCTCTCGCTGCCATTGATGGCGCACCTTGGCGTTTTTCCTACGTAGTACCTCCAACAGGTCAATGGTGACCCGTAAGCGACCTCCACACTCTTGCAGCACATAAATTTGCCTTGGACACGAAGCCGATTTTATCGCCGCACGCCAGTGCCGCAGCTTCATGGCTCAGCTATAACCCACCTTCCAATGCCTAATGTACCGAACTTCCTCGATCTGGAAGCAAATCGTGTGCAATAAAGTTCTCTGTCTCTTTGTCTATCTCTATTGTTTCGTAAAGTCTGCTGTTGATACTGCAGAATGGTAGCAAGGTATTCGGTAAACTGGTACCAAAGCAGTTTTGCGGAATCGATGGTTCGCAATACAGAGGCCCCAGCAGGAAAAAGCCTCTTGACAGGTGCCACAAGAAATTGAAATGGGAGCCATGCATTTCAGATGGAAAAAATATGAAAACTCTCAACAAAGCTACTTGGCAGTCCCCTGCTGTGCTCAAGCACTGCACGACAGCCATTCCTTCTGTACATAAGGTAAAAGGTTGCGCAGTACATTAAAAAAATAGTGGGAAGATCAGGCTCCGGAGTTGTCTTCGAGGCCCCAAAACAAACCCACAAACTTCTTCCCTCAAGATAACTTGCGAAAATATCCACGGCCGGCACTTTTTTCAGTGCAAGTCCCGAGTTTGTGTATAGCATTCCACTGATTTGAAGAAATAGTTCAGAGGCCAGACCGGCGATTGCATCAACGACCGTCTGCGCTAGCCCACTAATATGCTTAGAGTGACTATCGGCAGCTACCTTCTTCGTATTGTTATAGATGCAGCTGCAGTCCGTTTGAAAAATGCCGCACTGAGGCAGCTGTTGGGAGCAAGAGGCGCGTGATATTTTCGAAGGGTTTTGCATGGTACAGTGCAGTAAAGATTGTATTAGTGTTCTTAACCTGTGTAATTGGTACGTACCTGAATGCCTGTTATCGTTCGCTGTGCATTTTAAAAAATCACTTTTTTTTAGGTTTTTCTCCCCCTCCCATTCTCCTCCATGTTGTATTGGGTTATACCCGCTATAGCATTGAGCTGCAGCCTCGATCCAATAAAATTGTTTAGTTTCTCACAAGCACAAATGTTTATGCTTCTTTTGCCATCCTGTCCTACACGCTGTCGCTTAAAGTCGACATTCATCTGTGAACATGTTAAAAGCATCACCCGCATGTTTCACTCTTTTAGCTTGGGCTATACTTTGAAGCGTTATTTGTTTGTGAATTAGAATTACAACTCACATTAGTCCGACGGTTTTTTTAATCTTACTTACGGAAAAATACACTAATTTGAACGTGGAGGGAAATGCGGATGGCATGGTCGTTTAGTGTTATACCGCAGTCGGCCAGTCGAGCTAAAAAATGTTTTTCCACGGGTGCTTCAAATCGTGGTCAAAAAATCAGAGCGCAAATCAATGTAAGGAATCTATGTTCATCGCTTCGGCCAAGAGAACATACAATGACAAAATTCAGCTGTTCTTCCCTTCGAAATTGAGCGTGAAAGACGTCGGCAATGACGATTGGCCCGTGGCGTTGTCTAGCGTGCCAGAAGCGAGTGTGATCAGTTGTAACCAGATTTTAAGCCACGGCTACTGTAATAAATGCGTAGCAAAAAAAAATACTTCCGAAGAGCGTACTCATAGGCCGTACCTTGTTGGGTTGGGGACCTCCCAGTCGACGATCCACGACGTACTGGTTGCCTCGCCCTAATACGTCAGCCATGCGTACGCATCCCTGCACGAAGCCCATCCAGGATATCGACGCTGGCTTTGCAGTCTAACGCAAAAGGTTGGTCGCCAGCGCACGTCATAACGGCTCAAGAAATTATCCGCTAATTCGTCGTCGAACTAGAAAAAACCGTAAAATTACAGCAAACTGTACGCCACTGGTGCCGTGAATGTGCCTAGGTAATACGTACTGCGATTGCGAAACCGCTCCTTCCCGCTTACGGTACCCGTGCTATATACACAGAAGACAGACGTTCGGTCCGTGCGGCACCTTACTTCTGCCTAATACAATTATTAGCACTCATTGGCAAAAAGAACGTAACCAGCATTTTCACTTTATTTCGGCAACATTTTTATCAATTTCTCGACGCTACTTTTTTTATCGGTGCAACGTGACCGCAGCACCAAGCGGGTGCCGCTGTTCCGAGCGCAGAACCCACGCATGCGCAGAGGGCCCAACGAAAATTGTTCCGCGCCTCCCGCGCCTTTCGGGAAGCTTGCGGACGCCATAGCTGCGAACTACGTCAACGGCATAGTTTCGGAATTCGTTCGACCGCTGCCACGCTGGAACAACCGGACTGCTTCAAGGTGAGAAGTCCCTAGTTAATGTGGATGATTAGGAATTTTCTGGCTGGTGTACATTGTCGCTGTCGCGATGTTGCAATGTCGCCGAACCATTGACTCAAGTAGCTCGCGAGCTAACCCTCGCGCAGGCAGCTGAATGTGAGCTGTGCTGGAGAGGTGGAGATAAGCGTGTCGTCGCATTGCGTCTCTTGAGATAAGAAGCAGGGCGTTACAGTAAATAAGGTATACGCAGCGTATAAACAGCCAGTCTGCACAGCGGACAAAAGGCAGCGTAGGTTTCACTCGTCAGCGTAGCCTCTACGAGGCGAAATGAATGAATGTACATTCCAAATGATGTTCAGTTATTTGTAAAATTGTATTCAGTTTTGCATCAAGTATTGTATGCAGTTTTTTAATAAGCTTGAAATTGTATTTGTTTTGTTAGTACCTCACGTGTTACTTTCAGCAATTTGTATACCTTGTTGTATACTGGTATTTGCACACCAGTAATTTTAGTGATTTCATATATAATGAATTGTATCTAGTTGTGTGAACAGTCATCTAAACAGGTAGTGACAGAATTAGTATCATCTGCCAAAGCTGGGCTGATGCAATTTATGCAAGCACAGGACTGATGCCCAACTTGTGGTGCTCTTTACGTGGTAAGGACATCATGCACACTACCTTGTTTTGCCGCAGCTACTCTTCATACATTTGTCTGTATGCTATAAATTACATCGTTGTTTGTATGAATGGTTTAAATTGTGCTGTTAGTTTTTCACAAGTTGCATAATTTTAAATTGGACCTCTGAACACAGACCTGCTGAATGTCACACACCTAAATTAAAACAGAAGTGATGAAGTGAATTGGATTGTGGAGATAAAGTGGCTTGTCTAGCTATCACACATTAAAGATCCCCAGGTGGTCAAAATTAATCCGGAGCCTTCGCTACGGCATTCCTCATCGCCTGTGAAGCTTTGGCGCGTTAAAAAAAATTTCCTGCTTTCTCTCTAGCAACTGTGCCACAACATCTCCTCTTCAGCGATGTATTTTCTGTGCTGAAACGTTAACGTAGCAGAGCGTCAATAAAGTATACGGAGGACCATCCGTGGCTTCGTTAAAAACAAATACTATGGATGGTATGATATGCGGGTGGTTTTCTGTTATTGCTGTTTTGATCGGGGTCAACAGAAAGTTTATACGGTAATAAAGGGGTCCTGGTATGTATCAGGCATGCTATAAGGACCCCTGCACCGGACACAGGCCAGTGGGAGCGCAGCACTTTTCCTAAGTAGCTACCAGCAGCGCACGCTAGGGCATCGATAAAGCAGAACGCGATTTATTAACCAGATACATATCCCCAACTTCCTGCGTCATACCGTGCCGGCGGTTTACAGGGTTTACACTGAGCCAATGCGTAAGGAAAGACAGCCGTTATGAATGCATCCGTTCCTCCTTGCCTTTTAGGGGCTCGGGCTGTCGGCGTCTCCTGTCGTCGCCGTCTCGTGTAGTCATTGTACTGAAACACCGGGCAACTCGTTTTCCAACGCCTCGCGCTAGATCGCTGGGCGTACTAAAAGAAAAGTGTATAATGGATAAAACCGGTTCAAAATAAACTAATATGATTTAAAGATTTGTGGAACGCTCCCTGTCCGCTCCAGCAATCGTCAAGCACAAGCAGAAGCTAGACGGGTTGTAATTTGTGTTACACTCAAATACCCACCGGCTCTCGACGCTAGGCGGGATCGGGTCGGGTGGTCGGTCGAAGCAGGAAAAGGCATCTTTACCTGGTGCCGGGGCCTCGTTGATCACGGAGGACGAGCCCCCAGGGTGAGACGCGGGTAATCTCCGCGCTCGCGATGACCCCTGCCACTACTAAAACTGGGGCAGATGGGGCATGCAAATTGCTTAAATCCAGTTCAACGCAAGAGAGGGCGCCACCGACTCAGCGGACGCGTATTGTTCCTCCCACCGGCGCTTCAGCGATGCTCAATTAGCCCGCGCCGTTGAAGCGCCGGTGGGATGATTAGCGCCTTTCCTGGTTTCACGTTAGTGAAAGATGGCCCGGGATTTTGATGGTTCGGATCGCCCGGCCTGAACTGGTGGTTAGAACTACATGCTCTTCAGAGCGCTTGCTTCAATTATTGAACTATCGCGAAATAATACTAGAACAGCCGTGATTAACTCCAACTTAAGTAGAAAAATATATGTGTATATGGGACCAAATAGTAAATGCATGTTACCACCTCGAGGGATGTCAGGAGCCGTGGCCCATTACTGGCTCCGTGAAGTGCAATCACTGGCATATATGTTTAAAGCAGATACAGCGGCAATTTTTTATCTACAACCTGATTTGTCGGATACAATATCGGCTACTAACAGGCTTGTCATCTGAACCAGTTAAAGCTGTTCGTTCGTCTCGGTTTTTGTTATTGTGACGTTACCCTTTTAGGTGTCTTCTTTGTGGCGGCGCCGGGCGCTTGACTCGTGATGATCATGGCTGTTGATATCTGGAGCAGGGCGCCGGGAGGCGCCTTACGTAAATTGAATGTTACTAACAGAGGCCGGGGGGAGCATAATATCTTTCACAATTGGCGGTGAGATGTTTGAGTGGCGCCCCCTGGATCTGACGTCAGCTTAGGGACCCGCTCCGCTGTCGTCTGCTACACTCGCCCCGCTGCTACACCCGCGCCGCGGTCGTCCGGTTCTGACTGGCAGCAGTGCCTTTGCTAGAAATCGCCCGCTTTGATGCTTTGGTGCTTTAAAAAGCGTGTTTTCAATCAAATTCTGACGGCTCTGAATAATTTCAAGCTTTGTCCCGCACAATTTTACAACACACGAGGAGAGAGAGAACGACTTTCAGAGAGCATCGCTCAGACAATCGTGTGTAACTCGCCCTCGTCCTATCTAGCGTGTTTGCGAGTTTCAGCGCTTAGAGCTCCTCGATAAGTATTCAAAATGCGTATGCTTCCCTTAACTATTTCTGAGATGCTCTTATGAAGATTCAATAGTCTAATGCTACGCATCAAGCAGCGGGTCGCACAGCAGGAAATAAAACGGGTGTTTTTCTTTCGTTGTTGCTATAGATTAACGTTTTTTTTTTTTTTTTTTTTTCTGTGCCCAAAGCATTCATTTTTCTGCACCGTCCTAAACGTCCTAGGAGGTTTGGGAATGTTTGCGAGGCTCACAAAATTCGTGTGATATTCAATGCAATAAGATCTGTGCTACGGCGCAGATAACGTTGTCCACAGTACTCGAAGGCGGCTTTTGTGCACCTAATTTCTATCGAACCATCGATATCGTAACGAACTCGATCTCAACCCGAAAAGTTATGACATGATTACGGTGTTGGAAACTTGATATACTTGCTAACTAACGCAATAAATAGTATACATGCCAATTTTCAGTATAACACAATTCGAAACCAATGAATATGTCCAGACAGCTCTTTATTGTTTTCCAACCCATTTAGTCACAAAAAACAAATCCTGGCCTACTCGGGATGACGTTCGGTGAATTGAAGAATGAATCTTACTCTCTCGTCTTGGACTGAGGACCCTGCCCACTAACCAGCTCGATTTTACAATTAAAGTTTTCTCCTCCTCCTGGTCCTCCCCCTCTTGAGTGCAGTTTTACTATAACGCCTATCTGAATATTGGGATGATATGGCTGTGGTAAATGTACCGAAATATCCCTCCAAATCTGAACAAACATAGCCTTACTGTATGTTTGCCTTACAGGTTACTCGTTTTGCTCAATAAGCCTGCATACTGGTTAGAAGCCTGTTATAAAACCAGCACGCGCCTATACACACAGCAGGTTATTTGGAAATCAACCTACATTATTTGTGCCCCATAGTGCATGTCGGCACACTTTCATGCCGTGACAACGTAAAGTGACTTGATACAATAGTTTCGAGTGTTAGGCAAGATTGCCAAATCTGTTTTACCTTACATACGATTAGCTGGAATCGTAATGCCTTCTGCCAAAGCCGACAGCCCCGAAGGCCTGGAATTTGTTTTGGTCTTCCATTTTCGCTGTTGTCGGTTGTCAGCCTGCGGCTGTTACCTTTGTTCGAAAGACTGCTGAACACAGAGGCTGACGCCTAGCTCCGACTCTTCGCGCTCCGCACAGGACCAGCTTCGCAGCAATGCATGGGCGACGCCGGCAATGTTTTTTTCCGGAGCGGTATCAAAAACTATACTTAAAAGCACGCCTTGAGCTAGTTTACGCTATTTTAAATCTTTTGTTACGAAAAAAAAGTTGCGCATTCGCGAGATCTGCTGCGGACAAGCCCAAAATCTCAACCGCGCGCAAAGAAACAGCATAGAGAGCGAGCCCGAGTGAAGCAGACGACAAATGCGAGAATCCCTAAGCCGACGTCACGGAGGCGCGCTCCGCAGCGCCGCCCGTGGTCGCGCTCACCGCCAATAGGAATGACGCCCCGAACCACCAGGATATAGAAACAAGCGCTGCTGCTTGTGAAGCAAACATCAGCGCTACGTGCCTATGCGATGTGAGAGGTTCTTCTAAAAATTGATGTAGAACGAACGAAAATTCCTATATCCTTGTATGTTTAGGGATAGTCATCAGAGATAGAACGCGGAAGCAACTGATAGGGCGGGCGTACCTTTAAGGTAGATTCCACGTGTGGCGCATGGTTTGAGGAACTAGAAATTATGGATGTTGTCACCTTTTGTACTACGGTGTTAATGCCTTACACTGTAAGGCTTACAGAACTGTGTGATCAAACGTCACCGGACTTCACCAGCAAGACAGCGCATGCGCAGTACGGAAACGTAGCACCTGCGCATGCACACTGTTGTCGATGCAGCCAACGTAATCTATAGGGGGCACTGTAAATCAGCCGCGTGAGGTTATAGCGCCCCACTGGCAATGGGGCTCCCCCATCGTGTAGGCTCAGTTCATGGCACCGTTTCTTAAACTTGAGTCAACGCAATGTGCCATATCTGACCGGCGGCGTGAATAAAAGATGGGCACAGGCAAGCGTGAAAGCTTATGCACATATGCTCGCATTCCGGAATACGTTCCCAGCGGGCCAAGTTTTCGTTTTTTACTAAAGTTGCTTCCTTTTTCTAAACTACCATCGCGCATGTGTGCCGATAGAGTTAAAAAAATCGGGGTCCTTGGCAAGTCTGGATTTTATGCACGCGATCGCTTTGATTGTCGGGCACAATGACGAAAGCGTGCGGGGAGTTGAACGGCTGAAGCCCACGTGATTGAGTTGCTATGCAGATATTGCCTGGGCGAGACACCGGCGTCACTTTCTCGCCGCAGGCGGAAAGCTAATATTGAATCCTTTTGTTTGCTTATGCCGGCAAATTCTGGGTCAGTTTTGTCTCCCCTTGCGGCAATGACGCACTGTTTCGACCAAAGACCCGCATGCGTACATTGGACCCCCTCGCAGCGTTCGTATACGATCCATGTATTTTAACATGAAGCCGTTACACGGGCCGGGCTTCTTCTACGAAAGTAGAAGAGGCCCGTACTGTTTGTGCCCGGACACAGATCTAAGAGGTGAGCTGAAACTATGACTGGAACGTGGAACAGTGATTTAAGAACCATAAACTTTACTTTGTTGATTTTCCCCTTACCGAATCCCTAACCAGGGACTTCGACGTCCTCCTCAGTAACGCCTAAGATTCATTTTGGAGCTTCCCCAAAGCGGGTGGTGGGCATTAAAGTCTCTGGTGAGGATCCAAGGGCCTGGTGTTGTTTGGAAGATATGCTTCAGTCTCTGTCGATCAATGATAGCTAATGGAGATATGAAGGCACCGAGGAATGTGAAAGAGAGAACAGGGCTCCAATAAAGTTTGTTGGCTTGCGAAGGCTAACTACGTGGCATCGTGCCTGCGCCTAAATTATATTAACGTGTACCGTCAAACCGCCCTTTGAGCTGAAATTCCGGTGTCGGCGGCTACAGAAGCGGTGGCACGGCTTCGAAACCTACGTGACTGCGAAGCGTTCCATAGCGCGTGGTTTCCATTTATAAAACAGCGCTGCTAGGTGACGCCTGGGCGTGCGCAGAGCTACGTGAAACGCGGAGAGTGCGGTGGCACTGAAGCGCCGCTGGACGTCCAACAGCAGCGACACATCATCAACCAAGCATCGCAGTGACCTCATCCAGCGATGCAGCAGTCACCAGCTAGCCAGAGCGCTTCACGCGGCTGTAGGATTATCGGCTATATTGTCCAATGATTTCTGCCTGCAGCCAACATGCGAACGTAGAAACTCAAACATAAACCATACCAAATTAATGCTAAAACTCGAAAACACAGCCCGCACAAAAAGTTACGCCCACCTCCCCTCGCGGAAACCCTGGTGTGATGCGACGCTGAGGGGGGTTCAAGCGCAATCGGAGAGCAACCGTCGACCGAAAGGCCGCCGGAGAGCGGCACGCCGGGGGGGGGGGGTATAATGCGCACCCCGCGCCCGGGGAAGGAGAGGAAAAAGGGAGACGCCCCGGGAGCGCGGGGGGGGGAGAGAAAAAAAAAAAAAGGTAACCTTCCCCCGCAACAATTTGCTCACCCTCGCGAGAGAGTGCCGCCCATCGGCGAGGAGAGCGGGGGGGAAGCGGAGGAGAGTGGGGCTCCACGACGCGCCGGCCCCACGCAGGAAGGACATGGCCCGCCGACAAAATCTCTTTAGCCCCAAATCTAAACAAATCCGATCCTCCAGCGAAGAACACGAATGCAACACTCCCCCTGATGTATTAGCATTTTAGAACTCTAAAAAGGGGCCATCGGGGGAAAGAGGATGAGCTTGGGGAAAGGGGCGCGGTCCCGCGGATTTCACCATTTAAAAGGAGTCCCGCAGTTGTACGGTGAACGGCTTTAGAAATGAAAAAACCAAGAGGAGAATAAACAAACTATTTCTAAATCAGCAGCACAACATGATTAATGGTCACAATCTTGCCCTCCAAACCACGTCGTGCTCCATACACACTGAACTTGGGCGCTTGGGCCCAGTCGCAGACTGCAAGCGCCATCGCTCGGTGCTTGACTGAGATGACTGAACCGCGCCACGGCCGGACTCGACTCTCCTCCTCCCGAGCGCGGGAGGAGAGTCTAGTCCGGCCGTGACCGCGCAAAATTCAAGTTTCATGTAGCTATCTCTACGTGCACAAAATGAAATGACGAGGCCTGAAAAAAACGATGATTGGCTCAAGCAACGCAGATAATTATGATTGTGAACGTTACAGAAAATAAAAAGGAAAATAATAAACAAAAAAACTTTTTGTCCTTCCCATATTGCTATACTTGGTGACAACTTAAGAACGGCACCGGAAGTTGCCGCTGTGCCTTATCACCGTAGCCGGATGCTTCTCCGCGCGGCGCAAGTGGGGCGTTACTGGGAATATTTTGAACATGGCGTGAGCCGTTCCCGTGATTTTTTGGACTTAAAGGGGTCCTGAAATACCTTCCGCCGATGCGTGGATGTACATGTAACCAAATAAAGCAATGTATTAGCAATCTCCTCCCGCAAGAATTTTGTTGAAGCGATGAGTATTAGCTGAGAAATCGTATCAAAAACCGCGCATTATCGTCGCGCCGCGTTTCCTCCTCCTTTCAGCTTACTCTCCGCTGTTGACGGCGAGCGAGCCTTCCCTCCCATGATGCTGCGCTCCTCGGCGGTGACGTACTTCCGCTATTGCGCTGCTCAACAGCCGTCTGCTACGGGCAAGCTTTGTTGACACCATGAATCCCGCACACGTCAAGGCTGGAAAAGCGAACGAAAAAATCTGGCCCCATGTGTGCGGCGGCCTGGCCTTGCCCCTCGCGGTGTACGTTACTGAGTTCATATCGGCGGCGCGTGACTTTGTAATCGGCGGCGAACTCGCAGCCGCACGGGAGGATCCTGCGCTCGCTCCCTTGGATGCACAGCGCACTGTTTATCCAAAAAGCGCCGTATCAGATGTGGCCCCATGGTGCCGGGTCTTATTTTGTGGCGGTGGTCAATTCCTGCCGGCGGCGATACAGAACCCGTGCACAAAACGCCAGTTCAGCTTGGGGCGGCGCGTGGTGGAGAGCGGCAACGTTGGCAAAACATGCTCCGCCACGGCTCTGAGCTTCTCGCGCTGGAGCGAGCACCATTTCTTTGACAATATCAAACATCGGTTGCCCTGGCAACAAGGCACAAACCGCTCTAGAAGTCAGTTACGGTTGCGTGATCCCGGTTCAGCTTGGGGCCCCACCTGCGGCATATGGGCACTGCAGGCATACTACTCCTCCCATTTGGAAGTGCGAGATGCGTTTGTCATTACAGGAGGCGAGGTGTGTGTGTTGTGGACGCCTTTGTTTCGCGGATGAAATGCGACGTTGTGCTTCTGCGGGTGGATAGTGCTTCCCATGGTCTGGATTATCTTTCTCAAGCGGCGTACGACTCAACCTCGCATGGGGTATGTGCAGTGTGCGTGGCTAAAAGCCATCTCGGCTTGTGCGCCAGAGTTAAGTGACTTGCTGTTCGTCCCCGCAAACGCGCGCGAGGTGAGTGCCGAATTTACGAGGGGCAGGAGGAGGCAACCCATCGTCTGTCAATCGCGGTTCGGACTTGCAACGCATGTTGTGACGTTGTGTTCGTTCGAAACGCATCTCTGGATGTTGGAAGGTGAATAAAATGTATGCGTCAAACCCGGGCATTCGGCTCAAGGCGTTCTCTGCGATTGCAAGAAAGAAGTGCCACGGGGCTTCAACGCTTTCTTTATGGAACGTACTCAAGTAAGAGAATATTCATGTCGTGTTATGGCCCTGTTGCATTCAATACAAACGGTTAAGCGTTTGTTTACACTGTTTCGTTTGTCGTAAAATGTCCAAGCACTCCGGCACTCCGCTGGCAGATCAGCGGTGAGCCGACGCTGAGCAGACGACTCATCTCTTTGCCGGAAGTGCGTGAAAAAGCCGCCCAAAAAAGGATGTCTAGCTCATGACGAACATCTGGGAATCGATGAGTAGACATGTGAAGATGGCGGCGTCCAAAAACAGAAGGAAAGGGTGAGAAAAAGCGACAAACTTGCAACAAAAGTGTGAGCTTTCCGCTGCGCGTAAAAGAGTAATACTTGGCACAGATGATGTTGACGACCCAATCTACCGATTGCGCTAGTCAATTTAGTGTGCTCAAAACGCCTTTCAGGGCCCCTTTAATATGCTTATAAACGACTCCAGTGACGACAAACAAACTGCGTAGGACAAGGCAGACGATATCACGAATTCATAGCAAACCCCTTTCAAAACGCGCGCGCACTGCCGTCACGGGTCCGGCGCTTTGGCGGATTGATACACTACATGAGGTGGTGCTGTTCTTGAGTTGTAACCGAGTATAATAGCATCCATGCACCGCCGCCGCGTACGTTCGGTATAGCGCTCGGTGCCGTAAAACCGCTCTAGTTAAGAATTTAACGTCGATGTAGAGGTTAATTATGTCACTTTGAAAAGATTGAAGAAGCCTTAGAAGCATAAGGTCCCTTTTGTTTTAATTTTTATGAAATTAGCTTCTCAACAGAAATTCCTCTACTTCCCATGCCTCAGCGAAAGTGGACGCCACTCACTCACATTTATTAAAGAAATATATTTTTCTCAGGCACTCACTCACGCCCAAGCTTACCACTTTCCCTCGCTCGCACAGACAGACAGACAGACAGACAGACAGACAGACAGACAGACAGACAGACAGACAGACAGACACAGACAACAGACAGACAGACAGACAGACCAAGGAAGATAACCGTCTTAAAAGCCTTCGTGCAGGAGCGTTCACGAAGAGCTGCTGTTAAGAATGGAGCTGCACGCAAAGCGACCGCGTGTCTAGCGCAATGACGTGCTACTCAAAGCCAAACTTCACCATGTCTTGGTGTCACCGGTGTTAGAGCTAGCAGTTCACGGTGTATATATGTTGCATATATCTGTATATGTAGGAGTTTCGTCAAGAGTTTGTGAACCGGTTTTCGAATCGCCGAAAATTCCGAGGGCTCTGCTGCCGTAACAAAAAACATACGAAGTGCTGACAGTGCTATTCGCTGATATATGTAGGGTAACTCACAAACGCAGTCACGGAACACACAGCGCCACAAGTTGCACAAAGGGCAGGCAGGAAAATCTCGCTATTTCCCTAGCCCGTTTGCCGCCAGTATTGTGGCTGTTATCACTTTCCAATGAGTGGATTATTTAAAAGTGTGAGGGTACCGGCTAGTTGGTAATCCATGAGCAACACCGCGCGAAAAAAGACCAGGGACGAGACGAAGACTACAAACAAACAGTGTAGTCTTAGTCTCGTTGCTGGTCTTCTTTCGCGCTGTGTTGCTAGTGGATTATTCACTGTTTCCATTCAGGGGAAAATGACGGTTTAAATAGTAAGCTTACCGGCAATCTTGGTTCCATGCTGATGCATCATTCGAGCCAGGCGGCGGCGCATAACTTCCGCAGTAAACTCCTTGTACCATCATCATCGGTAGTCAACGCACAAGTCCCAGAAGGTGTCCTCTCAGTCGCTCCTCGCCTGCGGCCTCCTCCATCGTCACTCTGACTGACACGCACTGTCAGTCAGACCATACGCGCACTGCACCCTACGAAGCGGAAAAGTTTTCGTTGTGGCGAACTTGACAACCGACATCTAATGTAGAAATAGCAAACCTGACCAGTTGTCACTTTTTAAAGGCTCCAAACAGCAGGTAATTCCTTATCATCGATGTTCAGGGGCAGTGAATACAGACGGAAATTGCGCAGCACCGCCGGCCGGTATCAGTCGTCGTTTAGTCCACAAAAAACAGCCTGAATCACGTGTCTGTCGCTAATGCACATCTCCGCACAACTCGCATGCCCCAAAAGATAGTATTCCTAGCGATCTAAGAGACGTTTTCTACGCAGACAACCCAAAATCCAATCACGGGAACGAGAGTACTCCAAGCGTCTCAGAGGCGCTGCAGCTGAAGTATCGTCTGCGAGCGAAGGCGACTGGCTGTCTAGATAGAGATGACGAAGCGTCTTTGTGCGGCGGGCGGCGCTCGCCTGGACGAAAACGAAAGTTCACCGCGTCATGGTATCGCTGGCGTTGTCGCAAGCAGCTCGCGAGCGCTTGCATCTTAACAGCACTGCAAGCATTTCAAGTCAATACAATTACCGTCCACGGCAACCATCCTCTCGTTGGGAATAAGAACAAATGGACGGCTCATTACCTGCGTTTGGGAAAACACTGAATGTTGTGATGGAGGATGACGGAACAAAAAAAAAAACGGCGTCGTTGTGTGCCGATGAAAGCCGTCGTGCGCTATGGTTACCGATAGCAAGCAGCGCTAAACAGTTTTTGTGGAGGACATTAATACAATAAACCCTTGTTGATACGTTTAAAAAACAACGCGGGGGAGAGACGTACTATTCGGGAAAACGTATGAGGGCAGTAAAAAAAAATAACCCAGAGATAAACAAGAGCATTTAATGGTCTTTTAACTGCCAGTATACCTCTAAAAAGCTAAGAAAAGCTTCGTGTCCGCGTCAGCAGAAAACTGCCAGGTTACCATTGGCTACACCAAGGCTACACAAGCAAACTACTGGCACCGCCAGGGACGAACCTGGGCACGAAGAGAAGCAGAGCGAAAGCACATCGTATTGCCGACTAAGCTACGCCCACACGTGGAGACGGGTAGACAGACGGTGGTTTGGATTCAGCGCCTGGGGATGTGGAGGACGCTTTTTGGGGGCCACAGATAAAATAAGAGTGAGGGGGAGGCAGTGAGAGAGATGACGCCATAGCCGCGCGTGCCACCCTCCTCCTCCTCCTCCTTCGAAATACGCTCCCCTCCGTTTCCTTTCTACCGACACTGCTGCGTTCGGGACGCCAGCCCCAAGAATCCCGGGCAATGGCTGGCAGAATCTCTGGTTTCACTCTTTGTAGAGCCCCGTGTGTTATTTCAAGTAACGCCGCATGGGTAATCGTAGTGGCTATCGTTTACAGCTTCGCAGTCCAACCACCTTCACAGCGTGGATTGGAGCCTTTTTTTTTTTTTACTTGTACATGTCTGCCAACGTCTGCTGGCGCATGCTGCGGCCCTTTGAGAGCAAGAGTTCCTTTTCTAGCCATTGCAAACTTTTGTCCGTGCTCGTATTGTTTTCCGCGTGAAAGTAACCCCGCACCGTTTCCAAGCCGACTATGGCCTGAGCATGCGTGGCCTCCGGAGACGCCCCTTGTTCCTTCCCGTTGTCGCCGCCATCTTTGCCGGAGCCTTCGCTCAGCGCCGGCGCTGCTTCGTGGCGTGATTCCACCGCGATTTCTTCCAAGGTTAGCGTTTCGCACGTTGGGACGTCGTCGTCCACAGCCACAAACTCCTCAAACGCTAACTCTGCAACAGTGGACCGCATCGCCATTCGTTCATTTATGGACGCTTATGGACGCTTACTCAACAAACAGCAAAGTTGAGTATGGCAGCCGCCTTAGGTGAATGCCTGCCGTGAGAACCAGTTACCTTCGGGATATCTTTTTGAGCCACTAACACCGCACAGTCGCGTGCTATTTGAAGGTATACTCGCGCAAGCTTTGGCCACCGATAAAGACGATAACGCCCCCGCGCGGCATTTTTCGGCGCGCCTAGGACCTAGCTAGTTTATGCACTCTCACCTCCTTCGGTCGTTGTTCCTTCAAGCAGTCATCACTCACGTGGCTAGTAAACCACCCTTTACGCTTTGCGGTGATTTTGTGTAGTTGCAATCACGTGTGCGCTTTCTCCTTGGTTATCGTGAGCGGCGATGGCGCCGATTGTTATACATGCCCAGTATTTCCCGACAATGTGTTTGCGCGCACCTTTTTTGGTGACTGCTGAAATGGGATGTCGCTGCGTGCGCGTTAAAAGAGGAAGGCGTTACTGGTTTCGCCGCGGTAGTGATGGCTGCTTGAATAAACAGCATGGATGATGCTTGAATCGGCGAGCATGGATGATGCACGGAAGGCAGGTATGGGGCCGAGTGGAGAGGACACGGAGGCGGCGTTCAATCAGGAAGGTGCCCCCTTCTCACAGGCAGGGGTTTATCCACAATTTAGGTTTTTGGGGGGTGTCTAAATCCTCTTAGGGAAGGGGGGGGGGGGAAGTCTGTTGGGGGGAAGTGCATAAATTCCTGGGTGGGGGGGGGGGGGGGGGGCGCTCGTGGTTGTGGAATTTTTTTGGTGGGGTGTCGAAATACTTCTGGGGGTAGGGTTACCAACTCTTCAATGAAGGAAGTCGGGACGTGGCGGAGGGGGGGTTGAAGCGTACCCTAACATAGGGAGGCAACGAAATCAGTTTTCTGTATGGCGGTATCTTCCAGACAAATTTATTGTTTCTTTATTGTTGCGGCCTCTTGAAGTGGTACTTCAGCTGGCTAAATACTGCTCGCAACTTGCTCTTGCTGGAGAATGTACTCGTAAATGTTGCCGCACTCCACACGGAAGTTCAGCATTACCTGAAGCTCTGCCTGGACAAGTTCGTGCTAACTTTGCGTTCTGGAGATGACGCGCATTGTTGAGCGGGCATCGGATCCCCAAAACATTTCTAACTGGATGGTCCGGAACAAATCTGGGACACATAGCTGTCCCGACAGGGGCGGCGCGGGACTCGGGACATTGTATGAAAAGTCGGGACAGTCCCAAAAAATCGGGGACGGTTGGTAACCCTATCTGGAGAGTGTTGGGGGGGGGGGGGGGTATAAATCCCTGCTCACTGGTGCCCTGTGCGACCGCACTGGTTGCCCACCCAGACCGCCACTGCGTGGGTATGTGACCGCACTGATCACTGGGAGTTGACTGGCCGACACAATTGAAGCATGTGCCGTGTTCTGGTGCAATACAAAAAGCTTTAAAGGGTATGTACACAACAGACCGTCTGTACCGTCTTGAATGGGTGGTTAAGGCATGCTGTTTACAGCTTAGTTGAGTGGTCGTAGCAAGTGGAATACCGCGTACCGCTCACGCAAGATTGCCTCATGCCAGCCGCCTTCCAATCAAAAGGCACCGTGAATAAAGAAATGGGGTTGGTGTGGAGTGCATTCGGCAGGCATTCTCAGATAATGAATGGCAGCCTACCATTGTCCCTGAAAAGGAAAGTGTATAACAGCTGCATCTTACCGGTAATTAATCTATGGGCAGAAACTTGGAGGCTCACTAAAAGGGTTCAACTTAAATTGAGGACGAATCAGCGAGCAATGGAACGGAAGGTGATAGGTGTAACGTTGAGGGACAAGAAGAGAGCGGAGTGGATCAGGGAACAAACGCGTGTTAAGGACGTACTAGTAGAAATTAAGAAGAAATGGGTGTGGGCAGGGCATGTAATGCGGAGGCAAGATAACCGTTGGTCATTAGAGTGGATCCCTAGAGAAGGCAAGCGCGGCAGGGGGGCGGCAGAAAGTTAGGTGAGCAGTTGAGACCAAGAAGTTTGCGGGGATAAATTGATCGCAGTTAGCACAGGACCGGGATAGTTGGAGATCTATGGGAGAGGCCTTTGCTTTGAAGTGGGCGTACAGTGAACTAGAATAATAGTTCACTATAGCGGGCGTATGCAGGCTGATGTTGGTGATAAATAAAGGAAAGAAAACGTGCAGTTTGGTCCACTTGGTCCAGTCTAGACCGGATGAATCGGGCGGGCGCGCCGTGCCAACGTTACGTTGCGCCGTGCGCCGAACTCTTTTAACGCCCCAGAGAGGGCGACACCATTCTGCGAATAACTGCGTCGAAAGAGGGTGCCCGCGAAAATTCAACGGCCCTAAGCAGCAGAGCAGCGCCTGACGCAGAGATCAGGGTGACAGAGATCGAAAAAACCGTGGCACCATTGCTTACGACTACAGGGAGAATTTCCCAAGGGACGGGGGGAGCACCCCCACCCCCCCCCCCCCTCCTTTGGCGATGCTGCCTCTGCCACCCCCCACCCCCCCACTGCTCCCCAAAATGTCATCAATAGGGCCATTACCAGTTTTGAGGTTTCTTTTGAGTTTCCCCTACTGTTCACTCAAAATTTTACTGTGGCTAAAAGCTTACTGCATCATTGTTGGCGCAGACGTGCACGGCTTACTTTAATACTTTCCATTTATTTCTTGAAGTCCTGACTATATATGAGGACAAGCGGTATAGAAGCACCAGCGGCGGTTGCGTCATCTCTATTTTTTTATTTCATTCTTCTAACTTTTGGCTGTGAACGCCATGTACACACAAAATACATTTAAATATACACACAGGAATAAATGGTATTTTTTTTAAAGAGAAGGACGGTAGCCTACGAACTATCATTTTTAAAGTTAGGGATTGCCTTGTATGTTCACCTCGCTTTATATTACTTGTCGTGCTTTTTTGAGCCTGAAAAAAAGCTGGAGTCTTCAGTTACCACTTCGTCAGAGCTTTTATCAGCGGATTGACAAATGCGTGTGAGTGTTCTGTGTCTCAGTATTGGTATACACTTTCCAGTAGCAGTACTGAGAGACAGTAAAATGACGCGCGGCGCCTGGACTTGTCCATCAATCTGATGTGAACGACGCGGGGTTTTCGCCCCATATAATGTAGCAACTATAATAGAACACGTGGCGTTTGTGGAGCCGTCATACGGAGGGATAAGCTTCATCAGTCTAGGCTAGCCTGCAGCCCTGCCACGGGTGGCCAGATATATCTGTTCAGCGTGGTCAGAGCTGGTCATAAGCGAAGTTGTACAAATCGGAACTGTAGTACAGGTCGCATCAGCAGCATTCCGTAAATTGATCTTGTCAACAGAGGTCTGCTTCGTGACATGATGAATGAATTGTTGACAGGCTATGGGCTCCTTCACTGCAGGAATTCGTTATGCTCGGCTTATTATAAACGTAACGTTAAAAACCGCCCTCGATCGCCCATTGCTGTTTATCTATGACCGATCTCGTTATTGTTATAGACAACGTAATACGGTTCTGATTGTTCGCCGGTGAAGCAATTATTTTTAAGTAAATCGCTATTGAACACAAACGTGTTGTACCAGAAAGTTTACTAGGGCAATAATGGAGGGATCGCGGTATATTTTGAACAGGTGTGCGAGCGCAGAAACAGAGCTGAACCTTTCCGTGTCACAAGAAAGAAGTACCGACACAAACAGCTTTAAATTTAACGGTAGCTAATTTTCAATAATGGCTGCAGAAAACCAATCACAGAATACAACTGCGTTGGGTAAACTCATGCTCGTTTTCTGTGCGCACACCTTTTATTCAGGTATAACATAAACATACTTATAAAACTCTAGCATCTCTTTCCCACATCAAAACTGCGTCAAAGTGCGTGAAGACTCAA
The DNA here is from genome assembly GCA_013339765.2 of Haemaphysalis longicornis. Classification (NCBI taxonomy): domain Eukaryota; kingdom Metazoa; phylum Arthropoda; class Arachnida; order Ixodida; family Ixodidae; genus Haemaphysalis; species Haemaphysalis longicornis. The sequence continues at coordinate 38,320,521 of CM023453.1, forward strand.
AAGCTTCGCTAAAAGTGCGTCACCATTGCTGAAAGTGCGTCAAATCGATCGTCAAACCTCCAAAGACCCAAATCGCAAACTAAGAACAAACCCATGCGACGATTTTTCGCGCACTAAGTAAACGCGCATCTACGAATTTATTTATTTATTTACAAGCACTATACAGGGCCGAAGCATTATAGAGGGGAGTGGTAACTACAAACATAATAAAAAACGGTGAGCAGTGAAAAATACATATAAATTTCGAGGAGGCTCAAAAACAATAACATTCAACATCGAACATGATTTATACAGTGCTAGTCCAAAAAATACAACAGGGGTAATTGGCAACAAAACATTATATACAAGGCCAGGGGTTTCAATTTCACTGGTGATAACAGACCGGAATTTATTCGCGTTATCTGTAGCAGCTGTGGTGGCGGGAAAGGGGTTCCAGTCAAAGTCCGTGGAAGAAATGAAGCAGCGTAAGAACGAGGTGACATGAAGGGACAGCAACTCAGTGCGCATGGTACAGTCGTTCAGACACGTAAACGGGGCATGAAAGAATTAATGGATGAATGAACTCTTTTTCAAGAGTGGGTGATGGTAAATTTTGTGGAAGAGACAGAGGCGAGAAAGTTTTGTACGGAGAGGTTTGTAAGTCAAGTGTTGATTTCGTAGAACTTACGCAGGCAGCTCTATAGTGCAGCTGCAAAGAATGAAACTGGTACAATTGTTGTGAATTATTTCGAGTTTATGAATAAAAAAAGCCGGGTCAGGATCCCAGATTGAAGTGGCATATTCACGCTTTGACTTAATAAGCGTTTTGTACATGATGCCATGATGGGACTTGGGAGAAGTTGCGTCTTATAAAGCCCAAGGTACAGTTAGCATTAGAGGTAATGTGATAGATGAGCATATCCCACTTCAAATTAGCAGTGATATGAACTCCTAGATATTTATATGACGCGACTGGTTCGAACGGTAGCCCTTTTAGAGAGCACATGGGAGTTAGCGTTGAAGAACGAGTTATCCTCATTGCCTTGAATTTAGCTCCATTCGCCAGTTATCACACCAGGTAGCTATACTATCTAGATCTGCCTGCAAGGTAGTCACATTGGCGCCATTTTTAATTCCACGAAACACAACCCAATCATCAGCAAACAGATGAATAGGGGATGAGACACAATTAGGCAAGTCGTTATCATATATCAAAAATAAATGGGCCTAAAACTATACCCTGTGGGACTCCGGACGTTACTATTGCAGGGGAAGAGTTAAAATTGTTAGCTGAAACAAATCGGTGCCGGTTAATAACAAAACATTCTATATATATCCATTTGAGTAAACTACTGTCGAGGTTTAGGTTACGAAGTTTCAAAAATATGCAGTCTCGTTAAGAATAACATGAATTTTCTGGGTGAATGATAAGAGTTGCGTTTCGCAGGAATGGTGTTTACGAAATCGATATTGAGCGGGATGAAAGAAAGAATTATATTCAAGAAATCGGACAAGGTTAGAGTAAATGATGTGTTCAAAAACTTTACAGGGGATGCTGGTGAGCGATATCGGGCGATAGTTGCTAGGTGATACAATACAACCGGGTTTAAAGACTGGAATCACCTTGGCCACCTTCCACTCAAAAGGCAATGAATTATCTAAATGTATACCGATACGTGGTTTATGACATAAAGGTACACTATTTTACTCAACGCGCGTTTTGTCTTACCTAGAACCGTTCCGTTTCCGCTAATTACAAGTAAACGCTTTCACGTAGGCGCTGTGTATCCAGATATGTTTAAGGCAGCAAGTTGAGCTAGTTTGTTAGTTACTCACTGCATCTAATTAGCGAAAAAAAAAGACTAGGACGACGAAGAAGAAGCAGGACGCTCGCTAGACTTCAATAGAACTTTTACTTCGCGTACGTGAAATATTGAAATATAACATATAAAACAACACTTTTTCCTCACATCTACTCACCACCGCAAACTTGCCAAGCTATATATCGCGCATGCGCCCTCGTCAAAAATCGGCGAGTCCTTCCTAACGAAAGTTGACAGAAGCGCGAAAGCGACGATTTTTCGTGCACTAACTAAACGCATCTACGAACGATCTAGATGTACACCGATACGTGATTTATGAGATAAAGGTATACCGTTTTACTCCTTCTTCGTGATGTATGCATGTATAGTCTTAACCAGAACCGTTCTTTCTCGTGATTTTCGACTGACCGTTTAAAAACAATAGAAGCCCGGTTCCACGCATGTTTGTTTCGGGATACTTTGAATAACCCAAGAGTTAGAGCCGTTTTCTGTAATCATACTCCTTCCGTAGATGACCATGCTTAATTGCAGAATAGGCAATGTGGGAAAGCTAGCTTATAAAGCCCAAGCTTACACCGATATCTCGAAAGTCGTCTTCACCTCTGAACAAAAGCGCGTTGCTGGGAAGACACCTTTTCAGGAGCAAATTTTTTAAGGCCCTAGGACCTAGTTTTATTTTTTTATGAGCTTCTCCGTCGGCCAACCAGTCTGTGGGGAAACGAATTGTGTTTTGACAGGACGCCATCGGTCCCACTACTTTCAATCAATCAATCAATCAATCAATCAATCAATCAATCAATCAATCAATCAATCAATCAATTTATTAATATCTGAAAATAATGCATGGGTTGGTTGATTGATTGTGGGGTTTAACGCGCCGACGCAACGCAGGCGATGAGGCGAGCCGTAGTGGAGGGCTCCGGACTAATTTTGACCACCTGGGGATCTTTATCGTGCGCCGAAATCCGTACACACGGGCGTTTTTGCTTTTCGCCTCCATCAGAAAAGCGGCCGCCGCGGCCGGGAATTAAACCCGCGACCTCGTGCTCAGCAGGGCAACGCCTTAGCCACTGAGCCATCGCGGCGGGTGAAAATAATACATGGGGGTTATATAGATGGCTGATAGATGATAGATGGCTGCCATGACAACGTGCGGTACCTCATTATGATTTTTCAGAATACAGTCGAACCTCGTTATAACGAAGCAGTATCGAGACAGCAAATTAGTTCGTTATATCCGATATTCGTTATAAAAGTAGAGGTAAAAAGCATCTGTAAAAATCGACAACCTAGTTCGCGCAAAAATACTCAATAAAAAATGCCTTTTTCGCGTTTCCCAGCCACTGTAAACAAGGTAACCCTTACCTTCCTCCTTGGTGCATTTCAAGCTGAATGAGCCGGAACACGAGTACGTGCAATTACAACAAAACAAGGTTCACTTTGCAAAACAGGCCTGAATCTTTATTTATTTGAAGTTTGAGTCAAAGTTAACACTACGGAATCATGGCCCCTTGAACAAAGAAAAGGCTCAGCTTACAATGAAGGGTCACACTAAGGTTTCAGAGGGGGAGTATATTGCCTAACTAATGAGGTCATAGATAGTCATGAGTAGTTATAATATATAGTGTTAGTACAGATAGGCAATGTGGTATTAAATTGAAGGTGCCAGTAACACAAAGTAGGTGCACCAAATGAAAATGTGCAACACTGGTTAGTACTGGGTAATTTTCTTCGTGGTTATAGGTACCAGTGCAAAATATTAGGCACCCCACCCCAAACTATATAAAATATTAGTGCTGTTTTTTTTTATTTGCATGGCCAAAATATTTCAAGTGGTGTGGCATGCAGACTGTAGGGTCATAGCCTGTGTTATATCATGTAACACAGGGTATGACCCTAGCCTCTATAATGCATTCGGTCCAAGAGACATTTGATTGATGGAATTCGAGGGGCAAAAGACCCTTAAAGGGGCCATGAATACAAAACACAAGTTTGGTTCATTCAAAAGATTGCCTCGTTAGAATCATACTGACACCACTATTAACACACACTTCGCTCAAATAAGCTATATAATTAGGGAAAAAGGGAACGGCCATGCGACCCACTAGCTCATTTCCCGCAACAGAACCTATGATGTCATACCAGCCAGCTCTGCGATTGGCAGAGGCCGGCAGAAGCAATTGCAAATTAGGCAGAGCTTATAACCTTGCCGAACGAGCTATCTGCACTTAAATTTAGGGCACATTCTTTTTAAAGCAGTAAGAATGGTGGGACAAACAGCAGAAGTTACGAAAGCACACGTAAACATAGAAGTGCCGATGCGTACTGCTGTTGGTACTGCGCACTATGCTTGGTTTAGCTGCATAGGGCATAGGACTGCGGGGCTTTTGGGGTTGTAACAGACGACACTGGCCGATTGACGCAAGCAACGGGTCTTACGTGACCATATTTGTCGAACGAGCACTTTGTTTCACGAAACGATTAGTTTCTCCATGAACAAAAACAAGCCAGGTTTAAATACGGTCAAAAACAAATCAAAGACAGAAAATGGCTTGCTGCAGTATGGTGGTGCCATCTAGGTTAACTAACGGTAAACAAGGCTTCCCAATCAGCTGCAGAGAGGTCAGTTCCTGTGATGTCATTGCAGACCACGAAAACGCACAATTTAGTGGGAAAATAAAAATTTTAACTTAAATTAATGTATTTCTCAGTGAATAAAGCATCATCTGCATCCGGACAAGTGCTGGGGGGCCTATAAAACCCGAAATATTTCGAATAAAACAAACGTATTTTTTCTTCATGGACCCTTTAACCAAAAACAGCCTCAGACATGACGTTGCACTCAGTGTAGGCGTGTCGTCGTTCAAATTTCAGGGCTTGTTTAGGGCAAGGTTGTCCTTATGTGGGGAACAACAATTAACATCATTAAAACTGATTTAGCCTTACCTCCTCCAACCTCTATTGCTGGGAATACATTTTACATAGGGGCATTGCAGATTTTCACAACAGTGATCATGAATCAGTGGCATAACAATGCCATCAGTCTGACTTTTCAACAATAACAAAATTACCCCATCTTTTCACATGAGCCACAGCTCTAGTCGATGCCAACCACGTATCACTTTGTTAAAACTTGCCAACACTCAAAGAAAAAGACTTGTCAAAACAATTCTTTTATTTGTGCGAAAACGGAAAACATCCCTGTCACTCAAACAGAAATCTTAACGCAGAAAGTTTTTCAACAATTCAAACATTCCAGCGGCTTGACATGCAAACCTGCAGCTCTGGCTGTAACGCAAGGTACACTGCATGTGTGTACAAAAATTGTGCGAGATTTAGGTGCCAGTACTGTAAGGGGAAAAACTACTACTTTTGAGGAGAAAACCTCAAACGTGGCCAGGACCAGCCAAGCAGCTTTTCAGGTATTATACAAGTTCCACTCTGCCAGCAGAGATTATGACGTGAATCAACTTACACGTATTCTTGAATTCCCCATTCACAAACTACCCACAGATATTACCGCCCACAGACGCGCAACTTGGCGACAACTAATCAAGAAGCACTCTTTGGGACACAAAGATCAGCCGTGCTACATCCACTACACTGTTTCCTTAATGGAAGCACTGGTTTGTAGTGTCCTTGGCTGTGGCCCTGTGCTAATTATCCTAAATGCCAAGATGCATCTGCTGACATGCTGGGAAGTTTCCCCATCGCGCAGTACAGCAAAGGCACTAAGCGCACTGAAATGAGGTGAACGGCATTTTTATACAAACCTGGCTGCCAATAACTATACATTTCTGCAGTTCATCACTCACACTTACTATAAGATGCACTCATTCATGTTTCAAGTTTTCTTCACGCTATGTATAACATTACTGGACTTGGTGTCAACAAAGTTTGTGTTCGACGAAAGTTTTAGCTGGGGACGTCTTTTTTTACTATGAGAACTATCAAACTTCTTCAGAATTTAACGCAGACTTAAAACATTCATTTCCGCTTGGCTCTCGCTGTGTGTCAGCACACAACTTTTTAAATGATGGTAAAATTAAAGATAGTTCAAGTAAAACAGAGCCCCAGGGACAAGCAGGGTCAAAACACTGTCAGCGGATGACGCTATTGCTTGTTCAAAGTTCTTGCTTACTAGAAACACATAATGTCAACAGCCAAAATTTTTTCAGTGGAAACAGTTCTGGTGTTCTGTGATCCTTCAGGTTAAGAACCTCTATGATGTGGGCTTCTATTAAAATTTTTTGATTTGCCAACAAAGGCATTGATGATTACAAAGGTCAAATATGAATGAAGGAAATAAAAAGATGCCACCGCATGGGACACAACAAACAATAGGGTTAGGGACTGTCTATACACTTTTAGAATGCCACTTGATCACATGCCCAAAAGCCAGCAATTGCTGGTAAAGGCCGGAACAAAGAGTCCTGCCTTTTAATGCCACCACCTGTCCCTGAAAGGCACAAATGACCCCGCTTTCAATGCGACCAGTTGCCACCCACTATGTTCTTGCGGTTTTGGCTCTAGATATGTTGTCCACACTTTAAGATCTTCAACATGATAGTCACATCCTATTCGTGCATCTTGAAGACCTTTCTAGTGTAAGCTCATAAACTTCAAAAATGATGGTTCGGGTTGCCACCCAAGGTCAGTTTTCATACGAAGAAGCTAAATCGACGTACACAAACACACCCTAAACTGAATATTGTTCCTAGTCGCATAATCTATGCGTTGTGCGCAAAAAGGTCATTTACGGCATTGTTAAATTTGATGTACACTTCAAGACTGTGACATAATTTAAAGCACTTCATTGTGATAATTTTTTATGAGCAAAACATTTTGCAAAAGGAAAATTTACCTGCACAATTTATGTGGCACAGGATTTGCACAAGTCTGTAGCTTCAGTCGCTGAAGACTGAAAAGGGCTAGCACATTCATGTAAAGGTAAGCCTGCACGTGTATAGACAAAAAAAAAAACACTGACACGATGCCTGTGATCTGCTTTTCACCTTCACAGAGGCAACACATAAGGGGTATAAAGTGCTGCTGCCAATTGCAGCTCCAGGAACACAAAAAGTAATAAGCATGAAACTGATGCTCCTGGCTGAGCAATGCGGAAAATATTTTGAAATTATTTTTTTATTAAGAAATGTTTCTAATCAGCTGTCAAGAAGTCTCAGTGCGGCCTAGCAACATGCTAAGCATTGGCTGACGCGACTTGGGTAACATGACATGCACTCAGAAATAACAGTGATTGAAAGTTCTTCTCGTGTCAACTGCCTTAATCAGAAAACAAAGAGAACCTACAACCTGGAAGTAAACTATAATGATTGTGCACAAGTGTCAAACTGTCCTCTCCCACACTGAAAAAGTGACAGCATCCGTGTTAAGCCTCTCCAGAATATAATATGTCTTGCAAATGCACAAGGCTTGTAGTTTACAATGGATTGCATGTCTGTGCTGGCAACATCAACTTGTGCCACTGATATGCTACCAAACTCCCACTGCAGTTTCTCTTGAACACCCCTGCAACATAAAACACACACAGCCTTTGTTCAGCGGCAAAACTTCCCAACAGCAACGTGTTGTAGCCAGACACAATGGCGGGATAAAAAAAAAAGAGGAAAAGGTTCCCTATGACAGCTGCAAATCGCACCTGTCACCAGTGCATCTCAGTAAAACCCGCAACACTTGTGACAGTTGACAAGTCATGTTACAATGGGTAAGTCACAGCAACGTTAGGAAAAGGAAACAAAAATGAAGGTAACGAAAAGCAGAGTAGGCCAGAAGAAGACTGGAGTTTTCTCACTATCCGCAGGATAAAGAGTGCAACAAAATCAGATGTGTGGACCACTTGTAATACAGAAAAACCGTGAGTCCACGAAGACTAGACGCAGAACCCGGTGAGTTGCTAGCGAGGTGCTTCTTGAACCCTTCTTTGGGCCTTGGTTAGAAAACGGAAATAAATATGTCCAACAGAAGAGGCACACGGGATGGCCAGAGTTCAGCGCTTGCCGGCCTCGAACAGAGTCGTCTCCTCTTCCTCGTCATCCGCGCGGTCCAGTGGCTGCATCTCCAGCTCAGCGCTGTGAGTGGCGATGATGCCGTACCGCCGGGTTTTGCTTCGCCGGTATCTCGACCTGCGCGAGAGGAAAGCTTGTTATGCAAGCAGCAGAAGGCTGGGAAGCTTCACAGCTAACTCAACATCAGGCTGAATAAAAAACGTACTTAACACTTGAACAGGTTAAAGTCCAGCAAGTCTAAGCCATGCTCTGAATACTATTTCCCCGCTAAGAAGTGGTCATGTTTTTTTTTTTTTTTGCATATTGTGTCGAGAAGTGCTGTGTTTGTCATAGCATCCTCCGCCACAGCAATCACCTTCACGAATGGCTTGACGACAGACGCCGCCATTGGGTCCCCTCTGGACACAGTTGCCAAACGTGTGGGAAACTATCGGGCCACTCAATAAAGTTTTATCTCTCTCTCCTGGATTTGGTGTCAGTGAAGGAGATGAAATACTGTTAAGTCCGCATGGCGCCATTCTCAACAGTGAGAGTAGGCTTGACCTGTATAAACTTCACGTGAGTGAACACACAGTCAACATTCATTGTGGAGCTGGTGGGAATCGAGGTGCTGATGACTGAAACACCCTCAAACTGCATGGTAAACCAGTGTGACACCACTGTGATGGTTGAAAATGTGGACGCAAATAAAGCCCTGGTGCTTTCTCTTCTTTTGAGCCTTTTAAATACACCAGAGCACTAGACTTCTGCTGTAAAGTCGTCACGGATGTGCAGTAGGCACTTTGTCAGCGGTAAACAATCGACAAATCCCATGTCTCCGCCATTTATGTGAGCCATTTTCTCATTGCAGCAATTAAGACGATGATAGGACCTTGAGCTATCCCATTAGGGTCTATTCTTATATGTGCTGTTGAATGGTGCTGGTTTAATGAAAACCGAAACTGAAAGGAATAAATGGGGCTGTGAAAAATTGTTAATACTGTGATTTGCCTTATAATCTGCCATTTTACAAATATTACAATGAAGGGTACCAATGGCAGCGAAAGAAAAAAAAGCACGCAAAAAATTAGTGTCAGTACCCTTTCAGGGGCCCACTGTGAAAACAGGTAGGCCTATGTAGGCACATTACAGTGCAATCAATGCACTCGTGGCAGCAGCAGGTCGTAAAGAGAACACATGCCTGCCTTTCCTTAATTTTCTCTACTTTAAGAACATTTTGATAACCTGAATACAAATATTCTACCAAGTCATGGCTTACCACCACAGTTGCCAGATGCCGCCGTGCAAACAAGCAAATAGTCACCCCAAAAGAAGCCCAACAAAAGCAGCGGCGCTCTTGCGAATAAACCCAAAATAAGCGCAAGTTCAAGAAATATTCTAATTCTTCAAAATTGCTTCGTAGTATGAAAAAATATTATGAATGTGAATGGAAGGTGAACAAACAACATTCATTTTATTCATTTTGCATAATGAAAATTGACCTGTAACGATTGAATGGTATTTTTTCTCGCACTACACAGTCATCATTACTGGCATCTGACAGATCAGGAAAATTCATGGCAGTGTCCAGTTCCGCGGAACTGTCGGTTGGAAGTCCCAGCAGCAGACTCCTCGAAGCCTAAGGCCGTAGCAAACGTGCAGGATGGCGCTCAGCTTTTCATTGCTCATCCTATTTCGGAGACGCAATTTCACCAAGTTCATGTGTGAGAATACATGCTCGATATCGGCGTTGCTCAGGGGCATAGCCAACAACGACAGAGCAAACTCTGATAATTTCCTGAAGCTGCTCGCATCAGTGAAATGCAGGACTTCTACCCAAAAAGAAGTGATGTCATTTTTGGTCACAGTTTTCCAGGGAAGGAAGCACAGCTGCCAATACTGGGAGTCCAGAAGACCTATATCTCCCTTGAACAGTTTGAGGAGCAGTAAATCTTGAAGCGGCAGTTTTGCTTGACTCAGTGTGCATTCAGGCAAAAATGTTTTCATGGAATTCCGAAGCTGGGTCTTATGAGGAAGCCTAAGCTGCGCTTGCCTTGCAGCCTCAAAAATGAAATCCCGGCATCTGAGCTTAAAGTCCCTTTCCTACTCAGCGCTTAATTTAGATGCTTCAACTTCCATGTTGAAAAGACCCCAAAATCCACAACAGAAAGTGGAAGGTGGATGGCATTATCGTCCAGGTTGACTTCCAGAAGCCTCTCTCCGGCAGCTGGCATGTGTGAAGGGATGAGCACTCTGGAAATCAGTGATCAAAAAAAGTTCTGAGGGCAATGAAGCAGTTGCATTTGATTTCCACTTCCAAGTTGGAACAGCTTGTTGACCCTTTGAGAACTCCTGCACCACTGGGTTCAGAAACACCAAGTACAACTTGTTGACAGGATCTCAGCGTCATAGCAATGGTACTTGTCCTGGCCCATGGTGAAGTGAAGCTTGTGTTCATCCCATTGTTCTAAGATACATTTATAGCAGCTCGAGATTGAGAGCCACCGCCTTCCTGACAGCTGGATAAACTTTAATGGGTCTTTGCCGTTGTTTACCAGTTCATACATCTTGCTGTACTCATGAAGTCGGAGTGAACTGTGTGAAAACCGACTGTACGAGCGCCCAACCAGGAATTCTAGACTCCGTGGAAGCACTTTCGCTGCCTTGCGTGCCCATAGATGAATGGAGTGACACATGCACTTGACCTGAATGAGGTCCTTGTTCTTTTGGCACAAGTGTGTGCACACAGAATTTTCTTACCAACCATAACGTTGCAACCGTCGGTTCCAATTCCAAGACACCTTGTGAAATCCAGACCGACCTCGGTCAAGAAATCGAGAAGGCCTTGTGCAGTCTGCTGGGCGCTTTTCAACCCTCGATCGTGAACAGTCCGAGGAACGTAGTCAACAATTTGTTTAATAATGTGCTGAAATCGTGAACCACGACAGCCAACTGCTTTTTCGTTGCTACGTTCGTGCTCTCATCAATCAATAATGAATGCTGAGGTGACCCTATATCCTTCACAAGGTCCTCGAGCAGACAGGGGGCAAAAACGTTTGTTATTAGTGCTCCTCATTTCATTTGGTAAAGATTTACGACTGTGTACGACTGTACCAGTTCGCCGAGATGATAAAACGGAGTTTAGAGCGGCATGACACGCTGAATAACAAGCAAGCTTGAGCTCCAACTCTGGTGTCATCTTTCAAGGCGGTGATGTGGTGAAGCCCGTGGTAGTCAAACGTGCACTAGAAAGTAGCCGAGAGTTTTTTACATGTTTTTTGGCAGCCATGTGCTGAAGGAGGCCGGCATGATGAGTGCGGATCTCACACTTGCAATACTTGCATGCAGCTTTTTATCATCTCCAGTGACTCGACGTGACCAGGCTTTGAGGTGCATTTCCTTTTCCCACTCTTTACAATACTTTTTCCCATATTTTGGCCACTTTGAAGCCATGGCAACGCACTACGGCGACGACGACTGTGTGCAAGACATGGAGAAGGACAAGGAAGGCCACGACAACGAGGCACGGATGTAGCCACAACCCACAAGAAACCTGATGATGATGATGATGATGACGACGACATTGGCGACGACAATGGCGAATTGTGGCAATTCAAGCCATGTTTTTGATGACAAATGCACGTTCTGGGCGCTGCAATAAAATTTTCTGAAAAAAAAAACGCTAGCAAGCCCAAAAAACGTGGCAAGTGACTAAGAATTTACAAGCGACTCAGCGAAAAAATAGGCCCAAATCCACTTATAATAAGTGGAACTGGCAACTTTACTTCCAACCTTTACGAGACGTCATTGAAATGCTAGTGTTTTCCGGACATCTTAAGCAATCTAGCGAAGCCAATGGGCAGCAGCACAACAGCACTGCATCAAGTTAAGAACATGCACGAGTCGAACGTGCTCCTCATTTATTGCATAGTAATAACGCACTTTTTATTAACTGTTCTGATTGCCTGTGGCTGGTGGCACAACTTTAGTTGTGTGGCAACCATTGTAGTTGCACTTCGACTGCTTGCATGCAGTTTTAATGCTGGCACTTGTGTTTTCTGGCAATTTGTTTTGGTATCTATTTTTCATCATATCCGACTAAACAGAAAGGGAAAAAAAAAAAAAAAAAAAAAAACGTCGGGTAGGATTTGAATTGGTCGCATCAGAGGTCAGACATCGCCTGTTTAGTTGCATGAGGGTTTCACCATGGCCGACATTGTAGCTGCCACTTTGCAAGTCCGTCCCGCGCTGTCATGTTGTGCAGACAGGACAAAGCTTTGATTGACGACTTTCACGGCGTGAGTCGCTACTTAAAAAAATTGGCCGCGTATCTGCTCCTTTTGTTGCAAATGTTGTCAAAAGACGATAGTCTTTGTAGACATTTGCAAAAGGAAATGCCCCCATTCGCTTTCCTGCTCACCTATAATGCTGTTCCTGTTCCGTCGTGCTCATCCCAAGGTAAACACACTAAAGGTTTGCCCAAGGAGATTTGAATTTACCGCGTTCCACTGCTACAGGCGCAGTTCTTCGATGCCAGCGCTGCAGTACGGCGGAGACGCGCGTGAATCGAGGCGGCCGACTTCAAGGTTTATAGAACCGTGTTGCCGTGCTCCACGTGCGTTCGAAGCAGAACGTGAAACCTAGCTAGTGGAACCTTTCTTTGCTGTTGCCGCATGATTTCTCATATGCCGCCCGGAGGTGGCGCGGGCAACAGCAGGCGGTACGCGTTGTTCTGCAGTAGATGTAGAATATCATTTGCTATCGAAAAACCAAGCATCCAAGAATTTCTTAATAAAGGAACACTGTAAATATCCCTTGTGTACTAATTTCCTGTCTTATATTTGCGTAATGTCTTGTTCTTGTTCAACAAAGTTGACAAGTATGAACATATAAACCGGGCTTAGACGTTTACATTTGGCTGTGAGTATATAAGACTAATGCGCAGTAAACATTTTACTTTGGCCGGGTCGCTGAATGGAGTTACAGACTGACGGCCGGACAGACAGACATACAGACAGACCAAAATTTCTGTGTTTAAGTAGCCCAAGGAAGACTATCGTCTTTAAAAGAAACAACAGGAGAAATTGTGACTGCATTTTTTACCTATTTGCCAATCTTTTGCAACAAGACAGCTAGGCTGTAGCTTGCATATCAAGGGTACACAGTTTTGAATACCGCAAAACAAAAAATTTTCAAAGATCCTTTCAGGGTTTTGAAGCACCCTTTGCCAATGCTGTTACCTCTTCCTGTAAGGATTATGTTAATGTGATAAGTATTAGCATTAAATAATTATTTTATATAGTGTTGTTGTCATGGTGTGCGTGCACGTGTGTGTGACAGCGAAAGAAAAGGAGGGTTACTGTCGAAAGTGAAAGAAAGAGATAAGAAGGCAAGTCTGTTTTTTATAACGGCGAAAAAAGAGTATGAACGGTGTTGGTGCCTCACCGGGCCAAGCAAGAAAAGGAAGTACCGTAAAAGCTCGTTAATTCGAACTCGAAGGGGACCATAAGATTGTTCGAATTAAGCGGAGTTCGCATTAGCGGGTGGGTGGGCGGGCGCTAGAATGAATGGAAATCGCATCACACTGCGTGAGCAGAACACAACGAATCCACCTCTGGACTTGTTATCGCGAATTAGGTGCTACTACATGTTTGTGGCAGGTATTTTTGTAAATGCTTCCCACTGTAGAGCCGAGATTAGCTGCTGAAGGAGCCTAGCGCATGCCACACTGTTGTTTTTCGGTTTCGTTGCTTTGCGTCTCTAGTAAATTTGGTTTGGTTTGGATTTGCAACACATTGTAATCACTCTGGGCCGACTTCTTCTGCGAGGAGTGATGGAAACCAGGGGATCTCAGTTAGAATTAACAGTTTTGGATACCAACGCGTTCGAATTATCGGGAGTTTCCCCCCACTGAAATATACAGGGCTCTGCCGGGACCAGGGGGTGAGTTTAAATTAACCGGAAGTTCGAATTAACCGAGTTCGAATTAACGAGCTCTTACTGCACAAAGCTTATGAAGACTGCTGGTTTCAATAAAGCTCACCTCTTTTTTATTTGCTGCATATCCAATAAACGATAAAATGCAGCTAGAGTACCAAAATGGGAAGCGAACGCGTGTTACACAGCATGCAGCTGCATGTTGTCACTATCTCACCTGCCTATTGCAAGCATGTTTGAGTGGCGCCCCCTGGCTCTGACGTCGGCTTAGGGACTCGCGCCGCTGTCGTCTGCTGCACTCCGCTTGTGAGGGGCAGCAGTGCCTGTGCTAGAAGTCGCCCGCTTTGGTGCTTTAGTGCCTCAAAAAGCGTATTTCTAGTAATTCAGTTAATTTTCCCAGCTTCTGACACCTCTGAATCATTTCAAGCTGTATCCCACACGAGTTTGCAACACATGAGAAGAGAGGGAACAACTTTCTTGAGAGCATCGGTCAGAAGATCGTGTGTGCGGGTGAACCTTCGGAGCATAACCCCCCCCCCTTTTTTTTTTCATTTTAAGATGGTGAACTTTTCCACTCAGTGTACATCCCGTCGAAGTTTGGTAGAGGTGGGGAGGTGCCAGGACTTCTGTAAATCCACACCGTATCCGTACCTGCCCTTTTTAATGTTAATTGTACTCCCTAGCCCTTCTAAGTTATAACAACGCTGCACAGGGCGCGGTCAGCTGGGTCAGTGCCGTCCGTTGCAAGTCACCCAGCTTTGGTGACTGTGACACGGTCGTTTATGTCAGGGTAGGCAAACAACAAAGAGAAATGCCAGCTTTCATTATGCATCCCCAAGCGTACAAAGCACTGCTTGTCATCGAAAAAGTTGAAAGAACTGTCAAAGGTGCAATCATTCAGTTTAAACAAAATGTTATCCATCATTCAGTGCCCTTTCCTAATAGCACAAACCCCTCTCTAATAGGACAATGTGCTTGCATTTGAGGTAAGTGTTGTAGTCTGCTCACGTGTCCCCATACCACAGTGCTGGGAACCCGTCTGAAATGGTTTTATGCGCTGATCCAACTTTCAGTCATAATGTACTGTTCTTGATACTACACTGACTACCCTTAGATAAGGGACGCTATTGTCTTGGGTGGTGCCCACAACACTGGGGAATGTGTCAACAAAGTTCCTATCACATATGGCGGTTTTGGCAACACTTTGAGAACATAAGGTGCCCCTGAAACCCCCCTCCCCCCTTTTTTTTTCAGGAGAGAGCACAGCCAGCATGCTAAGCTGCAGAGAGGAAGTACCTTACATAGGTCAGAGCCTAAAATATGCTATATGTAGACTTGAAACGATGTACAAGGTCCGAGCTTAAAACATGCTATATGTAGACTTGAAACGATGTACACTGCCGGCGAGATCTCTGGCCCACTGTGTCGTTGCTATATTTATAGTTTTATTTGTAAAAAGAGCTTGCCCACGCAGTGGGCACGGCTAGAGGGAAAGGTGGCCACCCTTACGCTCGTGCGCCTGCTAGCCCGCTGTGGGCAACGCGATGCCACGCTTCTAAGAACGGATCTAAAGAGCGTCGGTGTCGTTTTCGTGGCTCATGTAAGCTGCCATCGCAACCGCGTAACATCAGGCTCCAAGTAACTGCTATCAGCTCAGAGATACCACGTCCGGCATCGGCTGTAAACACCGAAGCCATACACCTACCTCACTATCCGGACGACGAAATAGACGAGGATGATCATCATCACGCCCACGATCACGTAGAAAGCCCGCAGAACGACACCGTTTGTTTGCTCCATGTTTGCAATCCCAAACAAGGTGGTTGTGCTGTTCCGCCTGGTGGTGTTCAGAGCCGGGGCTGCCACGGGCTCTTTCACTCGGGGCGTCATCGAAGGCGATGTCTCGGTCTCGGTGGCAGCGGAGACACTTAGCCAGCAAGCAGCCGCAAACACTGTCGTCAACATGGTTTAGAGCTTTTCAAGCTGGTCTACTCGTCAGATGTCACGCCGCTAGCGAGCAAGCCCTCCGACTTAACAAATCGCAGTACAAGCAAACAACGTCCATGCTGTCACGATCCGCCGTTCCGCATATTTTGCTAGACTGCTTACAGAATAAGAAGTGGGCTATTTCGACGGCAACGCGTAAGTAGCTACGTCACAAATTCTGCTCAAAAACAAGCAAATAATGTATTGTGAATAATATTTAAAGCAAAAAAAAAAATAAATTAAAAGGGTTTTTAATGATTTATAGGCAGTTTTATTATGTGATGTTGTACTTGTTAGAATTGTTTAAAGACACATAGCGCCATCTATTTACATTCAAAGAAAATTGTGGTAGCGGTGCTTGCTAAGCTTTGACCTACCTGCCGCCGCATCGCGGGCCTCCTCCCCTACAGAATCCTCCCTGTTCTGTGTCTACAGTTTCTGCTACCTCCCCGTGCTACCTTCGTTGGCTGGATTGTCCGGTTGGAGCGGCTGTAATCGCCGCTCCGTTATTTGACTGGTGTCTGTAGCGTCGAGATTGAGACGATCAAGTTCATCTTTAATTGGGCAACTCTTCTTTAATTGGCTAACGAACCCTGTGAATTGGCTTCGGTGGCTCATTTCTAGACAGCATGTTGCTTCGGACCAATCGTCGTAGCAGCGAAGCGCCCCACTGCTGTTCGTGATGTGCCTTGTGGACCGGAACGAACATAAGCATTTCACTTCCGACTGTTTGTGCAAAAAACAATCGACGTGGGAGGGCAGCTCTTCGCTACACTTGAAGGGCACAGTTCAAAAGACTTCCGGACAAACCTTGGTAAGTCGTGGTTTCTCAGCTATAATTAAGTGGAGTGATGAGTGTGTCATCCTTAGCTGCGTACGAAGCGCATTAAGTTCCGGTGAACTGCTTCGCAGGATGAGTAATTTTGCTTTAGTCGGTTTGTTGGCTGAAAACGATTAATCGCAGCGCTGAGCAGCTGTGCGGATTATTAGCACAGCGTGTAGAATTATTAGATAACACCCACGCAAGGAAAAAAAAAGAAAAAAAGAAAACTGATTACGACTTGTAGGCCTTCTGTTTTGAACGTTTCGTGGCTGCTTCAAAAATAGCAGTAATGTGCTCGTTGATGTTTTACTAAAACTAGAGCAAACGCGCCGTTCTAAAACAGGGTGCACTGATTAGGAAAAGCTGCGCGCTGAAGCCACAGCTAAATTTCTCTAGTTTCGCGTAACTGCCGAAATATTGGCTTCACGAGTGTCACGCGTGCCTGAAAAAGCATGTTATTTTTCAGATTTTTGTGAGCCTTTCAGGTTCTGACGCCCAGCTGTCGTAAAAAAATAGGGGGGGGGGGGGGGAGCAAAGAGGCGCTGATCAGTGACGTAAGTCAAGAAGGGGGGGTGGGGGGGAGACACCCTGCAAGTTACTCATATTGCACGAAATATTTCATCGTTTTTGACGCCTGCATGCAGCACAGTGCAATTACGTGAGGCGTGAATGACCGCCATGGCAAGATGTGACCCCCCCTTGTGATTCTTCTGGATTTACGCCACCGGGTAGTATGGTTTCGTTTGAAGAGAGAGAGCTGCCAGCTGTCTCTGCTAACCTGTGCGTTTTAGAAGCTGTGCTTTTTAGTCCAGGTGCGGGAAAATGAAATGTTTTGATAGCACTGTTGTGTGTCAGGTCGTCGCTGTTGAAGCCTGATTTCGCTTAGGTTGCGCGGTACTGCCCGAACAGTAACGCGAGCGTGTGTGTGACGTGAACAATTGGTAGGTGTAAACATTGTACCTAAGCGGAAGGGTTACCCCGGAAAGACATGCGTTCCTTCTTTCCTTTTTTCCCCCCTTTTTTTCCTGGAGATTTCTGAGCGGAAACTTTTCCTTTCCTACTGGTGGTGGCAGCAACCGCGAAACTATTCACTGTGTTGCACCTTATTTTCTCTCGCTTTTCGCGCACTCAGCTCGTGTTATCTTATCCAGCGCAGCGAATAAGTCAGACATAACATTGGGCCTCCTCGAGTATCAGTCCCGGATCGTCCGCGGACTGCCCGAGACGCGATCCGGCGCTCGTTTTTCCAATGTGTTCCTATGAGTCTTCCGGTCCGAGGGCAGTCCTCGGACTGCCCGCGTACCGTCCAGGGCTGGTACATCGAGGAGACCCATTGCTGACTGACATCGCCCTTGAAGAAATCTCGCTACATTGTAAATTATCTCCGAACCGCCGTAAAGCAACGATGTCCTTTTAGGCTAGGTAGAACGGATTTGATTGATCGATTGATTGATTGATTGTATGGTTTAACGCGCCGACGCAACGCAGGTGATGAGGCGCGCCGTAGTGGAGGGCTCCGGATTAATTCTGACCACGTGGGGATCTTGAACGTGCGCCGAACTCTCGTACACATGGGCCACGGAGAAAGAAGTGACATGGGCGTTTTTGCTTTTTCTCCTCCATCAGAAAAGCGGCCGCCGCGGCCGGAAATCGAACCCGCGTCTTCGTGCTCAGCAGCACAACGCCTTAGCCACTGAGGATGGTTAGAAGGGAAACTATATCGTTGTCGATATGATGTTTTCAAACTGGCGCGACGGGTCGATTTGATGCAAAAAAGCGATTCCGAGCAAAATTCGGCGCTATTCATTCGTAGTGATTCGTTATAGCTGAATATTTTGGCGCCCTTTGGATCGCGCCATTGTTTGCCGTCGCTTTGACCGCGAAGTGTTTTTTCTCCGCTGTCGCAGTCATTTTAGCAATCACGAAATAGTGCCGCGGGGCCATTCCCGCCCGCAAATATGAAATCACGATGGGCTTGTCGCAGCGTTCTTCCAGTCATGGTGAGAGACAGTGTTCCAGAAGGAACGGGAGCGCTGCTAACCCGGTTGCAAGGAAAGGACATTTCGGCAAGCACGTTTACAGCGAGGACATTTTGATAGTCAGCACCGGTCTAGCTTGCTGCATCGTCACTCCTTCGTGTTGATCGCCGTGTTGCATTCCAGCCGGCGAGTCTGTGCGTTGGCCAGTAATAATAATAATAATAATAAACGCTTTGTGTTTGATCTGTTTCTTTGATACTTGCATATTCACCACAAGAATCAGAACGGCCGCAGTTATTCCTCCCCCCCCCCCCCCCCCCCTTCAATGCATTGCCGGCTTTAACTGCCCGTAAATCCCTGTCCACGCCTGTGCGTTGACCACCACCAACAGCAGCAATAATAATAATTTTAAAAAAGCGCTTTGCGTTTGATCTGTTTCTTTGAGACTTTGAGACTTCCTTATTCAATACAAGTTAGAACGAGCCGCAGTTTAATCCCCCCCCCTCACCCTTTCCTCAACAACGCTACCGGTTTTAACTGCACGGAAAGCCCTGTTCACGCTGTTGTCGCAACTGTCGTAATGTGTTGCAACATTGACGTCGTCTGACGCTTCATCCAACCGAATTACGTGAAACGCCCTTTCTTGCGTCTGTCGCCTACAATATGCCTGTTGCGTAAGTCGTTCTAAACGTAACATAAGACGTTCATCCGGGCGACAGAAAGGTCCTAGCTGATGCAATCGCCGTTGTCTTCGTGACAGAGATATAGTGTTTCGTAACTGTACGCAAGGAATAGGTCGCTGAATTGGTATCAATTACAGCGCACATGTAACGTTATGTAAAACTGCTGTGCCCCGGTCGATGGCTGTTAACGAGGAGTGTTCGAATAGTGATATTTTCAGGTTGTATCAGGTGCGGGACACTCAGGAAAAAAATAAAAGCCTTCGAACTTTGAGCAGAATACCGAATTTCTTGCTATATTATATTTCTGAATAGATGAAATGCATTTACAACGAACAAACGAACACAAAATGTCATTTTTGATAAAGAAAAGAAAAGGGAAGAAAGCTTCCCTAAATCGTCAATGTTTTTGGGGTGATGTAGGGTGTCGAACGAGAAAGGAGGCTGAGGGGTGTTCCACCTGCGGTTGCGCCATTTCGAATGAAAAAGGAGTTAAGGGAATGTTGAAAGGTCAGTGGCTGTCCTTGTGTTCCGATTTTTCTTTCGTGTGCAGCGTACTTCCACCGGTTTGTTATATTCTCAAAAGCTATTTACAAATATAGGCATTTCCGGACTGCGTAATAGTAGTAGCAAACTGCGTGAAAAAAAAAAAAAATGGCCGCGTATCTGCTCACTTCGTTGCAAATGTCGACGAAAGACGATAGTCGCCTGGCGCTTTGGTAAGTAAATTTCTCCCTTCTCTTTCCCGCTCACTCCTCAAGCTGTTCCTCTTCCGTCTCGCTCCCCCCAAGATAAACACGCTAGCGGTTTGCTTGAGTCAGTTTAAATTTACCGCGTTATACTGCTCCACGTTGAATGTCTCGATGCCAGCGCTGCCGAACGGCGGAGACGCGCATGAACCGAGGCACCCTATTTATTCCACGTGCGTTCCAAGCGTAACGTGAAAACTATCTAGTGGAACCTTTCGTTGCCGTTGCCGTTTTATCTTCCAGAATACCGCTAGGGAAACCGCGGGCGATCGCTTTTGTATTTTTCTGGAGCCACTTTTTGTTAAATCAACCATCCGAATATCACTTAACGTTGACAAGTTCCAACACCAACGGATTAAGCCGTTTAGATTTGGCTTTGGGTATATAAACCTACTGTGCAGGATCTATTTCACTTTGGCAGGGTGGCCGAATCGAGGGGCAGACAGACAGACCAAAAATTTCGCGCTCAAGTATAAGCCCAAAAAAAGACTACCGTCTTTAAAAATGGCTGCAAATGCTGTCGAGAGACGACAACCCTTGTAGCGCCCAATGCCTATAGTGCATTGGTCTTTGCCGTCTCCGCCATTCCCTCCTGCTCCTCACGCTCTTCGCCCACCCTTCTCACTGATCCCTTGATGAACAGAATGGAGGTTTGCCCTATTCGTTTTTTAAGGCCCATTTTAGGAGCCTTAGTTCGCAATCAGCTTGCGCGCCACCTGTGAAAACCCTTCGTTACTGTTGAGAGTGGAGGGCATTGTACTCGAGCTCCTTTTAGGGGCGAGGCCCCTGTGGGGGGCTTTTGGCGTCTCCTGTCGTCGTCGTAATCGTCGTCTCATGTAGTCATGGTACTAAAACACCGGGAAACTCGTTTATGCCTCGCGCTAGAACGTAACGTGTACTAAAAGAAACAGCAAGACATTCGTTTACGCCTCGCGCTGGAGCTCTTCGTAACGCGCACATAAAAAAACACCGGGACACTCGTTCACACCTCGCGCTGAGAGCTTCGTACTTCAAAGACAAGAGGCTTTTACAGCTAAGTTGTATACCCCTCCCCCCCCCCCCCTCCCCCCAACGGTTTCATCTCCGTTGGCAAAAATGTCAAGGCGCCAAGAATACCCGCGTGCTTCGCCCCTCCCCAGGTTTCGCGTTAGTGGAGATGGCTTAGGGTTTTTTTGTTGTTGTTGTTTACTTTCTGGTGTTCTACCTTGGCTCGTTTCGACACCGTTTTTGATACGTTTTTCGTTTAATTTGCTATCGTAGCAGCCGAGCCCACGTCTATATTTCCAGGAATATTTTTAGAACGCCCGAATATTCGGCCAAGACCAAAAGTTCGAGGATATCGAGTATCAAAACAGAATCGAGTCCGAATCGAGTAACAAATTATTCGATTTGCATTCAGTTATTCTCGCATACTTGCGTCCAGCTTAGTAATTGGTTGCGAATACCTTTGAAATACTTTCTCTTACTGCATGCATATAAGTACTACTTAAGCAACATGAACGATCCGTATTTAGGTATCGTTCATTTGCAGGCGCATTGTTTTTACCGGCTGCATTAAAACTACATACGATATTCACGGCAAAATTAAATGTGGAGGCAAGCAGAGATGCAGAAATATTTTTGTGTGTGCAAATGATAGGAAGAGAAGGAAGTGACTCGTAACGTGCGTTTTCCGTAAACTGCTTAACTTCGCTTATGCGGAAATTAGACGGGTGATGTTCCTCAGGGAAGCACACCACAAACAGCACAAATCACGCACACCGTGAAGCAGAGGCGATCATGCTACATTTCAACAGAAAAATTCATATTCTGGTGGTCACTCGTGTGGACAAAAAGTATTAAAAAAAATAACCCTCGAATAATACGCCAAGTTACCGGGTTCATTTTAGAGCTCTTGTAACGAAATAGTCGCTTTTCGCGCGTATTTTATGTTTACTTGTATGTTTCGGGGACATCCTAGTTCGCGAAACATAGACCTTTCCGACTTACTTGTTCCGGGAGCAACCGTTTTACCATTGGGCTGTGCCAGCGCCGATCTCAGTGGCGCAGTCGACAGAACCATCTAACTGGGCATGCGCGGCCCACTCAAGAATACGCCAGGTTGTTATCAGTGGTTGAAGAATGAAAGGTCTCTGTAACGCGGCAATGCTATGCCCCATTAGAGCGGCTGCAACGGCCGCTCACAGTTCGCGCCCTTGCCCTTGAAATGGCGCGTGCCGGCGAAAGTGGATGGCCGTGTGCCACGAGACGTTTGGCCGTGCACGCACGCACGCACCAAGGCCGCAGCGCGCGCTGTCAAAGCCAACCACCCAGCACCAAGAACGTTCCAGCGGAGCTCAGCTGTCAGGCGTAGACGTTGATGAATGTACAACCCCCTTTTCTTCGAACACACACGAGTGGTACATTTAACCCCCTCCCGAAGGTCTCGTCGTCGTTGTAGGCACTACACGAATGGTACCGAATTGACCGCCGCTGTTTAAAGAAAGTGAATAGGGCTTCTGTGGGATTTGAACTCGGGTAGCCAGAGCAGCTGTCATCAGGTGCGCTAACCACAACGCTATCCCGGCACTCTTCCAGGATATAAAAATTGGCCTGATGCGTGCGCCGTGACAGGTCACGTGGCGACACGTGAGTAAAACGGGTGCACGCTGGCTGTGGGGAAGCTGTAGCGTGAAATGCGGCCAATCTGCCTGTTGAAGCGTCAAAAGATGAGGATACGAAAGCGAAGAAAGAGACGCAAACACGCGTAGCAGTACGTGTAGAAGTGTTTGATAATCGCTGGCGTCTATAGCCTTGAAACCACGTGACCAGACGAGTGCACGGGGAATTTTTCAATGCGGTATAGAACGACGGAAGAGAACACTTGTGGCCCAAATGGCTGGGCCACCTTGTGACGTCACTGGAGGTGACGCTTGAAGCAGATGCGTCAGATACGCTGTGCTTTCGCCAGAGTTTTCTGAGATAACACGACAGTTTGATCACAGTGACTCCGTCGGTGGGAGACTACCCGCGCTCTACGCATTTCCCTGAGTCCGCGGTAAAAGAAATCTTCTGATGGAGGCGAAAAGCAAAAAAGCCCGTGTGTTCGACATTTCGGCGCACGTTAAAGATCCCCAGTAGGTCCAAATTAATCCGGAGTTCTCCACTACGGCGCGCCTCATCGCCCGTGAAGCGTCGGAGCGTTAAACCCCACAATCAATCAATCAATCAATCAATCAATCAATCAATCAATCAATCAATCAATCAATCAATCAATCAATTAGGAAAAGAAATCCTGCTAGTGCATGTAACGAAGGCTGTAACGAAGGCAAGCACAATGACAGGAAAAGATTTTCCCGATGAAACCGTTTCATTTCTTTGGTAAAAACAGTTTCTACAAAGAGAAGTTGTCGGCGTTGTCTTTTGCAATCAGAACATCGCCTCAGGGCAGGTACATTCCGACGTTATTGGAAGCACATAACAGCACGTTTTCAAGAGTTTACGCCCCAGTTGTCGCTGGAATTGGAATTTAGTTTGCAGCTAGCAGCGAGGGCTTTACATTTTTTCCCAATATTTTTCTCCTAGTCCTTTATTGTGCTTGTGGTTTGAACCGAAAAATTTCAGTTATCTTTTTCATTCATTGGTTCGTTGCCATGCCATGACCGGGTCTCTCCCATACCACGTGCCATGACCGGGTCTCTCTCTCTCTCTCTCCCCCCCCCTCCCCCCTCCCCCCTCCCTTTTTTTTTTTTTTGATTTTGGTGTCTTCCATCGACAAACGATCTTTTTAGGTGAATGCGAAAGAAAATTGCATGCTCGTCATATTTCGGCACGCGTTAAAAACGGGCGCTTCTCTGATATGAGTTCGTTATTTAGATGGCGCCTATTCGAACGTCTACAGTCACCCCCCCCCCAAAAAAAAAAAAAAAAAAACTTACAATGAGACCAGAGAAGACACGAGTAAAAAATGAAAATCTCCGTTACGTATGAATTCACCACAGTAATATGTCAGACTTTCTTTCACTTAAAATTTGCGCTTAGACGGCACCTAATTCAACCACTCCAGTGATCCGTCTAGACTTTCAATGAAGCCAGAAATATAGCGCAGTGAAAAAAAATACAGAAAGTAAGAAAGAAAGAAAATCCTGTTATGTATGCATGAATTGTGGTTCATTATGGCGATATATTCAGTTATGAATTTGTTATTTAGACGGTACTTAACCCAACCTTTGCCGGGATCTGCCAACGAAACTGGGAACGCAGAAAATAAGAGAAAACTCCACTCCGTATGAAATGTGGTTTGTTACGGCACTATGTCAGACTGTCTTTCAGCTGTAAATTAGCTTGCCGATTATTTTTTTTTTTTTTTTACCCTGCGTGGGGTGTTTTATCAACGTTTTCCTTTCGCAGTGAAGTCTTATCTGTACGCCTAGATAGGGGAAGGGGATATGAAATGAAACTGATCAGCACGAGTCGTTTTGTTCCATAATGGGGACTTGATATGTCGGCCGGATAACATTCATGGTAAACGAAACCACCGATAAGAAGAGTGACTGTGCTGATACGTCCGGGTATGCAGTTTAGCAAGAGCCCGTACGTAATAGCTACACATGTTCGCCGGAAGATAGAACTGCCGCTACCCGGCATTTCTTCCGCGTAACCCGTTGAGGCTATTATACCGGGCGCGCATTAAACATAGCACTGCACTTTGGGCATGAGGCTGTTACTATCTTGCAGTGGGCCTAAATTTAGCCCGAACACGGCACTACCGTCTGCTGCAGCGGGAAAACTGATCTTTTTGTATGGGGCGTCTTACGCAAGCTGCCGGCAGATTCAGGCGCTTTCCATCCTGGACTGCCTCTTCATTACGCGTGCTTTTCTTTCTCTCTTCGGCTGAAGCGGTAATAGCAAACGGCCAGCCGCAAATAGATTATAGTGCCGCCGCCAGATATCTTCCAGATTTCGTGACGATGCCCCCGTTTCCGTGACAAGAGGGCCGGCCGTTTCTGCCACGCGTGCCGTGCATGGTCTGGATCATTATCTCGGCACAGTTTTCTTTATCTCGCTCTCGGTGCTCTCTTATAGCGACGTCTTCCTCCACCAGCTCGTCTGCGGAAGTAGCCCTTTGTGGACGTCAAGCACCCTATCACGCGTCTATCTCTGCGAGAATGGGCCGGCCAGAAGTCGTCAGTGTAATGGCTGAGCTCTATATTCGGTCATCACTTTTTTTCCCCTGGACGTTACAGCGCCGCCACTTTTTTTGGAGCTGTGTATACAATGCCCGGCTTTCTGCAGCGGCGTCCGGTGCAGTCATAGAAACGTGCATTGTGTACACAAGCGAACCGCGTCGTGCGTTTTGTTGCTAGGGGAAGACTCTGTGAACTCCACCACGCATTTTCTTCTCAATGGCATGCCCTCAAGTGCGCAGACATTTACACTGAACACGTACTAGCCTAAATGGACGCGTTATCTTTAGCGCACCGTGTGCGTGTACGGTGGTCGCATGACCGCAAGGATCCAGTTTTTGGTTGTGCATTAACCCTGGTGTACGAACAAGTGCGCATCGCGCCAAGGTGTGGAGCCGTACGGTCGCTGTTTTTTTTTTTTTCGGATTTTCATCCCACACGAGGCAATGTCATGCTGAACAGCCGATTGAATAAAGTCATAACAAAATTCCTTGCATGCGAGGTAACAAAAGTGACGATTTCCATGGGGTGATCGGACCATCCTGCAGCCCATACCCCCCCCCCTCTTTCGTCGAGTGGATGCAGCCTTTTATTTTAGGGCTGCACGGAACAGTGGTATATTCGTTTTCTCAGCGAGAGAATCTATCACTCTTGATCAACTCGGTCTTCTGCGTTGCTTGAAGAGAAATTTCTCATAAGGCGGGTTTTCGCAGACCATCTCCAGTTTGCTTAATGCTAGAATAAATTCCCCGTGCCTCTCTGCCTTACCACCATATACCCACCTTGTGACACCAAATACTGCGACCAGTAGAGCAAATTTGGGAAATAACAGCTCTGCATATAAGTATCATCATCATCATCATCATCATCATCATCCTATCTACGCCCACTGCAGGACGAAGGCCTCTCCCATGGATCTCCAATTATCCCGGTCCTGTGCCAACTGCGACCAATTTATCCCCGTAAACTTCTTGATCTCATCTGCCCGTCTAACTTTCTGGCGCCCCCTGCCACGCCTGCCTTCTCTATAGGGATCCACCACGGATCCACTCTGTTACCCTCAATGACCAACTGTATCTTGCCTTCGCATTAAATGCCCTGCCCACCCCCATTTCTTCTTAATTTCTACTTATATGTACTTAACACGCGTTTGTTCCCTGACCAACTCCGCTCTGTTCTCGTCCCTTAATGTTACACCTATCATCTTAATGTTACACCTATCATCTTCCGTTCCATTGCTCGTTGAGTCGTCCTCAATTTAGGTTCAACCCTCTTAGTGGGCCTCCAAGTTTCTGCCCCGCAGGTGAGCTGACAATATCCACTCCAGCTGACATAATAGAACTAGCGGAGCTTTGGAAATTAATTAATAATCGTAAGGCAGCTGGCACGCGGAATTATAATATGGAGAAGGTTGAGCATGCTGTAAAGAACGGAGGCAGCCTGAAAGTAGTGAAGAGGCGACTAGGCATGGGGAAAAATCAGATGTATGCGCCTAAAGACAAGCAAGGCAGTGTCATCACAAATAGGGATAAAATAGTTATAGTAGCCGAGGAGTTCTATAGAGATCTGTACAGTAGCCGCGCCATCCAGGATAATACCTTACGAGGAAGTAGTTCAGAGGAGATACACATCCCGCCAGTAAAGAAGGCTTTGAAAGAAATTCAAGGGGCAAAGCACCTGGTGAGGATCAGATTACAGCAGACTTCTTGAAGGATGGCGAGGCAAATTGTACTAGAAAAACTGGTGATCCTGTATAGTATACATGACCGCGAGTGTACCGGAATCTTGGAAGGACGTGAAAAATTACCGGCCGATCAGCTTACTGTCAGTCGTTTACAAGGTACTTTCCAAGATAATCGCTAACAGAATTTCTGCCACCTTATATTTCAGTCAACCTAATGAACAAGCACGGTTTCGTGAAGGCTATTCAGCAATGGACCATATTCACATGATCAATCAGGTGATACAGAAATGCGTGGAGTATAATCGACCCATATATATATAATATATATAAATATATATAGTCTTCATAGATTATGAGAAAGCATTTGACTCTGTCGAAACCTCAGCAGTCATTCAGGTATTGCGGAATCAGGGTGTACTCGAGCATTACGTAATAGTACTAGAGGATATCTACAATTGGTCCACAGCTATACCGTCGTCCTTCAAAGGAGAGCAGTAAAGTACCTATAAGAAAGGGCGTCAGACAAGAAGACACAATCTCTGCAATGTTATTCACAGCACGTTTACAAGAAGTGTTCAGAACATTGATTTGGGAACAGGTGGGCGTAAGAGTTAATGTAGAATACCTCAGTAATCCAGATTTGCTCGTTGCCTTGCTAAGTAACTCGGGGGACGAATTGCAAAGCATGGTTACCGCACTGGACAAGCAGAGTAGAACCGTGGGCCCGACAATTAATATGCAGAAAACTAAAGTAATCGTCAATAACGTCGGGGCAGCCCAGCGATTTGAAATAGGTGGCGAGGCAGTGGAAGTGGTAAGCGAATATATCTACTTAGGCCAAGAAGTGATGAGTATATTTGAGCATAATTAATGTCGTACTTTGCACAATGTCCTCCCATGTTTGAGTAAAATCGTATTTGCTCGGTTCTGCGACCCGGCATAGTTCGCTTGAAAAGTGCTATTAGGACAAATTCCTTGACAACCATTGCAGGCGCGGGTCAATGATGGCTGAATCGTAATAGGCATCGAGCTATTGCCCCGCCAGTTGTTTAAAAAAAGAAACGCTTCGATTGCGAGTTAGTCAGACAATTGTCTAACGAGATTCCAGGGAAAACCTTAGAAGCATTCAGGGAGTGTACAATATGATGGTTCGGTAGATACCCCGGTGAAAAGTTGTTTGGGAACACGTATGCATCTTCCGGTCCTTAAGCTAAGCTCGCAGAGTTGCAATGTATGCAGCCTCAGTGCTTTGATTTGAAGGCAGGATTGTGGAAACTCGTTCTACGCTCGTTAGGCCGCCTCATTAGGTCGCTCATTAGGAGCCACGTCTGGGGAAACTTGTGCGCAGATATGACGATCCACCCGGCCACTGTTTTAGCGTATACAAGTAGCATTATCGAAACCTGCAGCGTGTGCGAGGTCATTCGACCGGAGGGGGAGATCGTCTGAACGTGCGTAGGAGGAATACACTTTCCTCGTGTCCCCAGTGTCTTCGCGACCGTAGTGCCGAGGACGACGCTTACATGAGCGGTGACGTCGTCCGACGAAACGGGCGCCGCTCCTCATTGACTTGCCAGCAGGATCTAATTTAACTTTATGAAAGCCCCCCTCCGGGGCTCCGATGCGTGCAAGCGCCGCTTTTGTCGTGCGCAAAGCATTTAGCCGCAATGAGTCGCGACCTCCACTAGTCCTCCACAAGTCATCGCGCAGTTGCATATGGAGCAGGCGGTTTGGGTATGCGTGCTGCGCTTACTCCGCCGTTTTCTCGGCCACTGGTCGGCGTCCACTGTTCCTCGAGGTCGGCTTTTTGTTGTGCGAAGCGTCCCCGCAGACTGGCATTGCGCCGACACGTGCGGTGACGTCATACGGGGCCGCCGCCGGCGCCACTTTTTTTCCCGTCGTGAGCGAGCGAAGACAAAAAAAAAATTCCAAGGACTCGCGTGATTTATTATCGGAATTAATTGCGAAAACAGGGTCAGCAGCGTCGGAGTACAAATGGTACGCCGAGCGGAGGCTTTCATATCGTTTGTTTGTGTTAGGCTGCGGACCCATTGAGTCAACAATAGCCTTGCGCAGTCTTGGCCTCGCATGATAGGATGGTCGCAATCTTGCAGCTAAGGACGGGGCTGGAGGAGGGAGGCTTCCCCCTGCGTAACAATCGCCCGACGAATGTAAACAAGTTTATAACTCAGCTGTGCACTACTGATATATGCGTGACCCAGTCGCTCGTAGTCGTCTGGCTGTTGGAGGGTACAGTCTTGAGTCATCCGCGCTGCTGTGAGTGTTAATGTTGTTTAGTCCCGCTGGGCAGCTTTTACACTTCGCCCTCCTATTGAGAGGCTTTGATGGCCGACGTGTTTAGTTTAAATGCTGACTCGGTGGCCTTTGTACCGTTGAGTCAGCGAGGGTGGAACCGTTACATTGGCTTTACAAATAGGAAGAAAGCACGTTGGGGTAGTTCTTAAATTAATGGGATAGCGGAAATTAGTTTCTCTTTTTTTTTTAATAAATGATAACCGGTTAGCTGCCGTGCTAAATGGCTGCACGTCTGTCAGAGCAGGACCGCAGCGTCATTGATACCATATTCTACCCGTATTCCTAAAAAAAAAAAAAGACCTTGTGCATTTAGCAATACGTTTAAGGCGCAGGCTCTGTGGAAGTGCGTGGAAGAGGCTTCACAAGCACTTTGTAACAAAGAGCTAAAAGGTCAAGTACACAAGACACTGAGGGCATACAGCGGGGCTGTATACAATCGAAACACGCCGCCCTTAAAGGGACATTCAAGGCAGTTTTTGGAAATCCTAGTTGTGGCTACATGTGTTGCGGAGTACGATTCATGCAGTCCATGATAGGAGTGTTCAGTTCTGTAATCGGTGGCAGTAGTTGGGGCAGTTCGCTCGGAGTTTTCATGCTTCAGCCTTGAAAATATTGCTTATCACTAACTTCACATTTTGTTTGTTCGCGCACTGGTTCTACAGGTTAGCAATCCGCCAAATTTAGTGCTGCGAGCTTACCAATATGAGAGAAGAGCGGCACTTTCGAACGCGCTGTTCTGGTTAAAGGGTGCACATAAATCGTTAGGAAAAGCTCAGAACATGGCATACTCATTTTAGACTTTATCTAGTAAGGTAATAAGTCCAGGTTTTAAAGTGGTACAATGGCCGAACGGCGATGAGTCTAAGGTTGATACGCGAAATGTCAAGCGGTAGTCGTGTTCAGAACGGCAGCATTTGAGGGACTGGTCACTGACGTTGGAGAAGAAAGAAGTCCATCATGGTTTGGCCACGTGATGACCGCGACGTGAAGGCGTTGAAGTTGCATACAAAGAAGGGACCTATCGAAGGAAGTGTGAAAGGGCACCGTCGAGCTGGACCTCAGCGCCAGAGGTCTCAGTAGAATGGATGAAGTTTGGTGGCTTTTTTTAACGCGAATTGTGCGGAAAACCGTTGTTGTTGTTGTCCTGTACAGAAAATGGTCGCAACTGTAAAGAGAAAAAAACACATAAACGTCGTAATTTGTGCAAAGGTGCCTGTGGGGATTAATCTTGATGACGTATATATCAATTGCATTGCAATGAAAATTTGGCACATTAGATTTCATCGGGAATCGAACACGGGCTTGTAGGAGCCGAGAGCGTCACCACGACGCTAAATTAGCACGCCAAAAAAAAAAAAAAAGCTCGCTCAGTGCTTGCAGCGCTGGCGTCGCATCTCACGGGGAAAGCAGTTTTTGTGTGAGTAGTGCTCGCATTAAGAGGGTGAACTGTTTCCCGCGTCCTCAATATGCCTGCAGAGCACGCGTGAGTGTATCCTACAGCGTCTGCTTATAGTGGCACCAGAGAAAGGCTTTCGCTTTCTCACGCGTAAGCAGTCTTAATTGTCTATCTGAATTTTTAAAGTGAAAGCTGTCTTACTCCAGTTACAAACCCAGAAAACGCCTCGTTCTTCGTAGCGTCCGTCTGACCTTCAAGCTCAGCCAAGGTCAAGCCAGTGCCTCGTGCGGTAGCGCAGTGAAAGCTTCCTATAGTCGCTCGTTCGTTCCAATGGGGAGGGGTGCGAAGAAGGGAATATAGGGGGAAAGAGTAAGAGGGCGTGTCGTCATAAAGTGATACAAGGAGGCGCTGGCTGTATACAAGTTCACGCGCGTTCGCGCCTACAGCGTCTCTGTTTCACCGCGAAAACCGAGGTATCGCTCGGCAAACTTTGGTTGACCGCGTTCAACCATGGCTAATTATTTTTCGCGCGTGCGCTGGGACATGATGTGACCGGACGAATCGTGCGAAGGCGCACGTCTCTGCACGGACAAATGCATCGCTTCTGGCAAACCAGCGTGCGCCCTCAAAACTTCGCAATGCCAGGGGCGCCGTGGCGTCTTTTCGGCGAAAAAAAAAAAAAAAAAAACAACTTCCCTCCGCGCTAGCCGCTGCGAGGCGCTCTCGGTTGGCCTTGTTTAACTTTGGCGCGAGTTTTGTTTCCAGGGCAAACGCGGCGGCGAGTAAACAAGCGCGCTGCTGCTCCTCCTCCGCTCTGGGGGAGCCGCTT
Source organism: Haemaphysalis longicornis (assembly GCA_013339765.2). Lineage (NCBI taxonomy): Eukaryota > Metazoa > Arthropoda > Arachnida > Ixodida > Ixodidae > Haemaphysalis > Haemaphysalis longicornis. The sequence goes on from CM023453.1 coordinate 38,351,875, forward strand.
TTCCTTGTCGCACGAGAGGAAAAATAATGGCTGGGGCCCCCCTTTTTTTTGCGCCTTGCGTCACGTCGCGTCCCTTAACCGCCGTGGAACCGACCACAGCTCGGACGAAAGGGCTGCTGCAGGATTCGCAACATCGTAGTCTCTGTTATCCCACGTCCTATTTCGATTATTTAGATCCATTTGTACGAGGCAATCGTTGTGATTTTGGAGGGAGGAGAAAAAGGAAACGATGCGGCGTAAACGAAGGCGCACGCGAAAAGGAAATCGAACTACTGAAGCAGTAAAAGCATGTTTTTCCTGTTTATCGCCGAGCGCACGTATGTAACTGCGGCATCCGCCTCGCGCATCATGCACGTCGCCTGCGCCCGCCGCCTTTGCTCAGTAGCTATATCAATGCACTGATGATCCCAGGTCGCGAGTTCCTAGCTCCTGATGTGGGCGTCCGATGCTGGTGCGTGTCTGCAGTCTGAAATGGACCTGAAAAAAACGTCGTTTCGTTGAAAGGCCTCGTAATAAATGTAACGGCGAATATTCGGTGAGCTCCTCAGAGACCTTGCAATTCGTTATTCCCCCGCCGCGAGGGTTACCGGTGGTGGGGTTAGGCGCCCTGAATACGAATACATAGCCGCGCAGGCGTAGCATAGTGCTTGTGACAGGGTGAGTTGGTTCGTGTTGACTGAAAATTTCAGCTTGAATGTAAAAATAAATAAATAAATAAATCCCGGGCCATCTCCACTAACTTGAAACCTGGGGAGGGGCGAAGCATGCAGTCTATAAGTGTATTCGTTGGGGCCTCGGCGTTACTGCCCACGAAGATGAAACCATTGAGGGTAGAGGTATACAACTTTGCTGTAAAAGTCTCTTGTCTTTGAAGCACGAAGCTCTCTAGCGCGAGGCGTAAACGAGTCTCCCGGTGTTTTTCAGTACGCGTTACGTTCTAGTGCGAGGCGTAAACTAGTAAACTAGGCGTAAACCCAGGGCGAAAAGCAAAAAAACGCCCGTGTGCACGAGGATTCGACGCACGTTAAAGATCCCGAGGCGGTCAAAATTAATCCGGAGCCCTCCACAACGGCGCGCCTCATCGCCTTCGTTGCGTAGGCGCGTTAAACCCTACAATCAATTAAACGAGTTTTCCGGTGTTTTAGTACCGTGACTACACGAGACGATGGTTACGACGACGACATGAGACGCCAAAAGCCCGAGCCCCTAAGGGGCTTCGCCCCTAAAACACGGACACAATGCTTCGTAAATCACTCTGTGAAACATCATCGCACTAGAGCAGCAGAGCAGTCGTCCTCTTCCGCCTGCTATATGAAGCAGAAAAGTCACTTACACAGGCAGTACCCCCCCCCCCCCGCGCGCACGCACACACACGCATGCACGCACGCACGCACACACACGCATGCACGCACGCACACACACATACACACACACGCAACGCACCGCACACTTTTTTCTGTTGTTAATAAAGGAGCCATTTTCTTTTGCAAATAAATTGCGCCGACTCGTTCGTACTGCAGCCGAGGCACCTCCGAACTTGATCCACCGCCTTGAACTTTGGGGACGCTGCTTTCTTTAGCAAACGGTGTTTGAGGTCAAGGACGTTTGTTGCCGCGTGCTCTTCCTTGTCCGTCTATTTCGGGTCTACTTTGCCCTGGGCGTCGTCTCGATATGACGAACGAGCGGTCTACACTTTTAGGTTTTCCACTGGAACGCAAGTGAAGAGTTCACTAATTATGCCACACTACCTATAAAAATATCACTGGACCTTTGTTTGAACCGTTTTATTGGAGCAAAAGAAGACTGTCCACGGGGCCGGGGCTCGACACATTGTCGCAACATGAATGCATGCTAAACGAAGACTACACATATAACACACATCAGATAAAGACCATCTCGGCCACACGTTTATTCACTTCGGAACTTACCCTTTTATGTGCGACCTTTTACAACATTCGGAAAAAAAGTGACAACAGAAGTGTATATATTTTCGAGCCTTCGTATAGGCCATCGTGTTTAATGCACATCTTTTTTCAGGGGGGGGGGGGGGGGGGGGGGGGGGGTAGTGGGTTAGGTTACAGTAAAAAAATACCGTTTGTATGCGTTTGAGTGACCGTGTACTTGGTAATTTTTTTTCGTGTTTATAGCTAGCGGTTTTTCTTAGTTCGCGTAATCAGCGAGCTTTTTTTTCGGGCTAATATTAAAGTGAAGCTCTCTATATATGTCTCACTGATGGCGTCTGTAATCCTCCTAAAAACCCGCTGCGGGAAAGCCAATTACCACCTGTAAAGCGTACTCTGCCTCAAATATACTCTTTCACAGGTGAAGCCTGCTTTAGGTTTTCGTTTTTAAAGCGAAACTGCCTATGTCTCACTGATAGCGTCTCTATAGAGGAAACTAAAGTCCAAACCGCCGGCGATTTAAAGTCGAAACTCAAACGACAACAGAGGAATCCCTTCGCAAGAAAGTTTCGCGTTCAACCATCGCCGTCGTTAGGCATGTTTCCCTTTATCAGCGTCGAATCTTTGCGCACTGTCAGAAAATTGTGCTTCGCTTTTCGTGTGCGTGCGTGCAGTCACGCCATCGATTCCGGTCCCCCGCCACGCTTTTATCCTTCGCGGGCAGCGAAAACGCAGACTAAGCGCGAAATTCGAACTGTCTTTCTCTGGAACCCGCACGGCCACTTAACCTCACAAGAATGAAACTTTGGGTGAGTTGGCACATTTAGTGGCGCAGTCATGACTAAAGCATTCCTCTGCTACGCACGCGAGTTCTATTTCCTGCCAACGTAGCTTCGTTTCGAACGTGTACAAATGGAAAAAAAAAAAAGAGAGAAACGAAACGTAAAAGAATGGCCATCACACGCAACGTTTAGTGGCATTCAGCAAAAGGGAAAAAAAAGAGAGAGAGAAGCGTCATTTGAGAATGTCATAGCGCGTGTTTTAAGCATAAATTCGGAACTTCCGTGTTAACAGCGCTAAGAGCAACTGGAAACAAAGAGAGGGAACTGAAGGCTTGCAGTAAGGCCGGGCCGTGCACACTAACTTGTATTTGACTACATATGCTTGCGACATAGCTTAAATATTTTTTTCCTGGAAACATGATCTGCGTGTTTGAACCACGCTCACACCCACACATCCGTGATAACTGCTGTTAAACAACCCTGCGAATTCCGCTTCGGAAGGTGTGTGGACTCCGGGAATGCGCGATCCAGTGTAAGCAGATGACGTTACTTTAGAAACATTATTCCGATTTTGAATCCCTCGCCCCTCCTATTCAACCGCACTGCCTCAGTGCTATGCCGGGAACTTCTTACTTGGCATTTCCGTGAAGTTCCACAGCGACGACCACACGCTTGTAGGTATGTCTCCTCTCGTTTTGCCGCAAGCTTTGACCAGAGGCCACCATTTGGGTACCTTTCGTATGGCGCATACCTGTAAGAATCCGCAGTTACCGCGTGTTCGTTGGACAGCTGCAATTCATTTCGAAAAATACGCAGTTCTGAAGAGGTCTTAGCACGGAAGTCCGTTCGCGCAGTGCGCATATAAGATGCGGATAAAAAGTGGTGGAACGATTGAGGCATGCGTTATGCTTGAAGCTCCACGTCGTACAAGGTGGCCCCCGAACGTGCTGCGACGGTCGCCGAAAGCGTTACTTGGCTAGGCTGCCGAAAACGCCCACCCGGACCCACCGCGTGGCCCAATGGCTGAGACGTTGTCCTGCTGAAGTCCAAGGACGCGGGTTCGATACCGGCCGTGGTTGCTGCTTTTCAGATGGAGGCGGAACTGGAAAACGCCCGGGTGTCAGGACTGTTGGCGCTATGGAATCATCTTCCGAAGTTCTGTCGCCCGTACGCTTTTGCTTTCTCATCTTACAACGAGAATACGCTTAGGGATCCTCTGCTACTTTTAAATGCGGAGCATTTCTTAGGCTCGCCAACTCCTCCGTCCATAGGCGTCCGCAGCTCATGACGTCACGTCGAGGCGCAGGTGCGCGCCTCTCCCCCGTACCCTCGTCGCTCTCAACAACAGCTGCGGCGGTGCGGGGGGGGAACGCGTCTGCGCGCGCATGCGCAGTAGTTACCCCGTGCGCTCCGTCGCGCTCAGCAGCAACAGCGGCAGGTGTACACGTGATAGCGGCGTGCTAGCGGCGTGACAGCTGCGTGACAACAGCGTGGAAATTGTGGGGGGCGTGGAAAGGTCGCGCGCTTGTGTACGGAAGTGCGCGCATGCGCGTCTTTCCAAACCCTCCCCACATCCAAACGGTAACCACAAACTACCCAGTTACGCAACTTTCACGCAATACAACCACCCCTATGCGACGCATTTACTCGAGTTCCCCCCGTGGGAAGATGCGGGCGGGCGGCTTTTTTCTGCTGTGTGTGGGAACGAAGTTGGGTGTGGAAATCTTTAGGTCGATCTTACTTTTGTTTTTGGTAATCGTGTGCTGGGCCCCTCGGTGTGGGCCATTGGCCTTTCCTGCACACCCCAGCCCCCCCCCCCCCCCCTCCCCCCTGGGTTGAAATAAAGTATTGCTATTGTTCTCGCAGAGCTCCATTTGTTTCGTAAGTGCATTCCGCTGCGCGTGATTTTTCGCCCTTCGTGGAATTTACTGCGCCGCACGGGGAATTCGTTCGCTTTTTTAGCTTGTCTAACAAATTCCAAATTGAGCGAAATGTCCCGGGCTTGTAATGCACGGTGGCGGCGCCAGTACTACGGTTTCGTTAAGCACTTGACACAGTTTGAAGATATAGCTTGTGATGCCGTTTACGCTTTTCCTGGCGCTTGCCTCTTTTTTGGAGACTTCGGTCAGGCAAAGTGAGTCTTATCAACCATGTTCTCCATTTATTAACGTTTGAATTTACGCAATATTTTCAATGGCTCGCGAAAATTGCAAGTTTGGGCACTGCTGCTCGCTTTGCCGGCATCTCTGATTGTCTCTTTTGGCGTAACAAAGGCTTCCGTTTCTCTAAGGGTGAGAGAGAGAGAGACGGGGGGAGATGGTTCTTCAACATCGCACGACATTGTATACGTACCTCACGGCGGACCTTGCTGAATAAAGAATAATAGCACTATATTGGCACAAAGTGGATGCCTTAATTGTCTCCGAGCACGTCCTGGACGTACATACTGTACTACAAGGACCAGTCACAGGAAAACAAGCATCTATTTATAAATACGCTGCGACGTTGCACAGGAAAGCACGTGGATCACATCATGCGTGGAAATATACTGCCAAGCAGCGTCAACGCTGCATCGGCGTGTCCCTTCTCTCCTCGAGGAACGGCGGCGAAGGCTGGACGAGGGGGATAGGGCCATCATCCTCTCCGCGCTCAAGTATAGTGAGCAAGCCAAGGCGCGCATGGACTGTCCGACTACCAAAGGGCATCGCAACACGCAGCAGAAAGTCTCGAGCATTCATAATAGACATCTGAGGTTGAGATAATGAACGTAGCTCGGCGAGCACCAGGCCACTAAGCGGGCGTGGCCCCACGCGCTATTTTTCTTGACGGTGACATAGTCCTCCGACGAGCGATGACCCAGCCTGAAACGGTTCCAAGTATGCTTGAGGAAGACGTAAAGGACGCGCTTGTTATGCATCTTTGTGAGTAATGCATGCTTGCCGATTAGCAAGATCAACTTCACAAGGCGAAGTGCCCTTGACATGAAAAATCCTTTCCCCTGGAGTCGTGCGCCATTGCATCCGTTCCCATCTGATAGATCTCAGTTCCAGTCGATAGGATTCTAATCAAGTAGTTTGTCCGAATAATCTTCGTGGGCGTACGTTAGTAATCTACGCTTGCGACCATGCTCTTTTCTCTTTGACGACAGCGGGAAGCCCCTGCCTGTGCTGTAACTTCCGCCGCGGGTCTCACCCGGACAGCATTTTCCCAACTCTGGAACTCGGCTCGTGGACATCAGTTATTGCAGCTCTCACCTGAGGCCATGGTCGGAGACAGTGGCCATTGCCGCCAAACCTATCCACCCAACATATCCAACATCGCTGAGGAACAGCGAAGCGCTCGCGATTCTTGTTGGTGACCATGGAAGACGTCTTCGCGGCTGTAGGGTACAGACTTCCGAGAAAAGCATCAAGGTTGTACCGTTACTCGCGGGGACCTTTTCCGACTCCTTTGTTTGAACGGGGCAAACGCACCAGGAAGGCGGAAAAGGCACGCCCGGGTGTTTTTTTTAAACCAGGCGATGTTTTCTGTTTGTTTTGTATAGTGGGAGGGGGGGGGGGGGGGGGGGCTCGTTTGCCTGAGATGGTGAGCATCCCGTGGGTCCATTGCTGGCGGCCTTTCCTCGTTCCTGCTTACGATTGACAGTGCGGCTGTGGCCGCCTGGTGTACGACGTGGTCAGAAACCAGGGAGGTGACGTAAGCAGCGGTGAGGCGGCCAATAGGTTCCACTTTGCGGGTGCGTCCCCGAAGGTTCGGTAATGGTCGCACGAAGGCTTCGGATGTTCCTCCGACTCCTGGCTTTCTACCGCGCCCTCCGATGCAGGTCAGTCACCGCCGCCTGATCCTTTGCGGAGCATCACGCGTTAATTCGTGCATTATGGTAGCTCTTTGCGTCGGTAACTGTCAGTGTCCGTGACGTCGACATGGGGCGGTCGTCTGATGATCATGCAGTTCGAATAGACAACTGTCCGTAATCACCGGGGTCCCAGGTTCGGTGGTTGACGAACATGTGCGTGTTAGCGCATACAGTCGTACATTGATAGTGTATTGGTGTCTTTCCCCTTGTTTTGATGTACCCGTACTCCTCCTCTCTCACTTTTTCCGCGGAATGCTTAGTTTATCTGCTGCTTACGAAGTACAATAGGGCGACACGCCTCAACGGGCGATAGCTTTCTCAGCAGCGTGCGGTTATACCTTGCTTGCTGGCAGAACGAAAGAAGGCGATGAGATTTATATACTGCTTACCATCTTGCAAACATGGGCCCTCGTTTTTACCGTGGATGAACTTGCTCGAAGGAGCCGTTATGCCCAGAAGTTTAAGATTTTCACGCCCTATTTGATGGTGACACTCATGACTTCATGGTCTTCGTCCCTGGCACCAATCTTGCCGTTGTGGACTTTTTCTCAGCCGGCTCAGGTAAAGCCCTTCACTGGTCTAGGTCGCTCGAGAAAGTCCAAGATCGCCTCCAGGATCGCTGTCGCCTTGTGGGGCTGGCGTCTAATTTAGGAAGCCTGCGGCTGTTATGCAGACCCCTCAGTTACTTCTGTGTCCCAAGGCTGCGGTTGCGTTGTTAACCTTCACATCCCAAGTATATTAGCAGACCTTTCGAGCTATACCGGAATGACATGGCGATTTGGGCTGTTAACTTCCTGGTACAAACACTCAGCATGTGTACGCGTTGACCCATTGAAATCTGTTCGAGAACATTGTCGTAGCCTGAGGCCGTGCTCCTAGCCGGTCTGATCCATGTGCGAAAGGCACCGATGCGGGAGAGCGGCCCGTTGTCATGTCTTCAACTGCTAGTGTGGTTTAATAACGGATGTTATTCGGGTTGAAGTTGTCGGCATTGCAGTGCGTGCTGCAATCTAAAGCGATGAAACTTTATATATACACGGCTTGCTATGGGTAAAAGTTGCAATGGTCCGTGGCCGCCAGAGCAGATTCAGCGTAGCCCGCAGCGATGGACGAAGGGCCAGCAGTCACTCGGTATGCAGGGTGCCTCCAATTAAGACGCTCACGGGACCAGCGATTCCCGTTAGGACAGTACAGTAGACTCCCCTTAAAACGAACTCGAAGGGATCGCAAAAATTGTTCGTATTATCAGAAATTCGTCTTGTGCGGAGGTTTTTTGCATTGGGGATGTTACAAGAGAGCAAAAAGAATTACACCATCTTCCCGTGGGGAACCCTGATGAGGATGAGAAGCATCATTGGGGCTCCGTGTGGTTCCATTGTGTTGCCGTTATGTTGAGTGATCCGGTGTTGAGTTGCGCCAGAGGGAATTCCGCGTCCGGGTCCAGACCGGTGGCAAAGGCACGCAAGTACTGTTGTGTTACGGTGAGTAGGCGGTGGTTCTCGAGACGCCGAAACTCGTCCATCATGTTCTTGTCGATGTTGTCGTCTCTGTGCCGAATAGGCAGTCTCCGTCAGCGTTGGTGAGGTAAAGGTTGTTGACGTTGGTGCACCGGCTTAGAGGAACGTACACGCCCTCCTGTTCGCAGCTTTGTCTTCTTCTCCTTCTTCTTCAGCGGTTCCCGTACGGGAAGATGACGACGGTGGTTGAACGCGAAGCTATCTCGTGATGGATTCTTTGGTTGGCAATCCCTAGGGGCATCCTGCCACAATCATCATCAGAGGCGCTGCGGACGGGGCACGGACGCGGGACATCCCCGCGAGCGAGAGATGCTTCGCATCTAAAATGTTGTTCGTCTTAACCATAGTGTTGTTCTTAACCGAGTCCGTCTTAACGGGAGTCCACTGTATTTTCTTGCATCGTGGTTAGGACTTAAGTGCGCCTTTTCTTGTGGCCTCCGTGTCCCTATAGAGGAGCGAGCGCGCGTGTTTGTGTACACACTGCGCACGAGTTTGGCGCCGCCGATACATTCTGAGTGCGTCGGAGGTCAGCGCTAAACGGCCTGTCGCGACGGTGTCGGCGGCCCACTTTCGCCCGCGGACCCGTTTCCCGAGGGCGGAAGTGCTTCCTCGACCAACGGAACCTGCCGTGCGCGCTGGACTGCGCAGTGTGGACGTCGCCGGCCCCTCTCGCTCCCCACCTCGTTCGCCGCGCTTCCGGTCTTCCAGCTGGTCGGCAAGTAATCGGGGCTCGTTTGCATGAACCACTTCGCTCGTCTTCCGGCTCTCGATTGCCGTTGTTCCCCGGGGTTTCCGATGAGGCGTTTAAACGCGAACGGAGCACAGACCCCGTTTATTACCGAGCGGTGCGGCTTGGCCACCGCGCTGTGTGAGGATTCTGCCAACCAGGGACGTAACGCAACCTCCCCGAAATATTTTCCCGGGTTCAGTTTACAGAGACGCTGTGTATCTACGGTTGTTCGTTTCGGGTAAAACTCGATTCTTACACCGCGGACATGTTTCAAAAGATTCCGGTTACACCCGATCTGTCCCCGAATGGACCTTTTCAAAGGAGCGATCTGACTTTCCTCCGTTCTCAAGCTCGCTGGAAGCAAGCGCACAAACACACCTTCCGAAATCACTGAGTATTGTAATGACTCTACCAACCGCAACTTCAGGCTGGCAAATACTATATTCTGACATTGTTGTGCCTAGCTAATGGAAGCTGTGTTGTGGAGAGAACCTTCTCCCAGTTGAGACACGTTCAGCGATCAGACAGGCCTCGAATGAAGACCGACAAGTTCCGCAAGCAGATCGCAATAATGCATGTAAACGAGGATGAGGGAACAATCGATGACCAGATTTTCGTAAATAAGATGTTTCATTTGTTGGAGGTTATCAATGTTATTTACTGTCGTTATTTATTCATTTTCAAACAAATGCCAAATTTCGGAGAGAATTTTAAAGAGAAGCCTCAAGTCCCCCCGGCGATTGCCAGCTCGAAATAAACGCCAATTTTAACGCGTTAGAGTTAAAAAGCTCGTGATACCCTTTAAAATCGACCGAGTGTATTAAAACAAACTTAGCACATCTATCGATTTCACTCGAAAAAAAAAAAAACGAAATTCGGAATGGTTTCACCGAAACACCCGATTTATCCCCGAATATCAGTTTGAACAATAGCACCCGATTTTTACCCCCTGATTTAAATATATATATATATATATATATATATATATATATATATATATATATATATATATATATATATATATATATATATATATATATATATATAATAACCCGAAAACGAATAACCCTATGTATGTCCCTACCCCTGAATGGCTAAATCGTGGCACAGCGTTCGCGCGCCAAAGCTCTTTGCAGCAAAGCCAACTTTCCCGCGAACTCTTTGTAGCTCTCAATCTAATGTGGATATCTTGGGAAAATAAATAAAAAAGGAACCATGGCACGGTTAGCCGCTAAGAGGGCTACATTAAGCGAACGTTATATGGCTAGGGTTCCTTGTTATTTGGTGTCCGAGAACAGGACATTTTGAGTCTGCACGTGTCTTTGAAGCGCGAGCCGTTGGCAACCGGACGTCCCTGTCAGTGTGCTACTTGCACGCGGTCACCACTGCGGTCGCACGCCATTGAAAACATATTTTGGACCTCAAGCTTACACGTCTCATCACTTGAATATGCGTATTGCGTAGCTTAGTGAATGATGGGCACCATTTGCAAGACCGAAACATTACTTAGGCCTCAATCTTATACGTCTCGTCATGTAGATATGCATTTTAAGTGGATTAGTTTTTAGTGGGCACCATTTTGAAGTTCGGTAGAGGGAATGTGAAAGTATGTACGTGTATGTATGGGTGTTTGTTAGGGATGACCGCCGCCAACGCTCAAGAGAATAAAAATTAGCTCATGTCATGCGCTAAAAAGGTGCGCCGGTCATTCACCTTGACAGAGTGGAATTGCTCACGATTTTTATTTTTTTTTCATTAGGACAAGTTTCATTTTGTTGTCATGATTAATCGCGAACAACTAAGAATTCCCGTCCGCTGTCAGCGTACTTGGGCGTCTACGGGATGGTACGACGGCTCTAGCGCGTGCTTTATCGCAGCTGTCTCGAAACAGATTGTGACGTTGGACTGCTCGAACGACTACGTGAACAGTGGGAAGTTTTATCTCTGCAGGCGGAATATAAAAATCAGTCGCAGTTTTAACACATGTACACAAACATGGCGCCACCACCGCTAGTGAGCCTATCAGCCGCATATACAAAGCCGCCGTGGAACGCGCAGCTCAGTGTTTGCCTGCAGGGATACAAATGCAGTCCTTCGAAGCTTTAATTGGTACGGAAAAATGCTAAATCCCGAGTCAGAAACAATCGTGTTTGTGACCCCCCCCCCCCCCCCCCTTCCACATACGTCCAAAGATAAGGGATATTTTAAGTTTTAACTCAAAGAAGATTTGTAATTAATGCTGTAATACTGTTTTATTTGGTATTGTAGCAGCTTCGCTTCCGCCTGCTTTGGAGCTGGCATTATACCTATTCACGGTGTCGTCTCGGGGCGTGGAAGTGTTTTTCTCTTTCAAACTTAATGCACGACATGGTGCGTTAATAATTTGCAGGCTTTGATTCCTGCAAAAAATGCACGCCCTATCTCTCCAGCGGTCGAGAGGTTCATCGACTAATTTCGAGACAATCATTATCGACGTGCAAATCTGCGTGGATTGAATAATCAAACACGAAGAGGAATGAAAACGGACTGACAAGACTGAGCTCAAACTATGTTCGTTATTGTTTTCCCTCTCGATCGTTATGGAGGAACAAGAAGGTGCTAGGCGTGTCGGTATCGCCGACTTCTTTAGGTCATGCGTATGTTGCATCAATCACTCTGCAAAACGAGCATATTTTTCTTACATGTACAGTAATTTAGTGACACCGACGAGTGCGTGGGCGCGCCCGACTCCGTCTCCTCCGCCCGCCGTATAATTTTTCCATCATGCCCTACCTCTCCCGGAACTTTTCCCGCCTAAGCTCCCCCCCCCCCCCCTCCACCCGTCCCCTTCCCCAGAGACTTTACTGATGTGCTTTTCTTGTAGAGCAGATAAGGAGTTCAGTACAGCCCAACGTCACGTGTGCGGACACGATTACTAGCGTGACCAGAAGACATAAGGCGGGACTCTACGGATGTGATCGATTTCGTCGCGGGGCACGAAAGTCTTATAACCGCGCTGTTTTGTATTTGCAGTCGACGCGGGAAATTTGATTCTGTACCCCACAATAAGTGCGTTTCGTGTACTTGCAGGTCATTTCAGTGACCATGGCCTAGTGGCCTTAATGTCCATCGGTAACCCCCCCCCCCCCCCCCTTTTTTTTTTGTAACTCAGAAACTGGCGCTAGGTCTGTATGTTCGCTCATTTCTGTGTGTACGTTCATTCGTTACGCTAGATAAAATATCGGCGCATTTCGGCTCACTATCGTTAAAAGCTAAGTCGTCTCCTTCGAAAGCTGTCTTTATTCGCAGTGTTTCATCGTAAGAAAGTGATCTCCGCTTTTAATAAAATATCGCTTATAGCGAAGCCCAAGGACTTTGTGATAACGATGGTTTACTGTATTTTAACTCGCGCGTGCACGGGCTCAACCAGAAGCCGAGGTTTCGTGTCGGGCAATTGGCATTGGGAGCGAATAACTGCATTTTATGGGCGTGGAGCGGCGAGAATTAGCGTTTTGCTTGCCTTATGTGTCCCCCCGTTGAAGGGGAAAGCAGTATCCACGTTTCTGTGACCGGAATGTATGTAATAAAAATGCGGCACCAAGCACGCGCCGCGCCTCGTAAATAAAACACGATAGAAAAAGAGGAGAGCGCGCCTCCGTTGCTAGGCAACGCCTGGGCATTCGCAGAGCCACTTGTTGGAGCGGAGAGTGCGGGAGCGGCGCCGGCCGGCAGGACTCGCCAACTGAGCGAAAGGAGCGCTGTTCGGCTAGAGTGAACGATAATAAATTCTAGTTCACTCTAGTTCGCCTGTCGCTCTCCTCTAAGTCGCAGCCCCGGATAGCTTCATGCGCAGGTGATACAGGTAGAAAAATCATGAGTCGTTCTACTCTGTGAATGCGGATGATCAGCGAAGATTTTTAGCGCCCGACATAGAGGTGACATAGAATTCAGGTGCGAGATAGACGCGACCAAATTTTATTTCTTTTGAGCGTGAGCGTTGACGGCGATCATCCCTAAAGAAGGCGCATGCACTTGCAGCTGTTTCCTGCTGAGCATGCGATAAAGTTGGCTTTGCCGCAAGGCGTTCTTTGGACGGGCAGAACAAAAATGCGCGCAACCGTAGCCTATGTCCGTCCCGCTCTTGGACCACTTCAGCCTGTATAAGTTAAGTAGCATCAATGAAAGAAATGCTTTCCCGACTCCTTTGGTGTGTGCCGCTCTCGAGCCCACGTCCCGAGATCCTTTTGTGAGGAAGACGAACACACCTTACCCCGGTGAAGCCAGGCATCGTCCCACTACGGCGGACAGTCGCGTTACGGCGAAGAGTGCATTACGGCTGAGCGTCGCAACACGGCGCAGAGTCTCACTACGGCGAAAAGTGCGCTGTGGCTGAACGTCGCAACACGGAGGAAGGGGGACAGTTTCAGTCGTTCAGCCGTTCAAATGATTTGCAGCTAGTTTCGTGCAGCGTTGTCGCAGCTGTGTGTTACTTGCAAGAGCATGCATGCATATGTTGACGTGTCTTTCCCGCATTTTAATTGTTTTCGGACACTTGTTTTTTTTTTTTTCTTAATTGATAGCTCTCGAGCGTATATTTCACGTTTTTGTATTACAATAATAGCCACTATGCCATCACCCCAAACTCCGCGCGCAATACGCCATCAACCCTAACTCTCTTTTACTCTATATATGTGGATGATGTTCGGATTAGTTTTAAATCTTGCAATATGGCAATTTGTGAGAGGGAACTACAACTTGGAGTGAACAGCCCCTCAAGGTGGACAAATGCGAACGGTTTTAAATTTAACTGTGACAAAAGCAGCTGCGTACTTTTTACTAAGCTACGAGGCATGCGGGCAGACCCATGTGTGACTCTTGAAGGGAAGTCCATCCCGATAGCAAAAGAGCACACATTTTTGGGGGTGCTGCTGAATGAAAAATTATCCTTTATTCCTCACATAAAACAATAGCGAATAAAATGCACGAAAGCACTAAATATTCTAAAGATTCTGTCCCGTCAGTCGTATGGCACGGACAGAGCATGCTTATTGAAAATTTTCAACGGCCTCGTAAGATCGAGGCTTGACTATGGTAGACTAGTGTATCGCAGTCAGCCCCAAAAGCTGCTCTGAAACTACTGGACCCTGTCTATCATTTAGGCCTGCGGTTGGCGATGGGTGTTTTTCGTACCAGCCCGATAGAAAGTTTGTATGTAGAATCTGACGTGTGGTCATTGGAAAACCAGCGTGCTTACACCTCCTTGTTATATGCTGTAAAAACAACCTACTTCATAAAGCACCCATCCAACATCTTAATTCATGACACATCCACTGTATCTTTGTTCGTTAAGCGGCCGTCACTTCCGCAGCCCTATGCGATAACAGTAAAATACTGTAGCCTCCAACTTGGACATTTCCTTCAAAGACACGTACAAAACCTCTTTAGCTGATGTTATAAAGCTATCGCCTGTTGTAGCATGCGACATGTCTTTTGCAAGTATGAACAAAAACAAAGCACCTGGTGTCTGAATTCAACAGCACGTTTTGAGTCTTCAGCATAAATATCAATGTGCAGAGTTCTATACAGACGCGTCCAAAACAAATTCTGCAGTGTCATGTGCCGTACTTGAACCGAACCTCTGCGCTTCAAAAATACTAATTCCCCACAGCAGCATTTTCTCTGGTGAAGCCCAAGCCATTGCACTGGCAATAGAACACATTATACAAAACATAATAGTTTGCTCGGTCATATACACTGATTCTCCCAGTGTGGTGACAGCCCTGTCGTTAGTGAAGCCGCGTAAGAACGCAGTCTTCAATTCGCTCATAAACGCTATCATGGCAGGATATTCGATGACGCTCAAAATTACTGTCTGCTGGGTCCCTGGTCATTGTAGAATAGCAGGGAAGGAGGCTGCTGGTAGGGAGGCAGCTGTCGCTGCTCTTCGTAGAAATGTGGACATAATGTCAGTGCCTTACTGTGACCTGAAATCGCTCATTAAAAGAAAACTCCGGGAACGCTGGAAGAAACACTGGGACACGCAAACAGAGAACAAACTCCATGCAGTTAAACCACAAATAGGTAGACACATAACCGAAAGACTACACAGGTCTCTAGAAGTTGCTCTGTGTCGTTTAAGGATAGGGCACACACATGGCACACATGGATACCTCTTAAATGGAACACCACGACCGACATGTGACAAATGTGGAGGAGAACTTTCTGTACTCCATATCCTAATTGAACGTATACAAGTCACTCGAGACACTCAAAGACACTTCGCTAGTACATACACACAACACATACACTTTCTCTCTGATGAATGAATAATCAATCGCAAAAAAGTCTTAGACTACTTGGCCGAGGTTGATTTTTTCATGAAAAGTTCTTATCGCACATGACCCCCGCTTGTCCGTCAGTAATGAGGACACTGCTGAGGTACTTTTCCGTGACACTCAGGGGCCTCGTCCTTTTTGTCCTAGGCATATACTCTTCCCGAGGCACCCTGATTTCTAGCCCGGCATCTTTTTAAACTCTCACAACTAGTTTTATTCACTTTTTACCAACTGACAATCATTGGCCCTATACACCAATTTTACACAACCAACTTTTAACAAAAGCATGCAGCATATAACTCACCTGCGACATTAACACACCCTTGTTTTGGCGCTCTTTGGCCTGGAAGCCCTTGCGCAATTAAGCACAATCATCATCATAAGAACGCCACGAATGTTATTGCGCTGCGCCACAAAAAAAAAGGGGGGGGGGGGGCATCTAGGGGGGCATTTTTACGGAGCTCTGCTTGATGAGCTCAGCGGAAAGGACGCCACTGTGATGAGTGGCTAGGAGGGGGGCGTGGTGAAAATAGTGAAAGAAGATTTCACATCGCACGAGACATCAAGCGGCCGCTGGGAAAAGACACCACCGAGAAGAGGAAGGCGAAGGCGTGGTGCGAGCAAGAGCTTCGAACCAGGGAAGCGCAGGGCGACCGAGGCAGGGCACGGTTGGATCGGGCATTCCCACGTCAGACGTCCGGCCGACGTGCCTTCCGTTACGATACCGTCGCCATCGGTCACCAAGGCGAGCTGCCGCCTGGGTGTGGCTACCCGCTCGGGCACGAGTGATCACAGGGAACTTCCGCGTCGTCCCGTTCCGGCTCGAGCCAGGGTTCCTGCTGCTGTGAGACAGACGTTTGTGGTGCGTCAGCGGCCCCATGCTCCTGCTCGGACCGCCGGTTTGCTGAGTCCTGGCCACGACTTCCGGGTCTGGTCTGCTTGGTCTCGGGAGTGTTCGGAGCGTCTCGCACCAGTTCGCTGGTGTCCTGTCCGTGAAACAACCGGCCAAGCTCTGCGACCTCAACCTCGACGACCACTGTGCCCCAGCAAGGCACGTGAGCCGTGCTTAACGCAACTGTTTCGCGGGCCTAGCGCTAGCCAGTGCCGCGGGGAGGTAACAGAACTCTCCTTGTGAACATTTTTGTGTGATTTACCGTTATTTCCTTTGAGTGGTCATCCAACGCCTCCAATATGTTGTAAATACACTTCGTCCTGGGTGTGCGTCCGGCATTCCTCTCACTCAGTTCTGCACGATACTAGCGTAACAGCCACCGTTCATGCCACTTCGTCTGGAATTGCGTCAAAGAAAAAAGAACCGCAAGAACACCCCGCACGAGAAGTTCCAAGAAGCCCTGTTCACGCGGTTTAAAGATATTCCGCTTAGCGGGGAAGTGGTGCAACAAAAATTGGGCCCATCTCCCCGCGAGGGGGACTCGAGTAATTGCGTCGCATAGGGGGTGGGTGTATTGCGTTAACGTTTAGTGTTTGGGGAGTTGGTGGTAGTGAATGCGTTGTATCAGCAGCTTCTTGACGTAGTTTGAATGAGTCAAGGATATAAGGCGCGTTCGTAGCCTCCCATTCTGTGTCGGCTTTGTGGCGCAGTGGGTAGAGCACCATGTACATTGCGTTCCGCCCGCAGGGTCGAGGGATCGAAACCAGGCGCCGGATAGTATTTCTTTCTATATAGTGTAGGGGGAGGGGTGCGGACTACGACTACGGACGTCAACGCGGGTGACATCGCGAGTTACTGAAATGCTCTGCATTTAAAAGCGCCGTGTTCCGCGCATCTGCTGAGGTGCGAGGGCTTCAGGGCAAGCCCCGGCTGGCTTATTATTTTCACCGCGGACTTTTAGCGCATTGCTAAATTAACGGAATTAACGACCGCCGCAATTAATTATACGGTGTCATGGTAGCTGCTGGTACGCGCCTCCCTTTAGATGTCAAATTTGGGGAATCAACAGCTTGGAAAATGATAGTAGTACCGATTTTACGAAGTTCTCTATTTAACGAAATAATTTGCGGTTCCCGGTGACTTCGTTAGATCTGGTTTTAACTGTATAGCTCCGAGAACTGGGGGGGGGGGGGGGTGAGCTAGGGAACTCAATGCATCGGTGACACGTCTGTCGGTCGATATATAATGACGAGATCAAATACCTTGGCGACCTCCTCCAAGTTGCGCACCCGTTGGGCTGTATGCGCAGACGCTAAAAAACAATGTGTGTATCCATTTTGTTTTGTTTCGTTAAAAATTGGGAGTAGCGCTCGTACTTGCTTTCTTTCGAATTCTTGTGGTTGCCATCTTTCGCGCTTTTCGCCATGGTTTAAAACGGTAACCTACTAACCCAACAAGTCTCGTTGTGGCGCTGTTGCGTCGAAGTGTCGGTATCGGTTCTACAAGTCGTAACGCGCCTCAGCCCAAGAAGAAAAGGGTAAGGTCAATGGCCGCGAAGATGATTACGAGTGGCATTGGTGTCTAGGCATCGGCGCCACTTGTAGAAAACCGCGAGCTGTTATCGCTATCTACGTAAGCATATATGCGTTGCGCAGCGCGTGCCAACTTTTCCTTTTTTTATTTGTTTGTCGAGGTATTTGCGTCTGGTCTTGTTTGCCGTGCGACTGCCTGGTGATCTGTGCGTGTTCTTTGCGGTGGTCAGCTCTTCACTTCGGGCCGTTTGTTGCTGGGCGCTGAGGAACAAATCGCCGTAACGGTTATAGTGTAAACATCTGCCACCGGATCCGCTCCGATGCACAAGCGAGAGGATAGAGCTAGCGGCAGCAATAAAATTCGAGCGTTTTCATTGCGTGTGCTTGTGAACCGTTACGCTTGCGGTATACGCCTCGAGCTTCGCGATCGCTGCGCCGCCTGCCGCCGCTTCTCCGCGGCGTTGACGGGGTTTGCGCTGTGTGACTGATAGGGGCTCGTGCAGTGTTTTGGTTCTATTTCGCTTCTTTTCGCCTTACCGCGCCCTAAAAAAAACTTTTTATGGTGACGACTATAGGCAAAGAGTACGTTTAAAAAGCAGCTGCGTCTTCGTAGAGTACGCGATCGCCTGCAAGAGCTACCCGGGGACGCGGTTCTGCGCGCTTCGTCGCCGCTCTCTGGGCGTCGGCGACGGCAGCAACATATCACCCATGTCACCTCCAAAACATTAGGCACAAATGAATTCTACTGACGCCTTGTTTAGACCTGATACTGGCACAATGAGAGGTTGGCTTCATTTTGCAGCGTGGACAACGAATGCGGCTTCGTTTCGCATATATACGCCGCAGAAAAATATGTTTCGGGGATGTGATTACCCAATCCCGGACAATAACTTATGCCTTTTATAAGAATATAAACCATGCGAAAATGTAAAGTATATTCCAAGCCTGTGCGTCGTTAAATATGTGTCCACACACGCCATATAGCAAGAACCAAGGAAATGAAACCACAGAAAAATAAATGCTGTGCCAATGCGGAATTTAGAAACATAATAGCTGTAACGGAAATGAAAAAAAAAAAACAGTGCAGCTTCTGGCATGCTAAAGACGTTCGTCTAGGTTTCACTAGACCAACTATACGCGAAATGCACTGCTATTTCGCGAGAAATCGGTTGGGGGGGGGGGGGGGGGCGGGGAGGGGGACGCCGTGTACAAATGCGGAGCGGAATCAAGCAATGAACGTTTTAGTAATCCCACACATAAATCTCGCGTTCACTTTCCTTTTGTTTTTATACTTCAACGAAGAGCTGATCGTACGGCGGACGCATTTTTGGAAGTATACAGGGTAGGCTGTTCAACAAGCGATGAAATGTGTGGTTGGAAGAGTATGGTATGTGATAAGGCCCTCTGATTTCAGTTTCTGGTTTGTTCTGCAGGCTCCCTGTGCCATATGACGATATTTCGAAGAAGCAATTAGTCGCGCACGCGGATTATATTGTAAGCCCGTCTCCGCGCTGCTCGCAGGGGATATATGTAGCAGATGAAGGTCTGCGGGCGCCCACCTCACGACAAGACGACTCTGTCGTGTGCTGATCCCCGAGTATAATTATGCATTGTCCATCGTACGTTTGCTGAATATTCCCGAATTTAACACACACTGGCTTGTAAATGGTGGTGATCAATATCTGAGGTATAATATTGGCAAACGTAACTGGTGTGCTGTCACGTATGAGTGCTCCGCTGATTATGTAAGCGCACAAAACCGATTTAAATCGTAGTGTATAGCTGTAGCATGAACATCTCAGGAACCGGTGGTTACGGAGACACGGCTAGTAAATTCAGGTGAGTGTAACTACAATCGGCTCCATCATACGCCGATTCCGCGACGCTGGCCTCTGACACACACCTGGCGCTTATACAGACCGAAAATACCACACTAAGATCGCGTCGGAAACATTTGCACTCTCGTAAACACACCCCATTTGCGAACAGAGTGACTGCTCCACACAAACATGAATTTCAAACGCCCACAAACGGTAAATCTCAGTCGTGAACGTGCCGCAAAAGAGCGGCGGCACTGGGGAGCGGGGCGCGGACTCCCGCGCCTGCTTTCGAAACGGGCCGCTAGGGGGATTTCAGTGGCGCCCCTACAGGCCGCGCTCGAGGCGTATAGTGCGGACTACGACTACGGACGTCAACGCGGGTGACATCGCGAGTTACTGAAATGCTCTGCATTTAAAAGCGCCGTGTTCCGCGCATCTGCTGAGGTGCGAGGGCTTCAGGGCAAGCCCCGGCTGGCTTATTATTTTCACCGCGGACTTTTAGCGCATTGCTAAATTAACGGAATTAACGACCGCCGCAATTAATTATAGGGTTTGTCATGGTAGCTGCTGGTACGCGCCTCCCTTTAGACGTCAAATTTGTGGAATCAACAGCTTGGAAAATGATAGTAGTACCGATTTTACGAAGTTCTCTATTTAACGAAATAATTTGCGGTTCCCGGTGACTTCGTTAGATCTGGTTTTAACTGTATAGCTCCGAGAACTTGGGGGGGGGGGGGGGTGAGCTAGGGAACTCAATGCATCGGTGACACGTCTGTCGGTCGATATATAATGACGAGATCAAATACCTTGGCGACCTCCTCCAAGTTGCGCACCCGTTGGGCTGTATGCGCAGACGCTAAAAAACAATGTGTGTATCCATTTTGTTTTGTTTCGTTAAAAATTGGGAGTAGCGCTCGTACTTGCTTTCTTTCGAATTCTTGTGGTTGCCATCTTTCCGCGCTTTTCGCCATGGTTTAAAACGGTAACCTACTAACCCAACAGTCTCGTTGTGGCGCTGTTGCGTCGAAGTGTCGGTATCGGTCCTACAACTCGTACGCGCCTCAGCCCAAGAAGAAAAGGGTAAGGTCAATGGCCGCGAAGATGATTCCGAGTGGCATTGGTGTCTAGGCATCGGCGCCACTTGTAGAAAACCGCCAGCTGTTATCGCTATCTACGTAAGCATATATGCGTTGCGCAGCGCGTGCCAACTTTTCTTTTTTTATTTGTTTGTCGAGGGTATTTGCCGTCTGGTCTTGTTTGCCGTGCGACTGCCTGGGTGATCTGTGCGTGTTCTTTGCGGTGGTCAGCTCTTCACTTCGGCCGTTTGTTGCTGGGCGCTGAGGAACAAATCGCCGTAACGGTTATAGTGTAAACATCTTGCCACCGGATCCGCTCCGATGCACAAGCGAGAGGATAGAGCTAGCGGCAGCATAAAATTCGAGCGTTGTATAGTCAATTAACGACAAACGGGAAAAACCCAAACTGTTACGCGTCGAAACTAAACAGGGAAAGGCGGAGGTATATAAAACACGGTGAAACCAAGATATTGGTCGTTCTCTCTTTTTTTTTTTTTTTTTTAACACGCTGAACGTGCACAGAACGTTTGTTTCTGCTGGTCTGCTGGGTCGGTGTTATTACGACAGCCGAAAATTACCTCCAAGACTCGCCTTTCCAGCCAACGTCGCGTTATTTTCCTCGCCCGGCAGGAATTAGGTTAGTCGTGCGGTCGCCATTTTGGGGCGGTTTCTCTGGAGTGATGACGTCATGACCTGTAGAGCGGACGTTCGCTCCCGGTCGAGGAAGGCGCGCATCCGTCTCACGACGGCCTTTCTCGGCCGCTTTAAAGCGCATGCGCGGTGAGCTCTGCTGTAAAGGAAAGGAAAGGCACGCGGTATATCCTGGATTCCTTCCCCCTCTGACTGAGCACTCCTGTGAGCCCGCCTGTGCAGTGCGCAGCGCTGAGTCGGCAGTCCGTGGAGGCAGATGGATTTGCGCAAGGAGGAAGCGACGGGTTGGCAAGATAGCGGGTGGGCGCTCTAAGAGCGCTCGGAATATGCCGACTATTGTGCCGTATACATTTGCCTTTGTGTGTGCGCGCCGACTCACTGTAACCGAGGTGCCTTAGCGGGCCCACTTCCTCGACGCCTGGAAGGGAAACCGTCGCCGGGCCAGCGGTTTTCGGCGGCGGCCGGTAATACCATGCGCGAACGAAAAATCTCTTTGCCCGGGTGCCCTTGCGGAGAGCAGTGTTGTTGGATGACGACGGGTTGTTGATTTTCGTTGCTCCGGTGCGCGCACGCTTGTATCGTGCCCCCTTTCCCATCTGGTAAGGGTGCTCTTGCCGACGGCTCCGCGGCGCAGTGAAACCAGGACTATCGTTCGTGTTTGTGCGAAACTAAACGGTAGTGATTCGTGATTGTCCCTTGAAGCTGTACTCGACTTTTTGTTTGTTTTAATGCACGTGAAGTACTTCTCCTGGAAGAAGTAAATACCAGTACTGAAGTTAGGAGTTGGAATCCATTACTGCGAAGCGATTGGAATCCAGTATATCTCACGTTTCGTGACTCCAAGCCCCGGAATTGAGTGAAGCTAGGCGGAATGTCACGGGATGCACCCGACGCAGGGCGGTGCAGGCGAACGGTAATAATTATGTGCAACGTGACGCGTTATCTCTTCCTTCTGCGTTATTCCTTGCGCGTGTCTGGTTGTTTACCCCGCATTTGTACGGTCGGTACGGTAAACGGCCGTTCACCGGCACTTCGGGTCGCTCATCCTCACTGCAAGGTTAGCTGTTTATTTGAAGCTTCCATCTGCCGTCCGTCGTTTTTCTTTTTCACGCTTGTGCTGTCAGCTGCTTTGTTTTCCTTGTGCTGTCCAACAAGATGTCCAACAAGAGATGCACGTCTAAAATGTCGCACCTCGCAAAGCTGGCTGTCAAGGGCTGCACGGCCGCGGTGACCCGCTAAGGCTCTCGAATGGAAACCATGCGATGAAAATGAAGAAATCAAGGGCTTCATCGTGAATGGCGCCGCACGCCACTGCGAGAGGGATAAGTTGCAATCTTGGACCCGCTTATAAGCGGTGTCAAATCGTAGTGTTGTGGTAGCCTGATTGCTTTCCGCGTACAGGAGGGCAGTTGACGCTTGCGAATCATGGCGTTGACTGGCCCAAACTGAGCGACGGATTTCCGCCCGGTGAGAATGAGTTGCCATTCTCGACGCAGATCCTTTGCAAGTTCTGTGAAGTTACAGTAGGCTGTTCATCTACGCGAGAGGGAAGGCGCCAATTTTTTCCGCACACCTGCTGCGCGCCTTGAAGGCAGGCACAACACGCGAGAACAGACACGACCGCGTCTTACCACTACGCGTTTACGCGACACGACCTGCGCGGTCCTTGCCGTCCAGCCGCGAGAACAGGAGATCGTGGTCGGTCCCCGTGAGCGTGTCTTGCAGAGGCGTTTTCTACCGAAGTCTGTCTCGTGGGAGCGCGTGTCCTGCTGATCAGGTGCATCACGCCCGCTGGGAGGGAGTCGCTCGGCGATCTCTCACGGTCTTGTTGGGGCTGGCAGAGGCTCGCTGATGGCGATCCGCTAGCTTGCCGCCGCCGACGAGCGCGTTGGCCTGCGGGCGGAGGGGGGAATGCTCTCCGCTGCCGGTTCGGCGAGTGGCGTGATCGGGGGGAAGGGGCCCGTTTCGTCGTCGGCCATGTTCGTCTGCAGGAAGGCGGTCCCGGGCTGACCCAGAGACCCTCGGGCCAATGTCAGGGCCGCCGCGCCGTGGCCTAGATCGGCGGCCGACCGGGAAACGGGGTCGTTCACACGGAGCGCGCGCGCCACTGTTTGTGCCGCTTCCGCGACAGGCGTCGCAGTCCGCGCGGTGGTCGCCGCGGCCCCCCTCTTCCCTCGGTGGTCCGTGACGCGGAAGGGGGCCCCCATTTTCTTTGGAGGCGAAAGCGCTGGTCTTCCTTCCGCGCCGACCAGTTCCCTCGCCGCCGTCCGGGCGCCATGAGCCTCGGCTGACCCGTGTCCCTCCCGAGGAGCCAGGCGCCATGGGCGACGCGCCGCTGCCATCGACGCCGACGCCGCAGCGACGCGACGCCGTGGTGCACAAACTCCAAGAGGCCGCCCTGGCCGCCGTGCGCCGCGCTCTACGCCACTGTGCCAGGTGGGACCCCTCTCGCTTTCACCGCCCCCCTGTACTAGGTCCACGTGCGTGCGACGAGTCCTTCTTCGGCCCCTAAGGCTTCGGCGCTGTCATCGGCCATGGGGACCCGTGTGTCGCTAGGACGCGTGGCCGACGGATAACTCCCAGCTGCCGTTTGGCGACACGTTTGGATTTCGTTGCGGCCGTGTGGGGGCCATAGCAATCCTTGACCGTGAGAGTACCATGGTGTCCTGGAGGACCGTAAGGCTGAAGAGCGCCTGGAGCATACCGTGTTCTCCACCGCTGGCGTTCACCGCGTTCGCTTGCTTGGGTGGGCGGGTATGTTCTGTATATTTTATTTTTTATTAGTTTCTATAGACATGGCGCTGTGTCTCCGCAATATAAAGAGAAGCTGCGGCTGCAAAACGGGCATGAGAGAAGAAGATAGCGGATGGAACATGGTGTTGAACTTGTCGACCTGGCAATCACGGCTGCCACTTCGCAGGCCTGTGCGTGCGCTTCACAACGTTCACGAGCCCTCGGGACGTTCGAAGACGGGCAAGACGTGGAAGTTACGTTGCAGAGTTGTTTCTTGTGACGTATGTAGGAAACTGGCCGTTACGCAAGGCCGCTTTAATTTGATCTAACCTTACTCGGCCAAATTGGGCGCTGCGGACCTCCTCACTCACCGCGCTGCCCTCTCGCACTCGGTGCAAGTTTAGAATTTCGCTCCTGAAACCTGTTGCGGTGCGCTGCCTCATGCCTTTCGCTTTCGTGACACAGACCTTTTGACCAAGCCCACGCACTTAAAATTCGTACAGTTATATTTTGTTCTCAGTGTTCGTTTCTCTCGGGCACAAATGTTCTGCCTCTTCCCTCGCTACCGCGTTCCTTCGCACTTTGCAACGCAACTTCTTGCAGTTGTTTAGGCATCTTCTTCAGTTCGCCGAACGTTATGTGCAACAGCATTGAACATGTCCCGAACAAGTGTTCTGGGGTAATAGTGATCACAGTCTCGCGCTTATATGATGAGTCATCTGGGTTAGCGCCTGCTGTCGCAGTTAAACACGGTCGTAGGACTAAGACACAAACGTAGCGCAGGCGACACATTGAACGATTAGCGATTGTACCAAACTTTTATCGCTCTGGTACGCGGGCGGCGCCGTATCCGGCTGTAGCTTTCAACAAGATTGCCCGAATGGGTGCTTTGAGATCATAGCGACCACAGCCGCGCGCTTATATGGTGAGACATCTGTGTGGGAGCAGCGGCCCAGTTGTAGGACTCGGAAGCAAACGTGTAGCGAAGGCTACTCGTTGAATCATTGGAGATTGGACTAGATCCGGTATCTTTTTATCTCTGGTGTATTAGAGATTGGACTCTGGTAACTTTAATCGCTTTGGTCCGCACGCGGCCGTATCTTTCAATAGTGTGTCATCTCCTCGCGGTACAATTCGTCGCGGATACAGGAATGACACTTGAATATGAACGTCTTTGACAAGAGTCTGTCTGGTAGGGTGAAACTGGAGGGAAATGCAAATACGCCAACCAAGGCGTTTATACACTTAGTAATACAAATGCTGCAGAGAAAACTGATCACTCCGGCTGCCAGGAAACCCCTATCATTCCACTTTTGTCTCTGCTTTCAGTCGTTCCGCTGCAAACAGTCACTTTTCGCAATAAAAGGCACCAGCGTCTGGTCCCGGGAATGAAGATTCTGACATACAAACCGCGACGAAACCGTTGCGCTTTATTGAGCTGCTGTAGTCAGTTCATTGTATGCGTAATTCTATATGTCAAGCAGCTAGAAGAGGAGTTCGTTTGTCCTTCCGTATACATCTGTTGTGTTGCAGTTGCTTGTGTGGCGTATACTGTCTTCGGGACTTGTCACTTTGCTGTTCGAACAGTCGTTTTCTACGCCCGTTCTTTGTATAATAATCTCTCTGCCCCATTCGTTGCCGGCATCACGATATTTGCCTGTTGGTTGAAAGTACGCGTCCATTTCACTTAGAGCGAGAGTGCCTTTTCACGTTACGCCCGGTGTTCGCGAATGCATTAGTACTCGTTGCGCCCCTCGTGGGCCATACATCTGCTGTCTCTACCGTCTTTGAAAAGTTTCAGGCTTCCTCACAGGACTTTGTGCTGTGGCGTAGTTTTCTACAAACGACATTTTTCATTACTTTTCTTTTCTTGAGGGGGGTGGACAGTCTGGAGGATGGGTCATTTAGAATATTCGGCCTCTCTTATCGTTCTCTCGATCATTTTACTCGGTAATCAGCGCCGTTACTTCATTCCTTCTTTCTGCATCTTTGCGTTCGCTCCATTGCTAAAATCAGAGCGAAACTCCCAGTGGAATGTAGAGGCGTTAGATCAATTAAAGTGAAATTAAAGAAATAGAAAAAAGTTTGTGCTGCCGCGTGAGCTAGGTGGGAACCAGGAACAGCGGAAGTAGCAAATCTACTAACGCGTCGAACCCGCACTACGTGGTGCCTTTTTCTTTTGCGGATTCGGAGGAGTGGTTATCCGCACTTGCGAAATTCGCAATGCATTCCTGCCAACGGTGCGATTTTCGTTTTTCTAGAGCACTGTGTTTGCTCACCTAATCACGTCTGTCACGGGTGGAGTTTTTGTGCTTGTAAAAAAAAAGGGGGGGGGGGGAGGGAGAGAAACCTTACATTTCGTACAAGTCTGATGCCTGAAGTTGCATGCCTGAACGTCACGGGAAAAAAAAAAAAAACATAACACCCATCTATAGTTCTGTTCCTATTGGTCCGGCCGGTCCGCGACGCATGCAGCAGCGCCCGAAATGTTTGGTCGTCCCAAACATTCGGCAGTTTATCGCAGCTGCGAAAATAGATCGCTGTGCCGCAATTCGCACTTTGTAGTTCGGGATTTTAAATGCAGAGCATTTCAGTACCTCACGATGTCACCCGCGTTGACGTCCGTAGTCCGCACCGCACCCCTCCCTACTATATAAAAAAAAAATACTATCCGGCGCCCGGTTTCGATCCCTCGACCCTGCGGCCGGAACGCAATGTACATGGTGCTCTACCCACTGCGCCACAAAGCCGACACAGAATGGGACGCTACGGACGCGCCTTATATCGTTGACTCATTCAAATTACTGCTGACGAGCGCTCTCTCGTCAGCAGTTGCCAATAGATCGCTGTGCCGCAATTCGCACTTTGTAGTTCGGGATTTTAAATGCAGAGCATTTCAGTAACTCACGATGTCACCCGCGTTGACGTCCGTAGTTCGCACCGCACCCCTCCCTACTATATAAAAAAAAAATACTATCCGGCGCCCGGTTTCGATCCCTCGACCCTGCGGGCGGAACGCAATGTACATGGTGCTCTACCCACTGCGCCACAAAGCCGACACAGAATGGGACGCTACGGACGCGCCTTATATCGTTGACTCATTCAAATTACTGCTGACGAGCGCTCTCTCGTCAGCAGTTGCCACAAGTGCAACAACATTAACGTAACGCAAACTACTTAACGTCGTGCGCCCCCGGAAATGCTCTGCATTTGATCGTGCCCCTCGCGAGGGGGATGTTTCACTGCGTCTTCTCTCGGTCGCGGGACCCGTGGCGCCATCTGGCGGAGGCGCGGCACAACTCGTACCACTTTCTTTGAAAAAGCGCCTCGAAAGCGCGGCAAATATGAAATAAGGATGACACGCTTTCGAGGCAATCCGCCGACGCGGCTGCTTTGTGTACAGACTCGGCGGCGAGCGTCCCGGGACTCTGGTGCCGATTTGGAACAGGTCTCGTCCAATTGAGGAGTTTCCTCTCCGGCTGCGATCTACAAACGCCTCCTAGATAACAATTTGAAGCACAAAACTCTGTAGAGAGACGCGTAAACGAGTGTCCCGGTGTTCTGGCTACGCCGGTCATTAGGACCTCTAGGTCTTAGCGCCTTAGCCCCTCGTCCCACTGCTCTTAACAAGTAATTGGAGGTCACGGGCATTTAGGACATCCCCACAGGATATGACGCAGAGTGGTGAGGGCGCCGCCTGCAGGGCCCTCTGGAAAGGGGTATAAGAGAAGGAAAGGCGGTAAACGTTTATGGGAGTGGAAAATGCTGTTGTGCGTTGCCTTTTTCCATTTCGTGCGTAAACCGTGCGGAGACACTCCCATCTGCGGCAACCAAGGCTAGGCTCTTGTCGAAACCGTAGCGGCTTGAGATCGCCGATGACTACGTCTAGCGGCCTCACCGTGACTTCCATGCGTACCCTTGAAAGGCGGCTGGGTCGATGCCGGTTACATAACGCGTGTTCGACACTTTGGGATCGCGTTGCACGTGCCGTGCATGCATCGGGGATAAATTTGTCGCACTTGGCACAGGACCGGTATAAATGGAGGTCCATGAGAGAGGCCTTCTCCCTGCAGTGGTCGTAGATAGGTTGATGATGATGGTGGTGATGCACGTGCCGAGAGATTCCCACCGAACCCTTAACGGTACCGCCATTAGGGAGGGGAGCTCTAGTCTTCGCTCAGGTGGTTACCGACAGGACGTGAGCGCTGCGTGTGACGATAATGATTAGAGGCGTTCCCTTTGCATGGGGGCGTTGATTTTAAACTACCGCCTTGACTGTTTCATAGTATTCGTTCTCGGCATGCGCCTTGGCAGTTAACATTCCGCGTCCGTGACTTATAACTTCTTGGAAACAATGCGAGATGGACACAGCCTGCGAAACTTGCCGTTCACAGCTTGCCGTGCAATTACAATTGCACGGCAACACAAAAACACACAGGCTGCTCGGAAAAGTCGGCGCTGTATGCCCGAGCGCGCAGAGAAATTCGATGCAGCCAGCGCCTCCTTGTATCATTTTCTGACGGCGTGCCCTTACTTTTCCTAATCGCACCCTCGCATCCTTCCCTTTGAACGAGCGAGCGATTGGACGCTTTCACTGCGCAACCGCACGAGGCGCTGGCCTGACCTTGGCTGAGCTTGAAGGTCAGACGGACGGTACGAGGAGCGAGGCGTTTTCTGGGTTTTTCTGAGAGAAGTTTTTTCTGAGAGCGAGGCGTTTTCTGAGGGAGAAACGTCTTTATTTGCCCTTCTATAAAGGCTTCTGCGTTGCTGGGTGAAGGGGCTGCTGTTACCAGTCGCCCCCAAGAACTGCTTGAATGTGTTGGAGGTGGGCCTGAACATTTAACGTTCAGTTTGAATCTAGTTCAGTTCTACTCAGATGGAAACATGCGCTTCAGAATTAATGTCTGAACCAAGCACGGTTCCCGCAGTCACGCCATTGCATAGGTGAGAGCTTCACTATATAGGTTTGGCTTCGTCCCTCGACGTGTTGTCAGCGTGCTGACTGTCGTGTTTTGTCGGCTACAAAAAAATTTTGGCACGCAATAAACGTTCGGAGGCGAGCAATTTGAAATCCGCCTTTTTAAGTCCGAAGGATCGTTTCTCGTCGAAGAAAATTGTAGGGAAGTCTAAACTGCCCAATTTCTGGAATAAAGCCAAACCCTCTTTTGTTCTCACGGTTCCTTTAAAGGTGTTTTCCTAGAACTGAGGTCACAAGTTTGGCCGAATGTGGCACTAAGTTGACGTGATAAAAACTTCAACAGCGTGGCGAATTCATTTACGAGGTTATGGTAAAGGTGACACGGTTGCCAACGGGTGTTAGCAACCGTGAGGGTGTAGGGTGTTGTTTCCTTTGACCATGAATCGCATCAGGGTGTATAACATTCTCATACAAGACGCCTTGTAAGATGCCTGTGTGCCGGGATCATTCGCCGCGGTAATCGTATAGTGGAAAAGGACAGTGGTCGCAGTGCAAGCTTCCTTTCCGGCGGTGGCGGCCGCACCCAAAGCCTTCGAGAGGCTCGGACAGGCCTTCAGCCGTTCCTGCTCTTCAGAAGCTACGTACATGCAGGGTCAGCGCTCCGCACGGCGACACAGAAGCAAGCGTATACGCAAACATTGGCGTCCTGGTTGGCGGCCGCCCGTCGTGCGTATACGCACTGCACCGACAGAGGCGTCAAGAGGAGCGCCCGCTGCCCTCGCGATTGTTCCGCCTCGTTGGCGGTGACACGGTACTCGGAGAAAGGTACACGCGTAAACATGGAAATCGACAGCCCTGCTGCTGCTGCTGCTGCTCTCGAGGCACTGCGGGCCAGCCTTTTTCCCGGCTCCCGAAAATAGCAGCGACGTTGTGGCCGTAGGCGCCGCGATCGGGCAGCCGTGGCGCCGAATTCTGGAGGAGCCCTTGCGCAATTGGCCCGCGCAGCTTTTCGCGCGCTTCTCGGCACATCCTGGTGGCTGTCGATTTCACGTGGGTGAAAACCAGGGCAGTGTGTCTGCTCGGCTGCGCGCGGCGTGCACCGCCCCCCTTCCACCCGTCTTCTCGGTCGGAAAAGGGGACCGTGAACGCCGGCACTGCGGTCCGGCTGTCAGCGATCTTTTAAGAGGACGCTCTCCGTAGTGCTTCGCCGGCTGGTGGGCCAAGGGCGACTCCTTGCTCCGTCTCGATTGAACTTTACACTCCATGGGGCCACAAGGGCGAAAACATTGTGGTGTTCGTATGTATATATGGTGAAGCTACGAATGCAGCGACGCGTTCTCTGAAGGATGTGCGTACGTGTACCGATTCTACCGAAGCACGGCTGGCGTCATTCATGCTCTGCCGCGGGACTTTAAAAAGGCCATGAAAGGCGTTCAGGGCACACTAAATGAACTAGTGCAGTCGTTAGGTTGGGTGGTCAACGTCAGCAGTGCCAAGCATAACATTTTTTGTTTTTTTACGTGCAGTGGAAAGCTCACACATTTGTCTCGAAGTTTGTTGCCGGGTTCCCACCCTTTCATGCGTGTTTTTGGGCTCTGCCATCTTCCCGCTCGTACGTCATCGGTTCTCCCACGTACGTCACGAAGCACAAATCTTGCAGTTGGACGGCTTTTTCGCGCACTTCCGGTGAAGAGAAGTGTCGTCTGCTCAGCGTTGACGGGTCGCGGCGGCGCCTTTGGTTAATTAGCGTTTTCTGTAGCACGCTTAACGCTATCGTGTTCGTCCATATTTATCTTTTTTACTCTATTACCACGCTTCTCGTTAAGCCGCGTTGACCAGGCCCACACGACGACAACACGTAGGCGACGCCGACTTCCGTGTTGTTCGCAGAGCGCTTTGTCACACGACGCCGACGGCGGCACGTGCACGTCGACCGATCGAAAGTCCGCGTGGTGTGACTGGCTCGCTATCCGAAGACTCCGACAATACCAATCGGCCGAACGGTCGTCGGGAATCGAACGTGAAGCGG
Organism: Haemaphysalis longicornis; assembly: GCA_013339765.2. Classification (NCBI taxonomy): domain Eukaryota; kingdom Metazoa; phylum Arthropoda; class Arachnida; order Ixodida; family Ixodidae; genus Haemaphysalis; species Haemaphysalis longicornis. The sequence goes on from CM023453.1 coordinate 38,382,626, forward strand.
AAACTGCGTGCGCCCCCCGACAACATTCGTGCTTTAATGAATGCGGCTCTGTTCTGTTAGTTCCTAGAGTGTTATTAACATAGTAAGGAACATGAAGTTCATACAACTCAAGACTAGCGCTGATGCAATCCGTATTTCAGCTTAAGACACTTCGGCCGTTCGCTTTCGTGACAGTTCGTTTCCCGGAGTTGCAAACTGCACATTTGTGTGCGACCAGCAGCGTTTGTAGAAAATATGAGCTCATTTAAGAGTAAAAGAGGAGTTCATCATAATCATCATCATCATCATCACCAGCCTATCTACGCCCACTGCAGGGCAAAGGCCTCTCCCATTATTCTCCAATACCTCGGTCCTGTGCCAACTGTGACCAATTTATCCCCGCAAACTTCTTGATCTCATCTGCCCATCTAACTTTCTGCCGCCCCCTGCAACGCTTGCCTTCTCTAGGGATCCACTCTGTTACCCTTAATGACCAGCGGTTATCTTGCCTTCGCATTACATGCCCTGCCCACGTCCATTTCTTCTTCTTAATTTCTACTAATATGTCTATAACACCAGTTTGCTCCCTGACCCACTCCGCTCTCTTCTTGTCCCTTAATGTTACACCTATCATTTTCCGCTCCATTGCCCGCTGAGTCGTTCTCAATTTAAGTTGAACCCTCTTAGTGAGCCTCCAAGTTTCTGCCCCGTAGGTGAGTACCCGGTAAGATGCAGCTGTCATACACTTTCTTCTTCAGCGACAATGGTAGGCTGCTATTCATTATCTGAGAATGTCTGCCATATGCACCCCACCCCATTCTGATCCTTCTAATTATCTCTGTCTCATGGTTGGTATCTGGGGTCACAACTTGGCCTAAGTATATATATTCGCTTACCACTTCCACTGCCTCGCCATCTATCTCAAACTGCTGTGCTGTCCCGAGGTTATTGATCATTACTTTAGTTTTCTGCATATTAATTTTCGGGCCCACGGTTCTACTCTGTTCGCCCAGTGCGGAAAGCATGCTTTGCAATTCGTGCCCGGAGTTACTTAAAAAGTTAAAGAGGAGTTACGGAAGGTTTATTAGGTAACACGGAATCGATATCGGCTGAAGTTTTTAGCAGAAAGCGTATAACAAAAGCACGGCGAGCACTATTCGCGCAGGGCGAAATCGCTGGAGCAGCCGAAACAGTGCTGTTCCTGGAGATCAGCAATGGTGTACAGTATACAGGTTATTTCCGCGCATCTGCCCATGTGCACGTAGGTCCTGCCACTAAGTGTGGGAACCGTTGGTTAGATAGTAACATTCACTGATAATGCAAAATTCTATGAATAATTGAACATAATAAGTACAGCACTTTCCCGACTCCAAATTACGATTAAGAAGTTTTTGCAAATCCACGTGCTCACTTGTATATGCTCTTATTAAAATGCATAATTCTAAAGTTATCGCTAAAATATTTGATTTTTTCGACAGGGCCACCGACTCTATCAGATGACTTTCCTCTGCTGGCTATAAAAGCAAAAAAGAGCAGGTGTATGTCTACGTTAAGGCGAAACCACATGCAACGTTTTGGTCGCGTCTTGCGGCCGTCTGCGGCGCCTGGCGCCGACGCGAAACGGGCGTTGGAGAGGGCAAGCAACCACAAGAGGCGCGCAAAGAGCGCTTCTCCGATCCAAGTTGCCAGACCTACTTTGGTAAAGGCAGCATCGTTCTGTTTGAGTCATTCCTAATAAACTAAAGAATAATCAAAACTTCAACAAACAAAACACGTTAAATTGATGCTCTATTAAATAAAGTGCTAAAGAGCCGCCAAATAAAGAGCCGCCATGTTGCGTGCGGAGGGGGACCGGAAATTGAGGGTAGCAACATCCAGCGCAGACGCCGAAAACGGACCGAAAATCTGGGATGCGCATACACCGGCGCTCCGAGCGCGCTGCTGTGTATTTGGTGGCGCGCGCTGAACGCACGTCGCCGCGGACGGTCTCCAAACGCGACCAAAACGTCGCATGTGGTTGCGCCTTTAACTGAGTTATACTCGCTCTGCTCGTGCATTCATTTGGTATTCTTCGTCAATTTATTTGTTGGTTGTCTACGTGTGATATGTGTGTGTTGAATGTGTGTATGTAGTCTGCGCGCTCAGTAGATTCACATTGTCACGCGTAGCTTTTTGCAGGGTTATGCATGACCAGTTAGTAAAGGCGCTAAGTACCTCGTTTATACTGCGACAAGTAACTGGTTAGTGTTCTGTTAGTAAGTGCCACGACTTTTTTTTTAAGAGTGTTACGTTGGTTAGACGTTACCGCAGAGGGAAACGTGAGCGAGTGTCTGGGCACCCACTGCACACTCACGCACGCATGATCCGTATCCACGTCGGGGATTGGCCATAAACGGCAACGCCAATACCCCACTTCTATGGCGCATTACGTCTTTGTTAGCTGGAATTCTGGCTATCTCAATTTTGGGGCTTCGCAAAATCTTCGCTCGCATTTTCCTTGGCCACAATACCCTTGACAGCTACAATGGTTTATCTTTTTGACGTGAGCCATTGTAGCGGCTTTTTGTTTTTTAGATTAGCAGGTCTGTGGTAGCTATTGACTGCTGATAGGCTTTTTACTCGCTCGGGCGAATTCCCTAGACAAGGAAAGCGATTTTTTTTTTCAGCGTGAATCGTCGGGCCGGGCAGGCGCCACCGTAGCTCTCAATGTGTCTGGATGGGAGGTCCGCACCTCTTCGCGAGCGACCGTCCATGGTGCTGACGGGATGCGTTCGGCGCCGGAGTTGAGGTAGATTAGAAGGCGCGCGCGTGTGCAGCTAGGAGGGCGGCCTGAATCCTTCGAAGCTGGTACTGCAAAAGCTTGCAGCTAACAAAATATTGAGAGCGACTTTTTGCAGGCGTACGTCAAAGCTACTGCTTATCCCAACTGACAGGAATCATAACAATGAGGGAAAAAAAAAAAAACAGCTGGTGACAGGTAGACCGATTCTTCTAGTCGGCCGCTTCTGTTATCGCCAGACGTCTGGCTGTCCGCGGCGATAGCCGGTTTTGCCGCGACTACAGCGCGCTCTCCAAGTGAGCTGCAAAGTTGTATGTAAACAACCCGTGCGCTTAGCGTTCCCTGACCATGCGCTCATTCCGGGTCTGCGGTGCGTTCGGCGACGAAACCACGTTTCTCGCAGTGTCCGTGTGCCGTTCCGTGATCTGTGTGGAGGTCTCCATAAAGTAACTCGCAATCGGCGGAAGAGTCACCGACGGAAGTGGTGTTCGCTACTTCCACCAACTATGCATGCGCCTCCCCGTTCAGCGATAAGGTGAGCTTGCAGTTGGTTGGAATGGCGCGCGCACACACACACACACACGCACGCACGCGCGCATATATATATATATATCTATATATATATATAGTATATATATATATATATCTATATGATATATATATATATATATATATACTATATTATATATATATATATATAGTGGCACCGGCTACCACTCCCTAGCGTAGGAAGCAATTAAATACCCGAGAAAGTGGAGAGGACACAGCCCCGCCCGCCGGGTAGCGCAGTGGTCATCGCGCCAGACGCGTATTCTGGAGGTCGTGAGTCCGGATTCCACCCGGCGGGCGTATTTTCCTCCACTTTTTTTCTTTCAAAAAACTGTATCTGTTTCAAGGCTATTCTCCCCTTTGCTTTCCTTGGCTTTCTTGACTGCATGCCCTTATTTCTGTCCACACACACACACGCGCGCGCGCCCGTAGCATAACCGCCGACGTCGTCGTAGAAAACAAACACAAACCCGTTTGAATCCGTGTGGGATTCGAACCTGGGTCTTCAGAGCAGGAGCCGAGTGTGTTACCTTTGCGCTAGCCTGTAAACCTTTTCATCCGTTAATCATTTCTAAGACCAGGACATGTTCTGAGCTGTGCTGCGCATGCGCAGTTACATCTTCCCGTCACTGCGCCAATTATAGGGCCGCTAGCGCAGCCCTATAATTGATAAAATGGCAGCCTCCAGAAAGAAGTTGCGGCGTTGTTCCAGAAGGGGAACAATTCGGTGGTGAGTACCGAGCTCGTGAATTCGGACCCCCGAGCTCGCAAGGCGCTGCCCCAACAGATGGGGTGCGGTCAGGGGCGGGACGTTTTCGTGCGATGCGAACGGGACCACGCTTGAAGGAAGGCGAAGCGTAAGCATCTTCCTTTTTTTTTTTTTTTCCCTGCGTGTACTATATTTTATGCAAGTCTTTGTGCCCAAGTACGAAAAGTTTTTGCGAAGGCGAAATAGGATGCGGCATTAACGAAGTTTTAAATACGCACCAGGGTAAGATGCTGAAGTACGCGGCGGTCGATGAGCAAACGCGCAGTATAACCACCACCGTAACCAGCCTTGTCTGCTTTTTAGTTGTGAACTGACGTTTGACCGTGCCTTGCGACGCTTACGTGTATTTCTGAAAGTTTGAAAATCACTGAAGCAAGAATACGGGGTCGTCCCGGCTGCTCATTGTTTTGACGTGTGAAAAGGCATTTCAATGGACGCCCCCTAGAGTGTGTATACATGGAACCGCTAATGCAGACGAAACGTTCAAAACCGCGTTCAGCACTTGCATCTTCTCCACGCTGCGGGAATACTGTTATGGAGCCCTTGGTCGACTGGCTGCCAGTTGAAAGATTGAGATTGAGATTGAGATTGAGAGAGAGAGAGAGAGAGAGAGGAGAGAGAGAGAGAGAGAGAGAGAGAGAGAGAGAGAGAGAGAGAGAGAGAGAGAGATTATCTTTGCTGGCCAAGCAAGGCGACGTACAGTACTTCTCGGCTCTTATTATTATTTGCTTGTGCGGCAAAACTGCACCTTGGTATGCGTTGCTCCTCTCCGGCTTCTCTTTTTTTTTTTTTTTTTTTTTTGCATAGTCACGTTTACGGTGTACGAATATTCTTACACCGTGGTCACGTCCCATCCTCATGCTGCCATTCCGAACCACGTTACAATCGATTTATCCTCGATTTATTTGCAGTAGCGTTTTCTACGCGTACATTTCCGCAGAATGTGCAAACTGGAATAGTATTGCATACGGCCCCTTTTCTATCAGTCCAGCAAAAATAGAAAGAGAAACGATAATAAGGTGCGTCTCGTATATCTCTCTGCCATGTAATCACGCTAGCGTCGCGCGGCTTTGGATTTCCATCGCGTAATCTAATCGCCGACCTTCAGTGAAGTGGTATTCTCTACTGGGTGCAGCTTTTGCTAATTATTTTGCCCCCGCCAGTTGAATATTCGTACGTTGATATGCACTGCATTGAGCTGTAATAATTGATCCTGCGTCCAACCCCAGTGCCCACCACTTTTAATGCGTATGAACACGAATGCAGTAGGATTGAATGCATGAGTGGAGCAACAATCGTCGATCGGCAGGTATGGTAGTCAAACTGAACCCCATGACGACTCAATAAAAACGTTTTACAGACAAATCCTAAATAAAGATTATTTAATGCTGTGCGATGGTTGTTTGCTGCAAATGCAGCGCGTGATTTATTTCTGGCCGTTTCCGCGCTCAATGCTACTACGATAAAAGTATATTTTTCCACCCACCGATCAGTTGTGTACTGTAAAACGCGACCGTCCCGCGTGTTCTGGCGTCATTTTCTGTGCCAGAGAAAGCCAACTTTATGATATGTTTCATCGCGTGTTGCAGCGCCTAGTGAAATTTTACGAGCACTCGTTTCATCGCGTCTTGCAGCACCTATTGAAATTTTACGAGCACTCAGAAACAATGGCAGCTCCGAAAATGATACGCGCGATCGTCTTTCAGGTAATCCAGGCGTCATGCTCTGGGTGACGCCACCGTTCGAAAAAAAAAATTCTGCAGAAGTTTTTTGCAGCCAAATATTTGGTTTTTCTGAATCCTGCCCCACCAATTATTATCTCCATTCACGTTATTATAACCATTATAAGTGGAACGTTCGCGAAATCTGCATTATTGTGAAAATGCAGAGCGTTACACGGTTCGCCAGTTTCCGTAATTATTTTATATTTTTGTTATTTTTTAGTTTTTCAAAATGTCTTCTGACCAATTATCCCCGGCATACTATCGCAATTAAAAAAATTAACCCATTTACGTTATTATAACGATTACATTTGGAACTTTCGCGAAATCTGCATTATTGTGGAAATGCAGGGCGTTACACGGTCGGCCATTTCCCGTAATTATTTTATATTTTTCTTAATCTTGTAGTTTTTAAAAATTTCGTTCGACCAATTATTTACATTTATGCTATTATAACGATTAGAGGTGAAACTTTCGCGAAATCTGCGTTATTGCGGAAATGCAGGGCGTTATACGTGCCTCCATTTTTCGTATTTTTTTATTTTTGTCATTTTGTAGTTTCAAAATTTTGTACTAGTTATCTCCATTTACGCCATTATGGCGATTACAGGTGGAACTTTCGCGATATCTGCACTTTTGTGGAAATGCAGGGTGTTACACTGTCCTGGCTGTGGGGGGTACTCGGCAAAGAATGCTACGCATTAAAATTACGTGCCGAGTGGCGACAACTTGCCATTTTCCCGCTTCTTTTCCTAACAGAACCCTGCTCGTCGGTGGTGTATGTTTCACGCGAAGGCACAGCAAACGACGTCAGAAATTGGAATAAGGACCCTCGCCTCGGACAACGCACTCCAGCCAATCCTCAGAGGTCGACGTCATCGTGACCGTCTCCGCAACGCGCTCGAACACGTCCGAGACGCTGCAGACGCTGCTGCCACTGACCGAATGAACGCGCCCGACAACTGAATCAGCCGTTCATCTCGCAAGGGGAAATCCCTTCTGACGTCACCGGCTGAAACCGTTTCTGCGCCGCGGGCTTTCCGAGCCGATATCCGAACAAAGGCAGCTCGCCCGCCAAGTACGCGTCACGCCACTCTGACGTGTACGATGAATGGACACTGCCGAAAGTCCTGACGGCGAGTTATCATCGTGGCAGTATACGGGCTGACCTCGCCCTGAAAAGACCGGTTGTTGTTGGCTGCTGGAGAACAAAATGGAAGAGGAGCCGTGGAACTCGGTCTCTTTCGACGGCATGGACGTGCGATTGACTCGGCCCGGGTTCGGCTTCATTGCGTTGATAGAGCCGGACCAAATCGTGCACCGAATGAGAGACAACTGCGAGGACGTGTTTCTCCTGAAGACGCGAGACGAGGCGATGCACGTGACGGTGTTCCAAGTGTTCATGAGGTTCCACGACGAGGAGTACGACCCGGCGTCGTTGCCGAACGACCTGCTCAGTTCCTTCTACCGCCACCTGAAGGAAGTGCTCAAGGACGACCTGGACCGGGTCAACGAGAGGATCGCCGGCACACACGTGACAGTCACGCAGAACTGGTTCCTTCTGGGCAACGTCTACCCGTCCCACCTTGCCGCCGAAGTGGAGTGCAAGAAGGCGAACGAACTGCTCTGGGACTTCAAGCAGAAGGCGCACGCCGCCGGCCGCGCGTGGATGTGGAACATGAGCGAGATGCTGAAGCTGCGCGGGTTCGAGGGCGACATCAGCGAAAGCCTGGTGGGCACCACCCTGAGCGGCACCGGCTGGGACTTGATGATTGGGTACACGGCCAATCGGGACTACAGAACCCACGTAACCCTGGGAATCCTTTCCAGCGGAGACGAGGAGTGCGACCGCCTGATGCTCGGCACGCACGAAAACTTGGAGAGGACCATCGACCCGAACTTTTCGCCGTACCCCGGGAGCGCTGCGCTGGAAGATCTGTCGCGTGCGCTGCGCGAGAAGTTCACGTCGGCGCGACCGCGAAAACTGCAGAAACTAAGCACAGCCATGGTTGCCGCGTACCCTAGCCTAAGTCGCCAAGTGGAGAACGCCAGGGCGGGAAGACCGGTCGATGTGGACGTGCGCGCCGTTAGGGAATGGGGGCAGCTCACGGTGAAGTGCATGGAAAAGAAATTGGCAGCTGCGCTTCCGTCGCACGAAAGTCTTCACCTGAAGCTTGTCCGCATCGACGGAGGGGTGATCAATATGAGCCGCATCCAAAACTTCGAACCGGTGATGAGCGCAGGCTCAGCAGATGACCGTTAAGACGGCTGTTTAAAGAATGGGTTGAACTTGAAGCATTCAGCGCTGGTAAGTGTGGACAGGAAGCCACGGACACTTCAGTCTCCCGCCCGCGCGACAACCGGCGTGCAAACTGTAATTTCGAAGCTTTCCTCGCCCCAGCTATCTTTCTGGAAAGGACGCTACATTGGTTAGGAAGATCCTACAGCGTGGAACGACTACGGCACGCCGGAACAACTTGTTCATTTGATACCTACGATTAAGGCAGGTTACGAGAAGGATTCCGAGGCGACTTTGCCGTTCTGCCTTACTTCAGATTGGCAGCCGGGTGGTCGTCGTAAACCACAAACGGGGAGCGCACTTGAGCTTCAGTATGTGTGTGTCCCTTAGTCCACGCGTACAACGCCATCAGTGGTCTGTGAACGAGATATATGGAATTGGGTGAAGGCACGTCGTATGTGGAAAGACGCAACGGGGCACGCCGCTAACGCGAGTCTGGTGCACCTTCTGTCAACTGCTGGAAACACATCTTCTGGGCCGAACCGCTCCCATCCGTCGCCGACAAGTCTGACATTTAGAAGATAGCATGACTCTGGCGAACAAATAAATGGACGAAATCCCAAGAAGTGAACAACTTGCCCAACCTTGCGTGCAACGAGACCCGCACCGCTCGTGGAGTACTGCAGCAATCCTGTGACGATTCGCTAACGCGTGTTCATGCAGTGAGGCGCTTTTTTGGTGCTGTGAACGTTTGTGTCATCTTTTGTCTTTCTTTGCTCGTAAGTTGGCCGCGTGGCCGGCCGGTTGTATCTTATTATTCTCGCGGAGCATGCCTAGTTAGTTCGTCTTTTCCGTCTGCCTGCTGTGATTTTTTTCTTGCTGTGATAAGCGTGGTGGTGTTGCGTTCTCCTCAAACTGAAATAATCATCTGCATTCTTGCGCGATGCGTAAATCGTTGCTCACATTGTCATTGTGTTGCGGGAGTTGAAAGGGGTTTGCATGCGCAAGTTTCGTTTGAACAGTGCACGTTATCTCGCATGTGCCCATGGGCGCGAAACGTCGCCTTTTTGTTAAGTGTGAAATATGTGAGCACTTTTGTTCTAATCGTATCTGCGAAACTAGGAATTCGATTCAATCATTTTAGAATGTGCAGCTCCTTGTAACGCAAAAATTTGTATATACTCGTCTACATCCAGTTCGTGTATAAGTGCATTTCATTGTGGGGCAACTCATACGCTACCCCTTCATATCCTTCGAGCCATTACGTCCTCTACAATCTCATTCTACTCTCCCCTACGTAAACCTGGGCGTGCTTCCATTTAACGAGTTATTCCCTTCAAATCTAACCACCTATCTATAATGGGTTATCACGGAAGCGTCCCATCAACAGTTATCACACCGAATTCTTTGCTTGCAACAATCTCCTGATACTGAAAGCGCGCGCGAAGTACATTCATTCGAGTTTCATATCCGCGCACCGATTGACCAAAAATTCGTCTGATTCGTCTTTCGAACTTATAGTGGATATTCCGGGCTACTGACCCGGTAGTGTGAAACCTATCTACACTGTTTTTTTTTCTAATCGCGTCTGCGAAGCGAGGAATTTAATCCTCAGTTTAGAATGGGCAGCTTTTTTGAGGATGTATACTCGTCTATTCTGTGTGAAAGTACGCGAATATTCATCCGAGTTTCGTATCGAACACCGGTTGACCCAACATTTGTCCGATTCGACTTCCGAACTTACAGGGAACATTCCGGGCCAGTGATTGCTGTAAATGACCGCGAACGAAATGTTTCGCGAATTATTGATCGAAGCTGACTGAATAGGAGAGAAAAAAAATAGCAGCTGACCTTTTTCCCCGAGAAAGTGCTTGGAAGAATGAAATGTGAAAGCAAAGCTTCCGACAGCACGAGCTATTTATTAAAGCGAAGCTTTCTATGCGTCATTGATGGCGTTCGATGTCGCTACATAATGCACTGCAGGAAAGCCAACGCAATTGGTTTCACAAAACGATGATGATAAGCTCACCGGGCGCCCCAAGGAAAAAAAAAAAAAAAAACGCTTCCCGAGGAATCGAACTTCGGTCCCTGGCGTTATGCAGCTGACGTCTATCCGACTGCGCCATTCAGACACAATCGAAGCAGTTCGTTTTTCGGACTCTGACTCATGTTGCTTGGGAGAAAGTTTCGTGTTTCAAAGTGGCCAGGGCCCTTCAAGCTGTTTCAACGGCTTTTTTTTTTTTCGTGGTCTTCCTGGAACATGGTTGAGAAATAAACTCACTTCAATTCATTTGAATCTTTATCTTTAAAGAGCGGTTTTGATTCCTGGAAATAGTTCATCATATAGCGTGTAGTTCATCATATAGCGTGTTTACTTTGTCCTTACCCGCTTGGCAGCTTCAATTAGGAGACGCAGCGCCAAGTCTAAATAAAGCCTAAGCCTAAAGCTGGGAGGAGTGCGCAGCGCTGTAGAAAATAGTCCACAGGAGTATTAAGTGCTCAGCAAGAGTTCTCAGCAATTGTAATAATAAAAAAGATGTGTATAGAGCTGAGTGCTGCGGGAAGTTCGTTGATCACCGACATACTTTCAATGTTACTGCCCTCATGACAGCACACACGACATTGATTTCTTGATGTGCGCGCGTGCGTTGTGCTGCAGTGCGCCGTGACGTCTGTGGCACCCTGGCAGCTAGTTTTCAGACGTATGTGTAAAATGAACACTCGAGTGTATACGGCCTAAATTAAGGCTAACGCCTGCTCTACGGCTCAGGTGTACGGTGCAATTTTAATTTTATAGAGTAGCCACAGAGACAATATGCAACCTCGTTCAATATAGTGAACTATTCTTAGGATAACTCACTGAACCACATTCCGGCTCCGAAAGGCGTTCTGAAACGAACAACAGTTTCTCGAATACGATCGCGCAAAAAGGGGAAATGGTCAAAAGAGAGGACGGAGACACACGGTGACCGTACTGTGCGTGTCCGTACTCTCTTTCGCCCGCATTCCATTTCCTGCGCAGTAGAACTTGAGTAATGTATTACGAACGGGACCAGAATGCTACCCGTATTGCGAAAACAAATGCAGTGGACTCCCGTTAAGACGAACGCGGTTAAGACGAACACTGTGGTTAAGACGAACAACATTTTTGCTCTCTTTTAATGTCCACAATGCAAAAAGAAACCTCCGCTTAAGGCGAATTTCTGATAATAGGAACAATTTTTTACGGTCCCTTTGAGTTCGTCTTAACGGGAGGGAGTCTACTGTATGACGACGTCAGCAGTGACGGAATAGGGGAAATACTAAAGCAGGGCTAACAGCGTTTTAAAGGGGCCATGAAGACAACATGCAAGTTCGTTTCGTTAAAAAGACGGTTCTGTTTCGGTAACAATACCAATTTTACCGCCAGCTTTAGACAAATCATCGGGGTGCTAAAGAAAACATGATGCAGTGGCGACTCCCCAGCCACAGTCCGGCAATTTCTTTGTGGCGTCACAAAGTCTTGTCTGCGCGATTGGCGGTCGCCGACCCACCGCCAAGAAGCATCAATGGGTGTTTTTAATGGGGCTTTAGTTCCGTTTGGTCGTGTCGCTCGATTTGTAACGGGCAGTTAACACACGATGTTTTCAGTCCTGAGCGATATTACATCGACACAGCCCATACACGTCACTGTAGCGCGAAATTTGAGTTTTCAATATTTCTTCCATTTCTCTTAATTAAAAAAAAAAAACGTCTTTCGTGGTTGGTATGGAACTGAATTTGGTACTTATTTCAAGTTTAACAAAGTTGTGTTTTGTCTTCATGGACCCTTTAAGAATTCGAGTAGTTTACTGCGTAGCCATCTAGTATGCGTTGTTGGCGGTGTCGCCTCTCTGTAACAAGAGAGAGAGAGAGAGAGATAGAGATCGGAGGCGGATACGTTAGAGCCTGTATCAGGTATCGCTTCTGCGCTTAACCGGTCCTTCGCTGTGCTGTGAATCTGACGCCCGGTTTCGCGCGATAGTGAGAAAGTACAGCAGCGAGCGAATATGCTGCGTGCGTGAAGCTCTGCGAGTGCTCGATACATTACAGGCCCCTCCAGTTTCCCCTACGCTTTCTTCACGTCTTTACATGTCGGGAGCTCCATGTTGTGGATGCCAGTCTTGTTAGCCACGCAAGGAGTGAAAGTGCAGCAAACCCTCGTTATAACGAAATCGCTTTATACGAATTCTCGCTTTACGCGAAGTATTTTGCGTCCCCCACCGCATTGCGTTGGGAGCATGTCATTCTCGATTTTGAAGAAGTTCCGCTTGTAGCGAAGTCGATTTCCTGTCACAGGGACTTTGTTAAAACGTGGGTTACTGTAATATTGCTGAAATTATTGTTATCCATAGTGGTTTCCAGAAAAAAACATGCGGTGTGGCGTTTAATGATGCCATTTAGGCAGCCCTAGATCTCACTATTCTGCTCTCTAAACCGGCTGCTAGTAGTGAGAATGCGCCCCTTTACTTCGTGTCCAATGGAGTGTTGTGCTAACGTGCCTTCAAATAATCTGCTTTCCTTTGTTAAAGGGACAAGACAACCGATTTTTGTGGGGCATATGCATTCTATTCCAATGAAATGTCATTACTTAAAACACCTTGAACCGAAACAGTTTCCCCCGTGCGGCCCCAAAACGTTCGAAAGCGGAGTTTGAAAGTGAAAATGAGGCGCGAAGCAACATACTTTCAACTGTACGGGGCATGAAAAGAGGTATTTAAAGGGACCCTGCAACACTTTCGATAAACGCTTTCACTCTTTCCTTCGCGTCTGGAAGCACTGCGAAAACTACAGTGGGAGCGGCACTGCGGGATTTGCTCGTCGCAACTGATTCGCCTCCGTTTATGCTTTGTTTTTGTGGCCTTATTTTTAAAGTTGCTATCGAGAAGCGTTCATTGCTGCAACAGAAGGAGAACCGGCCAACAGCCGCTACATGGACTTAGTGACGTGATTCGAGCCGTCGAAGAACGTCAAGACCGGGAAAGAGAGAAAAATCATTTTGGGCTAGTTTCCAAGTTATCTGATGGGCATAGAGCAGTAATTTTTGGTTGAGGTACTTTGCGACACCCTAACAAGTACTGGGTGTGTTGGGTGACTCTGTTCTGCTGGCATTTAAGATTTCAAAAAAAGTTGAAAAAAGTGCTGCAGGGCCCCTTTAAAAACCTGTTCCCAGCTAACACTATAATAAAATGCAGCCTTTCTATTCATTTGTGCGGTTTTTGAATCAAACATTGAAACTGACGGAGCTGTTCGTGTACCTGCGCCACCTTTATATTTCAGAAAGTTTAGTGCCAAATTAAATTATTTCCGCCTACTTATTTAGGAATTCCTTGTGGTTACTCCACTATATAAAACGCTGGCTTTCATATGAACTACAGGACATGCACTCCATGAAAATGGCTTCTCTGTCCTTTTAAATTAGGGGCTGTTTCAAGGAGCCGCTGTTAGCAGTAATGCTGGTCAGCAGTGGCTGAATTCTGAGTTGTGTGCGCTTCGAAAATGTGCGTTTAGTGTCCGTTTCTAGCCATGATGTATTTCCTTTTGCGCGTGCCTCGACGTATGCGTGAAAACCCCCCGCCTTGTTTGTTTTGCGTCACATCCGTTTGTCCGCCCGCCTTCAGCCAATCAGCGCCCGCCCGTAGCGGATGCTTCTGAAATGGACACAACTTAGAACTCCGGCGGCTCGGGATTAAAATTTGTCACGGAAGTTTCAAGCATTGTATAAGCTACAATAGGAAGATCCCCCTCCCCTAAGGCACAGACAATTTACGTTGACTTGTTTTCTGTAGTCGCACGCGGTGTGTGATTTTCTTGGCATTGTGTGGAAATGCATTGTGTGGTACAAATGTCATGCTGAAGTGTGTTCTGCGCAGTTCAATTTACTTTTTGTTTACTTTTTCTTGGAAAAAATGAGGGAGTAATTCAAAGAAACGGAAGAAGACAAATAAAGAAAAATAACAAGCAAAACTTCGCAATTGTTGTACAGGCAGAATATGCTGAAGATGCAAGGGAAATTCTTGGTAGTGCAGCACTCGCCTCTTCGATTTTCGAGTGCAGAGCGCGGCGACGCCTGCACTTTTCTCTTCGAATTAGCGACGGTGCAGAGAGTGCAGGATGAGTTCACGGCTTTCCCTGCACTTCCCAGGGAGGAGGTGCAGAAGCAGACGACAAAAGTGCAGGACCGGTTCTGCAGTGGCGGCGCCTGCGCTGAACTGGCTGAACTCATTCTGAACTCATGCAGAAAGTGCAGGCCAAATCGAAGAGACCTGCTGCTTCCATACTCGCCTGTTGGCATTCCTCCTATGCATTAGTGGCGTTGTTTGATTACCTGGAGATCGGCGTCACTGAAGTTGTTTATAATACTGTAATGTTCATCAAACTGCTCATACAAACTGACCGCTCTGCTTTTTTTTCTCTCTCATTTGATTTCGCTTTTTTCGTCGTCTTTTTTTCTGCGATCCACCTTTCCCCTTTCCCCCGCCGAGTAGCATGCCTGTTGAGAGTCCGGCAAACCTCTCGGCTTTCTCTTCTAATAAAGGGCTTTCTTCTCTCCTCCTCCTGTCTCGCACGTTGCCCACCGGCGTCGCCTGGCGCCAGATACGACCATGTACTCCCCGACCTTTCACCAGAATTGTACCGGCTCGCACTCTCTCGGCTACATCTCGCGACCCCTCTGAGCCACCGCCTTCTTCGTAGCCGTCGAAGGGGGCCGTGTCGCTCCGCGCGATCAGGTCGCCCGTCGAGCATTCTTCGCGGGGTTGCAGCCGGCGTCGCTTTTCGCACTTGGCAGATTGTAGCGCGTGCCTTTTCGTCTCTCACCATGCCAGCATCAAGAGTTCGGAGGTAAGGCGTCGGATAGAATTTCCCTACTGAAAGGCGGGAAAGAAATGTGATTTTGGCAGTCATCTCGTGTTCTTCCCTTTGACGTTTCGTGTGATCGTAGCAGTCGTTCGGGAGTGCTGAGGCGGACTTCAATGCGCCTGTGTGTCGAACTAGAGTTCACTCTAGTCGAACCGTGCTCGCGCATTTGGGAGATAGTTTGAAGCTAGGGAACAGCGATGACAAAAGCGATGTGCCGTAGCGCTGGCTCTTATTATTTGGTTCCGCCATTCTTTTTTATTTTTATTTGGCGCCATGTCTTGTTGGTCAGCACGGTGTAAGAATATTCTTACACCGTGTTGGTCAGTCATATCATGAAAATAAATGAATTTATTGTTACTAATAATTTGAAGGAAAGTACACCAGCAGGCGTAGTTTGACTCACCTAAGGGTGGACACCGAAACGCCTGCTGGTGTGGGGGTGTGGGGGATGGGAACACAGGAAAGGTTGAAGGGCAGGAAAGGTTGAAGAAAGTGTAGACGGGGAATACTTGAACCATCTGATGTTTGCAGACGACATAGTCTTGCTAAATGAGTCTGCGGGACGTCTGCAAAAACGCTTGAGGAACTGCAATCAGAAATCAAGGCCGTGGGACTAAAGATAAATACGACTAAATCTAAACAGGTTGTCAGAGTTGACCCAGGTTGTCCGAGCTGACCCCAATCACGAGAGAGAAATTCGGGGCAGAATAGGTATGGGCTGTACGGCAAACGCTCTATGTAATGAAAAGTAAGCTATACCTCCATCACTCGAAAGAAGAATGAACAACCAATGCATCCTGTCGGTGATGACATATTGAGCAGAAACTTGGCGCCTCACTAAACAGCTAGAAAGCAAACTTAGGTCGTCTCAGCGGGCCATGGAGGGAAGAATGATAGCGGTAATGATAAGGGAAGGGAAACGAGCTTCCTGGATCAGGGAGCAAACTGGAGTCGAGGATATCATATAGTTCGAGTAAAGCAAAAGAAATGGACTTGGGTTGCCCACATAGTTAGACGAATCGGCAACCGGTGCACCACCAGGGTAGCAGTGGATACCGAGGGACGGGTCTAGCAGGGGAAGGTCAATAATCTGATGGAGGAACGAATAAGGAAATTCGGGGGCAAATAATGGACTCGAACAGCGCATGACAGGAGCGGTTGGAAACCACTGGGAGAGGCGCCTTCGTCCTGCAGTGAACATGAATAGGCTATTGTTGGTGATGACGATGTTTTGTTCTCTTTTTTTTTGCGTTATTAGTTCGGTGGAAGCGCATGTCGCTGGGCTGACGCCCAGAGGGAGGTTTACAAAACCCACAACAGCGGGCGTGGCAATGGGTCATATTTGCTCGAACTACATCCACTGTTACTGCTGTATACCTGTGGGCTTTGCAAGTTGAGTGTGTAGACGAGGCTCTGTCGCTCCTCCAGAACAGACTTTCGCTTTGTAGTATCAGTGCAACGAGTGTTGCTTCGCGTATTACCCTTTTCCTAAATGACAGTAAGCGTTTGCCTTCGCGAAGTCCAGCGAGGAGCCACCTGACACAAAATAGCAACGCAAGGTAACAGCCACCCTTCGTCGACGCCGTAGCAACAAAGGCGTTAATGACCGCCGTACTAAACAGCTTCCCGGGCCGCATTTCCCCCCCGCGCTGCTTCAGAGCGTTGTCGTCCTAACCCCTTCCGTCACGTGAGTCGCCCTTCGAGAACGGTGACGTCCCGGGAGGCCAACGGGTGCATAATGCTACGAAGCAGGCGGAAGCTTTGGCGCCCAGCAGCACGTCAATGCCCTGCTCCTGCCCCCTGGCGCATGCAGGGCCCAGCGGTGCAGCCCCGGGGCGATGCTGTCGCGGCTGTTCTACGCGCACGGGCGCGTGTGCGCGTCGCACCCGTGGGAGGTGATCGTGGGCTTCCTCACGCTCACCATCTGCCTGCTGTCCATGGGCTCGGCCTTCCTGGCCAGCAGTCGCCTCTGCGGGTGGTCGCCGCAGTGCCAGATGAAAGAGGTACGTAATACGTCTGCTTGTGGAGCCCATATACGGTGCGTATGCGGATTAACCGGTGTAACGCCCATTTCCTTGAGCAGAGGTGTAAACGCAGTGGGGAAAGGCAAGGTGCCAGTAAACATGGGCGGAAATCTCAGTTTTGTCCATGTCACATCCGTTTCAAAGTGTCTATTTGTAGTGATTCCTGGTTGGCTAAAAGCAGACGATCAGGTTTGACGCAGAACAAGCAAGGCCGGTTTCTATGCACGTCATTGGTCAGAGGCCTCGCAAGGGAAACTACGGCTCCATTCAAACGGACGCGAAATGGACATTTTTTAAACGGGCTAACTCAGAATTCCGAGTTGTGTCTATTTCAAGAATGTCCTTTTTGCGCCCTTTGCCACACGTGACGTAGTTGCCCTTGCGAGGCCTGTACCAGCGCACAGGAACCGATGTCCCCGCCATGCCTGTCTTGCCTGCGTCACATGCATGTTGTCTGCTCTCAACCAATCAGTGCTCGCTTGAAGTGGACACTCTGAAATGGACATGAAATGTACAAAACTCAGAATTATGCCGCAGGTCGAATGAACCAGGTGTAAACCAGCTTTCCACTACATCTACTTGACTTCTGTTCGCAGCTTTTGCCCTGATAGGTCCGAACCGCAACTCACCTGGGCACTTTGAGATAACCATTGGACATTGTGCACTTCCAATGGAGAGTGATATATAGGAATAGAAAAGGAAAACCTAACCTCCGTTGTCCCAACAAGGGAGCTTGGGAGTAATTACATTTGGGACACCATTTCACTACTTTTACTGGACCTTTTTACTTTGACATCAAGGGGAATGACTACGATATCAATGGTTCTATACGGTGTCTGTAAGGCCTTTCAAGACAGTTGTCACAGCTATCGCCTCTCGATCTGAATGTACCAGGTAAACAAACCGGCCCGTTCGCTTTCCCGCAGGAGGACAAGGGCATGGACGTCGTCGTGATGACCGTGACGCGTTGCATGGCCCTTCTCTACGTCTACCACCAGTTTCGGGTGCTCTACAAGCTGGGCTCCAAGTACCTCATAGGTGCGGTGTGCTTGCCGTTTTTTCGCGGCTTCCTCCGCTGCGCTCTGTGACGTCATCCATTTGGGGCCGCGTGCAACGTTGGTGGAATGATTACATACTTCCTGCTGTGATCTGGGCGCCATGTGGTTTACAAGGACGTTGGAACTGCGCCGGTTAAGGTATCCCTATGGTATAGTGAACTAAAATAAGGTTCTAGTTCCCTCATATTCTAGTTCACTCTACCTATGGCGCGCGGTTCGCTTTCACGTTTATGGCGACGGACGAAGCAAAGGAACACGGTCCGCAAGCCTGCGCTCATATAACTGCATGAACAACTTGCTTGTAAAGCAAGTATTGCGCCAATGTTTCGATGCTTGGCTCAAAAAAGAGTGGGCCAACCGTCAACGGACCCTGTATAGACATAGACAATTTATGTGAGTAGCAATTAAGATCGAGTCTCTCAAATGCCTACATATGTTGGATAAAAGTTCCGATTATGATTTTAGCAACTGTAGTAACAATAATGAAACTTGTCTCGTTCCAGGAATAGCGACCATTTTCACAATTTTCTCCAGTTTCGTCTTCAGCAGCAGCGTGGTGAACCTTCTGGAAGGCGACCTATCTGAACTCAAGTGAGTAAATGGCGCGTTACATTCTCCCGTTCCCAAGGCCCTCCTTTTACAAAGCCTTTTGGAAGACGATACTGCAGTGACAGTGTGCGCTAGATTGTGAAAGTGTAAGAGAGGCGCCTACCGGAAAAGGTTAGTTGTGGCGCGTGCGCGGTCATCTTCCGCAGTCAATTGCTTCGAGGCATATACATTACCTACAAGAGAACCGTGCCAGCACGTGGTTTACGTCTCTCTTTGTGTTCGTGACAACCTCTGTGACATAACTCCCAAGTGCCTGTCGGCCTTGACCCATTGGATGGATACGATACAAGAGGCGAACGTAGTGCTGCATTTTCCGTGGCGGAGCTGGTAAACGGGTGATTTCATTTCCTTGCCAGCCTGTCTGGGTACACTCTGACTATAGTGCACTATACTGTGGCGGATAGAGAAGTCCGTATCCGCGCATCCGTGGTCGGGCTAGGTATGTGTGCTGCAGCTGCTGACTGCAGCCCAGAGGAGGGCGGAGGGTGCGTTCAACATCATCCGCGTGACGCTTCGTGGAACCCGACACGAGGCCTTAGGATAGTCTTCGGAACAAATGGGTAGTTAGAGCAATTACACGAGAGCATCGGGTTGCGTCCCGGCCAGTGCGCTGCCTGTCGGCTGCGGCGACCAAGTTGGCAGCGGAGCGGACGCAGGTCGCGCGGACTCGCCTGCCGCCGCGTACCGCGTGACCCCGAGGGTGCGGCAGCTCTTCTTCCAAAATCGTTTCCTCGAGGGACGCTTTCCTTCCTCGCGCTTCTTTCGTTCTTTATTCCTCCTCTTTTTCGTCGGAGAGCGCGTCGTTTTTTGTCCTCGTTCTCGGGCGGACACGTCGCGTGGACCACCGCTTCGTGGGGGCTCGATGTGGAAGCGGGGCCGGCGCCATGGCGAAGCTCAGAAAGGGGAAACAGAAGTGGGGGAAAGGATGATGTAAATGCCGCTCTCGGTGCTCTAAAAAGGGAGGCATTGCGCACTGCGTGCGCGCGTGACTGTGGCAGAAACTTGCCTTTCCTGAAAGCATGGATATTGCGTGCGCCTGTTGAAACCTTTTCCGCGTCGTCCGTTCGGTGAAATGATGCACATAAGAAGGAGCGTCTCCAGGGAAAAAAAGAACAAGAAAGCACGCGAGGACGAGAGAAAGAGAGAGGGCAGCTACGCTCGGGAGGGAAAGCCCAACTGCTAGGGGCAATCTAAATTATGATGGGTGATTCTGAATTGTTGAAACCTGTTACAACATGGCAGATTTACATCGCGTTATTTAAATTTATTGCCTTAACTAATTTGCTGCATTTACGGTTGCTGTTGGTTTTGCTGCACTAGTGTTGAGCAGTTTAAAGGAATTTCTCAGCTTATTTTTGTTGTGTTAAAACTGCTCAATAAAATATGTGCAATTAGCATGCCTGGTCACATAACACATACTACATGACTGTACAAAAGCAACATCGCAGGCAGCTATTTTACGATAAGGAAACATTTTGCCATCTCTTCTCAAATTACGAAATTTTAAACCTGACTAGTTACTTGCACTACTTCAAAACCGTTCCAGGTGATTTGTTTTCTAAATGCTTTGCTGTTTAGGCAGTTGTCCAAGTGTGTGTCTAGTTTAAAAGAAAAAGAAAACTGGCGAGTGTAGCTGTTCCTGTTTAATTGGCTTGTCAGAATGGCCTGCCACATACAGACATGACCACTGCCGATGTTTTATTTCCAGAGAGGCGCTGCCTTTCTTCCTGCTTCTCATTGACTTGTCCAAGGCTGGCCTTCTTGCACAGTTTGCCCTCAGCTCCAGTTCACAGGTGAGTAAAACGTGCAACCAACTTCATCCCTGCTCTTTTTTGGTGTAGGAGCTTGTTTAATGGAGTACCTACTGACACGACATTTTCGTGTTACGTTTTTTTCGCTGCTATGGGTACCTACGAGCCCACCAATCATAGAATGGCACATTAGACGGTCGATTGCAGCGTAAACAATCATTTACGGCGTCGTTTATTCATAACTGTTTCGGTTTCAACAAAATAAACGCTGAGAGGCCGCCATGACAGGAAGGCGCCTGTGACGTCACCATTCTTGTCGCACCGCTGCCACCGCTGCCGGTCTGGCCGCGCGTGCCCACACCGGCCATAGTCTTCACCATCCCCACGTGCCCGGGCAGCATGACGTCAGTCCCAAAACTATGACGTGTACACACAGCGTAGCAGCGCACGCTAACCGCAGCCAGCGCGTCGGCTGCGTCACGGGACCTCCGTCGTCGGAAGTTAGGGGCAAGGAGCAGAGCTGTCATGTCGGCCCGCTCTGGGCTTTCTTGTTTAGGCAAAGATTAAAATTGATTTAAAATATCTTATACTGAACGATTACTGTTGATCCTGGGAGATATCTCCTGATAAAAAGGAAGCATTTTGCATAGTTATCTCAGCTTTGAAATTTCGTGTTACTACTCGTTTAAAACTCACCCCTTGTAGCAGTGCTTTGAATGTGGTGACCTAGTTTTAATTGGTCACACTGGCCTAAGAACACCAATTATAGGTTACCTGAATGGTCTTTCAACCTGAAGGTGTCCCATGTTTCCTAGATTTGCCAATCATGTACGACATGGTGATTTGTAGCCATCAGCTATTCACCGTTGTCTCGTGTAAAACCCGTAACGGTGTGGTGGTTCTTGCAGGAGGAGGTTCGGGAGAACATAGCCCGTGGCATGGCGGTTCTGGGCCCCACAATCACCCTGGACACCATCGTCGAGACGCTCGTCATTGGCGTCGGCACCCTGTCAGGTGGGTGGGTGCTCCCCATAGTGGTCGGTTGCAGGTCTTGTGCCATCACAACCACTGGCATTCAGTGAGAGTGCTGATCGCAGTAACGAGAGGGATACGTACTGGAGGAATGTTGCCATCAACCAATTGGTGACTTCACATGTTCGGAGCGAAAATGGTGGGAAAGCCAAGAATACAGTTTAGAGGTGTGAAAGTCAGCCTTTTTCAGCAGGTCGAAGCGAAGGGCCATCAACCCCTAGATAAACTCTGCTCACGTTCCCCTGATGAGTCCTTGGGAGGAAAGTCCTCCCCCCCCCCCATAATGCTTGAGTTCAGTGCATTCTATTGTTATTAATGTCGAAGGGAACTTTTCTTTCTGATGTTACTGATTAGTCACTACCCAGCAGCAGGCATAAATGTGGGTTCTCACCTTTCTACTCAAACTCGCAGATCGTTGAATGTGCACATGCTATATCGCACATAAACGACACTTGCAACAATTTACTCAGTGTGTCGAGGTGTATGTAAACAAATAACAGCAACGTAAATTCCTCTCTAATGCTTAACACTGTCATAATCCTGTTGTTGCAAAGTGGTTCACATCTCACACAATGGCACTACAAATGAGTTCCAAAATGGCCTCTTTTGCTTCCCTGCAGGTGTGAAGCGGTTAGAAGAACTCTGCTGCTTTGCGTGCATGTCGGCGCTGGTCAACTATGTTGTTTTCATGACTTTCTTCCCAGCTTGCCTCTCCTTAGTCCTAGAGGTAAGAGAACACGGTGCAGTTTTTGCAAGTTTCCAAACAATTCCAGCCACTGTTATGGTCATCCCCTCATTGGGAGGTTGCTCAATACACCAGTCAATCCATAAATCAAATTCTTCTTTCTACCATCATGGCATGAAGTGAAAACAATAAAGGGATGTGTTATCTTTCTTTTTTTTGCTGGTAAAATAGGAAATCAAACAATGAATTGGCAACAGGGGTTGGTAATGTGTGGCTTGGTATAATCGACGTTGAATGCCAAGACCCCTTTATCGCTGTCACATGTGTCCCTTTTTCATGCTCGCAGCTGTCACGCGACCGTGAGGAAGGCCGCCCCGTGTGGCAGCTGAGCACACTAGCCCGGGTCTTGCAACAGGAGGAAGAGCAGAAGCCAAACCCGGTCCTCCAGAGGGTCAAGATGATCATGGTGAGAACACGGGGAACCTGAGTGCTGCTTATATTCTCCCTCCCTCCTAATGTCTTTATTCTTTTATTTAACATTCAATATCGCGTGGCCTCAATCCATCGGGCTCCTGTTTCTGCTTGCAGTCGGCGGGACTTATGCTGGTGCACACACACAGCCGATGGATGGCAGGCAGTCCAAGAACACACAGCTCAGACCCCGTTGCGGCTGACACCCTCGCTTGGGGGACATACTTTCAAAGGTGCGTGCCAGATATCTCACCTCCTTGCTTGCTTATCTCTCAAGGAATTCAGCATCCTCTTGAGGCAAAGATATCTTATCCATGCTGTGCTAGCTAGCTCATAGTGCAGATAAAATGAAAATAAGAATTCAGTCTCTGTTTGTGTCTTCGTTTTCCTGTGCCTTGTAATTTGTGCTCTTTTTGTTTGCTCCTTTGTCCGTTTGAGAATGGTTACGCTGCTGCTTGAGCTATGCTGTAGAGGTGTTCTTTTTTACGGTGTATCTGTTGTAATGGAAAGCCAGAAGACACATGCAGCCGTGGTTGAACAATTTAAACAACGATTATAATATCAACAATTCAAACAATTTAAACAATGATGATAATATCAAGATGCCCAATTGGTGGGGATCTTCCCGTTCATTTTAAGCATGTTAGCTGACGCTTAATAACAGATGTTAAGATGGATGCATTATGTGACACCGCGTGGGCCAACCACCTTACCCCATCACACACCACGCGAGTGTGCTGAGATGTCACTGCATGCCAACAGAGAGCTGTCCAAGTGGCAGTGGAGATGCATTCAAGAATACCTTCGATTTTGTTGGGAACGACACTGCTAGGACACGTGCATCCTAGCACAGAGCGGCAGCTGTGTCACCTTTCGGCATAAGCGACAGCTTCATGAGCATGGGGATGTCAGTGTCACGGAGAGTTCATAAAGGACAGGGCTGTTGCAGTACCGTATAATGCGGAATCAGGGTCGATCCAGAATATAGGTCGGCCCCGTTACCTTGTAGCCGAAAAATGCAAAAAAAAAGGTACGCAACATTGTTTCATTGAGGCTATAACTTGTTTCGTCTCAGATTACTCGTTAGGGTTGTCTCAAATGTTGTGGAACGACTGCTTCTCGTTGGCTGCTGCCCACACCGCAAGTCATCCTCAGTGCAGTCCAGGGAATTGCTTATGCAGCACTTAAACACTCACAAGACCATGTCATTGTGAAGCGAGCGCAAAGCAATGGACACATGGGTGCAGACCCCACGGAGAGCCAGTCTGTGCGGACAGCCAGCAAGCACCTTGGGGTATCCATCCGTAGAGACTTTGCATGACGCTCGCGCACAGAAGTTTCAACTTTGTACAGCAGCACAGGTGCACAGAGCAGCGCTCATGAAACGAGGTCTTCTGAGCATTGCATACGGACAGCTTCCCCTTCAGCCAACGCCAGTAGTGTACGCTTCTTTTGGTGGCACCAAACTGGCGCGAGGCGGACATGTCGTGGAAAGCTTCCAAATTTTCGTTTAAATGCTGCTGTGAACTGGCACCAAGCGCCCAAACTCGTTTTGAGCAAGAAGAAAATAGTACGCACACATTCACTGACAGCGAAAAAAGCAACTAAACAAAGATGGCGGTGCGTCCGATTGATGGTGGTGGTGATGGTGCTTTTGTGGTTTGGATGGGCTCGATGGGCTGCCCGGTTGCCAAATAACTAGAAACATGCCAGTCACCGCTATACAGGTTGAGGGACGACTTTTCGGCAAATCTTTCAGTAAAAGATCTTGACCTATATTCCACTTTACACCGTATATGGCAGCGTACTAAGGCTTCTTGTAAGCAGTTGACAGCCTGAGCCAGGGAGTGGAGGAAGCAATGTTGGACTTGCACTATAGCTTATAGTCGTGCGGGGAGTAAAGATTGGGCTGTCAGACAGCGAAGGAATTGGAGGGCGGACTTTGGGGGATGTGCATCGCAGTGTTGGCGGAGAATCAGATGGCTGCATTTTCTCATTATCTCCTCCTCCCCAAGGTGGCTGGCGGTGAGCCCCGAGCAGCTGGTGCTGCTTGTGCTGGCCTCAGCGCTGGCCGTCAAGTACATCTTCTTCGAGAACCGGGAAGAGCTGGAGCTGCACCTCGCACAGCAGGGCCACTCCTGGGATGAGAAGCCCTGCCTGGGGGACTCGGCAGGTATGCAGCGGAGGACAGGCACTTTTACTAGAAACTGTCGCCAATAATAGTAACGCCAACTGGTGCTGAGGTTTGCGGCACTTTTGTGCGATTGTCCCTCTGATTCCATTTCTTGGGAGAACAGAAAAATAGCGGCGAATGTGCTTGATGAGGAGCAACCAATGCACACTGCAGGTGCAGACGGGTCCACTGGTAGCAGGCCCAGCACTCCCTCCACGCAGCCCGCCTGCCCAACGGAGCCCCGTGTGGACTTTGTGCTGGGTGCGGACGACTGCTGCTGGGACATGGTGGACAAAGCCTGCCAGACTGAGGACAACCCTGAGGATGACCCTGAGCCTGAACCTCGCAGCCTTGACGAGTGTGCTGCCCTACTGCAGGGACCGGTGCGAATTGAAGTGGCCGTCTTTATTCGAATCTGAGTGGATACTCCTTTTTTTATATATAATGTGAGATCAGCATTATGTAAACTCGTAGGTCAGCTTGGATTTGAAAACTTCAAACAGAAAAGAAACTTGCAGGGGCTTTACATGCTGGGCTCCGGAATAATTTCAACCACCTCGGGATCTTTAACATGCACTGAAATTTCGAGACATGGGCATATTCATTCTTTGAGATTTGAGAGCTTAGCTCATCTGTTGCAGCAAAAAGTATATACACTATACAAATATGTACATAGTAATAATTATTTATATCAAAATGTGATAAGCATTAAATGTAACTGGGAAAATTATGCTTTGCTAATGCTGCTCAAAGCCCTTTGCCTAAGGACAGCCCTTAGCCATGTCTATCCACTGTAGAAGCCAACAGAATTGCAGAAAACAGGATACTATTTCGACTGCATTTTGTTTGTTTGTGTGCGTGCGTGCGTGTGCTGTGTCAGTAGCGTCAGCAGTGCAAACGCATTAGTTGTCTACAAGGGTAATCACTGACCAAGCACTGACATCGATTGCCCTTAAGTGAAAAGTTGTGCTGGCAGTGCAGTGATCACCAACCTTCAAGCCATGCAGCACTTTGGCATAGTTTAAATGTTTGTTTGCAGTCTGTGGACAGTGACAAGGAGTTTAACGATGACTATTCATTACAAATCAAGCAGGACTAGTTCGTGACTAGCGTCGCGTTTAATAATAAACTCCATTCGAGTTTTGCTGCTGCTGTCTTTTTTTTTTTTTTTCGACTTAGCTTGGAAGAAGTAATTTTCCTTCCTTCCTTCACTTTTCTTGAGCTTTCCAGTATCAGGTATCAGCAATGAATTTAGGCCAGCCTAGAGATTGGGTTAAATATGCTAGTACATATTGCACTAGAATCATAAAGCTTCATTCTTCAATAGATACATAGGGCATGGGGGAGGAGACAACTTAAATTCAATAATTTCGTTTTTTTAATTTATCAATCACCATGAATGTGGCAGTGAATGAGAATTTTTACGACAGTTGGTGGAGAATTAGGGTGAATGGGCAGTTCTCAAATAAACAAATTTAGTGTCCAATATTTCAGTTTGCCTCTGCAGCTTTACCAGCTTCGTCTACGATGCATTTTCAATTTTTCATACATTAGCACAGTCCAGCGGCTTGACACTTCCACGAACTCTTCATACAACATGTCCCACTTCACCCATCGTTCTTTTTATCCGATGATCTCATGACTCCTTTGAAGCACATTTTTAAGTACCAATCAGGGATTAAATTTTTTACAGCTTGTCTCATATCATGCATAATCACAACCTGGCCCTATGCATCGACCACCTCCATTTTTTTTTTTCTTTGATTCTTACTGGCCAATTTCAATAGTACGTACCTACAGCAATTTTATTTACCGTGAAGTTCCGAAAGAGCGCCCACCCAAAGAACAGAGATATCAAATGAAAAATACGCGATGGGCGATCTTTCCAGTCAAGTGCGAAAAACTAGAACAAAGTGGCCCCACCGCCAACCAAAACTGCGGAGATATCAAGAAAAAATACCAGATGGGCAAACTTCCGACTCAAGTGTGGGAAGGACAAATAAGTGACCGCATTAACACGACAAGATGATTCGCGTTGATTTTGTTCACTCATTGGGGCTAAAGCCATCAATTTTAGGGGGTGGGCGATCTTGGAGCCTTTTAGTAAATCAAATATTTCACCTCTAAAGGTGGTTGGGCGATGTTTCGGGGGTGGGCATTTGCTCGGAACTATACGGTAACCATGTTATGGCTCTCTTTCTCCTCGTTGGCCTTGCGTCATTGAAGTTCACGGTCATTGCTTGTTCCAGGAGGGCGCCCGGTACCTGACGGACGAAGAGGTGCTGCGGCTGTGTGAAGCCCAGCGGCTGGCGCCCTACCGCCTGGAGCAGGCCGTGGGCAGTGCCCTGCGGGGGGTCTCCCTGCGGCGGCGGCTGCTGGAGCGGCAGGGGGCGGGGCCCCTGGAAGGGCTGCCCTTTCGCGGCTACGACTACACCACGGTGCTCGGGGCCTGCTGCGAGAACGTGGTGGGCTTCCTGCCCGTTCCCGTGGGCATCGCCGGCCCCCTGCTGCTCGACGGCCGCCTCTTCCACGTGCCCATGGCCACCACCGAGGGGTGCCTCGTGGCGAGCACCAACCGCGGGTGCCGGGCTATTGCCGTGAGTCTAGCAGTGATTGGAACTTCGATCTGTGTTTAGAGGGGACCTTGTTTAGACATTGTGTGCTCTAGAAATGTGTTTCATGGACAGGGACAGGATATTTCTGTGAAGGGGTAGGGACTTATTGGGGCGATGGGGAGATGCTTTTGATGGATGTGGTAGGAGGCACCAGACTTCCTTTTGCTGGTGAGTGGGGTGTGTGCTGGTTCTGGGTTGTGCTGTTCTCCGCCGACCGAAGCAGGAGCCTTTTTTTTGTAACTCGTTGGCTTTACTTTTAAAAGACTTTGGAACCTCAGATTCCCTGTTCATTTATTTTATCATTAGCATTACCCTGCTATAGCTTAGCTTGTGCAGGTTTGTTCCCATATTTATTTATTTTTTCCTTATTTTTAGGGAGCATTTATCTCTTATTTTCTTAGCTCTGGCAGCTAACTTGCAAATTACACGTCTGATGTCGTTTCTGATTTAGGGGTATTGGACAGCATATTCTGATGCCTTTTAATTGATGTAGAACTGGGTCAAAAGCTGGCCAGTAACGTTTGCTCTCTGTCTCTCATGCCAGACCGTAATTTGTACTTACTCCTGAGGTTAACTCACTTTTTTGTCGTGGAATATGATGTATATTCCTGAGGAGACAAGAAGCAATTCGTGCATGCTTACGCCGTGATGCATTTTTATTACTTTCGTCCCCACTTTATAGTGAGAACGAGAATAAGAGGCAGGACAGAGATTCCGCTTCTCATAGCATAGTAGTACGGCATCCAATACTTCCATCTCAGTTGGGAGTGGAAGTGGATGCAGGTCTGCAATCTCTCTTTGAAGTACGTTCAAAATGTGGAAAAAATCTGTCGACACGCTATCAGTATGGCGCAACTTATGTCTTTCTACAGAAATGTTACGAGACTGTTGCTAGTGAAGAACATGAAGCTGTGCAGATTCAACGACTAGTAGTGTGCTGGGAGCAACTTCGTGTGGGAGACTTCACGGCAGTAAAAACGTTGCTGCTGGACATGAAGTTTATTCAGTCAAGAGTTCTAATGTATTTGGAATTTGCACACTCAAGTTCAGACTGGGGAACTTCATTTGCTGTAGGGAGGCTTTTCCCATGTCCAGAGTTGCACACCTTTTTTCTTTTTTTGAGTGCCCCGAGTGCCAAATTTTGATCAATGCAAAGCTTTTTAGAACATTTAAAAACTAAAACAAATGCCTTTAACAGGTGTTGCCAAAAGCGGAATTAAGGCATTCGGCACTCCCCCCCCACCCCCAACAAGTTCACAAAGCATTGGTGTTACGTACTTTGATGTGCTCTGCATTCGTTTTATCCGCTGCTATGGCAAATGAAATGAAATACCTCAATCGTATTCACTGAGTTATACATCCCTTGTTCAGCTAAGTGGTGCTAACGTAGGTGAACTGCCGTTCTTTCAGATCTCTGGCGGTGCCTTTAGCAGTGTTGTCCAGGACGGCATGACCCGTGGACCTGTCGTCAAACTGCCAACAGCACAGCAGGCAGCGTCAGTGCTTTTCTTTCTCCACATGCTCGTACACACAGCCATTGCATAAAACGCACTGCTCACAGTACTCTCCTAGTACCTACAGTAAAAGCTTGTTAATTCAAACTCGAAGGGGACCATAAAATTGTTAAAATAAGCAAAGTTCGAATTAGCGGATGGGCACTAGGATGAATGGACATCGCATCACACTGCACGGGCAGAACACAAAGCAGCCACTTCTGGACTTGTTATCACAAATGAGGCACTACTAATCTTGCCCTGGTATTCTGAATGCTTCTTCTACTCGAGCCTCTGGTGGGGGAGATCCTTGAAAGCAATTTCCCCATGCATAAGCATTGCGGAATCCTCCCCTTAGCCGAGTGCAGGGAGCAAATGGAGTGGAGGAGGGGCTCAGAATACGGCCCTTAGGCCCAGACCAGCGACCGCGGCACAACAAAAACCTGCAGTGGCATGTGCTGGAGCACTAGCGCTGGTGGCGCGGTGGTGCCTTGCGGAAGCAAAATCAGCTTTCATAGCAGCGTAGCGCGCATTACGCTGTTGTTTTTCTCTTTTGGTTGTTTTTCATCTCTAGTAAATTTGGTTTGATGTGGATTTGCAACACATTGTAAGCACTCAGGGCCGACTTCTCCTGCGAGGAGTGATGGAAACCAGGGGATCCCTGTTTGAATGAACCGTTCTGGATACTGACGCATTCGAATTATTTGTAGTTTTCCCCCATTGAAATATACACAGGGCTGTGCCGGGACCAGGGCGTCAGTTCGAATTAACTGCAAGTTCAAATTAACTGAGTTCGAATTAGCAGTCTTTTACTCTTTGAAGTTTTTTTAGTGAGCTGAGACTCTGACGAAATGAGCTCAGACTCAGACTTATCCAGAAGCTGCCTTAATACTGCACCTTTTACGTTTTGCGACTTCCCAGTTAATCGAGGAAACTGCTACTGCAAAGTCTGTCATATCTCTAAGCTAGGCATGCTAACATTAACAGTCTCTCAACAGAGATATAATCTCTCATTAGTGCGTGGTGTCTATCCGCAGAGAGGTGATGCGGTGGCTGCAGAATCCGGATCACTTTGCCCAGCTGAAGGTGGCCTTTGACGCGACCAGCCGGTTCGCCAGGCTCCAGAAGCTGCACATGAGCATAGCGGCCCGCTATCTCTTCATCCGCTTTGTCTCAGTCACGGGCGACGCCATGGGCATGAACATGCTCTCCAAGGTCAGTGTCTCCCTCTCCACCTCACAGGGTGCAGGAGCTAATGCATACCTGCCAACTCTCCTAAACTATCCGGGAGACTCTTGAATTTTGATTACATCTCCCGATTGTACGAATTCTATCTCAAATCTCCCGAAAAAGTGGCTGCCCCAGCAGAGAGTTCGTTTTTTTAATCAGGCGCGTACATTCGTGATTTCTGCTGCGACAGCCTGACACAGACCAAGGTCGCCTGCGAAACTAATAAGACTCTTTTCTCGTTTTTTTTTTTTTTTTTTTTTTTTTTTTTTTTCTGTATTTTATGAGCGGTGCGCCGTCTATCGCTCCCGCATCCGGCGGGCGCGCAGCGGCTGGTTTCGTTATAGTTTTCCGGGCGCTTCCCGCTTTTGCGCCCGCGAAACTGATGTCTATCTGATTTTAATTCACTCAAAAGGTGCCGGCTTGCTACTCTCTTGTTTTTATTTAGAATTTTTCTTGTGTAACGCCATAATAAACCACATGTATGTAACAACACAAATGATTTTTTTGTCACTTTACAGTCACCCAAAAAAATTTTTGATAATTTTTTCTCGATATAGATTTGTCCGTAGAATTTAAATCAGCAATAAAAGAAATCTTTCCTGGGGGGACGCATTTGGCGAAAAAATTTGACCCTCAAATGGTTAAGCATATTCTAGGTGCCACAGTAAGATGTGCAGGACAAAGTCAAACAAGTGAAGTTTGGTAGAATGCAGAGGTGATGCTGCAGCTACTTGCCATTCCCCGCAGGAGTGCTGAATGTGGAAGTATGTTTAGCGCCATGAGAGTGCTTCAAATCATTGAAGAACTCTGGCAAGGTTAAGAAAACGAGAACTGAATTTCGGTCCTTGCTTTCTAAGAAGACTTCCCAACGGTAAAGTGTCACCAAACCGGACATTCTTTTCAGCAGATTTATCCTGACAAAGTTTTCGAAGCTTGCCAAGTCTGCGACTGCCAGGTCTCTTCACTAGTAAAACGTTTGACGCCCTCCACTTCAAGAACCAGGAGTAGAGTTTCTAATAATGCAAGAACTGATACACACTTAAAGGAGTCATGAAAACAAAATATGTAAAAGTTTGTTTTATTCGAAAGATTTCATCTTTTATAGTGCCCCCAGCGCTTGTCCAGATGCAAATAATGCTTTATTCACTGAGAAATTAATCAATTTACAATAAAATTTTGATTTTCCCGCTAAATTGTGTGTTTTTGTGGTCTGCAATGACATCACGGGAACCGACCACTCTGGAGCCGATTGGAAAGTCTTTGTTTACCGTTAGTGAACCGAGATGGTGCCACCAAACTGTGGCAAGCTGTTTTCTGCCTCTGGTTTGTTTTTGACCATATTTGACCCTGGCTTGTTTTTGTTCACGGAGAAAATAATCGTATCGTGAAACAGAGCGCTCGTTCGACAAATATGGTCACGTAAGACACCGTTGCTTGCGTCAATCGCCCAGTGTCATCTAAAACTACCCCAAAGCCCCACAGTCCTGTGCAGCTAAACCAAGCATAGTTCGCGTAGTACCAACAGCAGTACGCATCGGTACTTCTATGTTTACGTGTGCTTCCGTAACTTCCACTGTCGGTCCCACCAATCTTACTGCTTTAGATAGAATGTGGCCTAAATTTAAGCACAAATAGCTCGTTCGGCAAGCTTATAAGTTCTGCCTTATTTCCGTTTGCTTTTGCTGGTCTCCGGCAATCGCAGAGCTGGCTCGTATGACATCATAGGTTCTGTTGTGGGAAATGAGCAAGTGGGTCGCATGGCCTTTCCCTTTTTTCCTAATTATACAGCTTATTTTAGCAAATTTTTTGTTAAAAGTGGTGTCAGTATGATTCTAATGAGGCAATCTTTTGAATGAACCAAACTTGTGTTTTGTCTTCATGGCTCCTTTAAAAAACACCTCCCCCCTCCCACCCAACCCCCCAGTTTCCGAATTTTCATGTTGCTGGGTTGGCAGGTCTGCTAATGTGCGAAAACGTGCAACTCTGTGCATTGCTGCAGGGTGCGGAAGTGGCCCTTCAGAGGCTACAGGAAGTGTTTCCGGCACTAGAGGTGATCAGCGTCAGCGGCAACTACTGCACCGACAAGAAGCCGACTGCTCTCAACTGGTGAGTTCGCTTGCACTACTTGCACTTTACTTGCTTCTGCTGGCACTAAGTTGATGTTTAGAGTCGGTCATGTGCTGCTGCACTTTTAAAGAAAGTTTTAAAAGTGGTGGCTTTACGGAACAATTAGTTGATTCCTGTATAGCACCTGCCCTGTGACAGCAGGTGGCAGGGAAGAATATGTGGGGTGGGACCAGCAAGAAAGGGAGTTGAGTGGCGTGATAAAGTCCATGTGCAAGGCAGAGTTGCATCACCGGACCTATTCTCTCTGGAGTGAGTTGAAGTATTTGTTCACATGCGAAACCCTTGCATGGTTGTTGAGCGTACTACTTTTATTTGCGGAAGTGGAAGTGTGTGGGAGCGGTGTGTAAAGCAGGTTACGCTGAAAAATTGGAAGTGGAACGATAGCAGTGTACTCTACTAGGTCGCCACAAAAAACATTCACTTTAAATGTGTTTGGTTGGTAGAATGACCACAGGTTTAATTGGGGGCAAGGTTCTGGAGAGATTCTTTTCTTGCCTCTAGCAAACATTTCGAACTGAGTGATAGAAGAAAGCAAACAATTTCTCCATAATACGGCCCTCGTTTTTAAACCTGCACTTGGACTAACATGCCGTGTACCATTGCTGCGCAGGATCGAAGGCCGGGGAAAATCAGTCGTCTGCGAAACCACGATACCAGCCCGGGTCGTGAGAGATGTGAGTGACGCTGCATGACTGGATTCTTTGCCGCACTAGTTTAGTTTAGCTTCCCGATACACACACTTGTTTCTGTGATCAGTGAAGGTTGCCTCACTGCTGATTTGCTATGTGAAGGTGATATTTCAGTGCCATCTCTATTGCTGCTGCAATATGTTGTCGGCATTACGGAAATGCCTTGTATAGAAGCGTTGTGATTCGAATGATCTTTATCGATGTTTGGGCGGGAGGTGTGTCTGAGGCTTGTTTCTGCTATAGACAGTTGCGGGACCAATTATCTGTAACAAAACAAACTGAGAAATTTGTAAAAATTGGTTCACTTCGCTCTATGATGCAATTATTGGCTAAATGCGTAACGTTTCACTCACGACGCATTGCAACAATCATGATAATCAAAAAAGACGTGCATGACTTGTGGTCACATTTCGTTGTGGGTCACGTGTAGACTGCAGAATGACTTCAACAAACTTTGTATGTTCTTCAACTCACTACTTTTGTCCATTAAAGCTGGAGGGGGGCTTGCAGCATGTGCTTCACTTTCTTCCTCAAAACAGCGGGTAAAACTGCTGATCAGTTTTGAATCGCTGAATGTAGACGGGGAAATGGGTTCGCTGCAAAATACATACTAGCTTCCTAGCCAATCTGTAAGCACTTGAAAAGCATTTGTTACGTTGCGGTCTGCATTCTTTTGATCTGTCACAAGTTCAAAACAACTGCAGTCTGCACCTGAATCTGCTGCACCGTTGTCAATTGAGAACCTCCTTGAACTCTGCCTGTGGCTCAAACGTGGTGTGCAGGTCCTCAAGACCAATGCGCACGCCTTGCTCGAGGTGAACATCAGCAAGAACCTGGTGGGCTCGGCCATGGCAGGCAGCGTGGGCGGCTTCAACGCTCAGGCTGCCAACATCGTCACTGCAATCTTCATCGCCACAGGCCAGGTGCGAGCGCGCAGTGGGGCGAGGGGCGTTTCGTTTGTTTTGTTGCTTACATCGGTGAAACACTGCTACCCTGTTTTGCATGAAACTTTACTGCATTTCAGCTTGCCCACTAAGTAATATCCTGACGAGCTTGCTGTTCGTGGTCCTAGCACGGTGTACTATGCTGTAGCATAAGTACTGGCGAATGAAGCCGTGCATTGTTCTTTCTTTGTATTTACCGTATTTTCTGGTCTATAAGTCGCACCTTTGTATAAGTCGCACCCCCCTCAAAACGACAGTTTTTCTGGAAGAAGAACGTATATAAGTCGCACTGGTGTTTAAGACGCACCGGTGTACAAGACGCACTTTTTAATCAGGTAAACTTGTAGAGGATCAGTTCGTTAGAAAGTGCAGCGAAGGTACAGGGTTGCGGCAGCCACCGCCGCCTCTGAACACATAAGCAGCGCTAGAAACGTGCTAGACACGCTAGACATGTGCATCTACCGTCCAAAGTGTAGACAGTACTAACTTCTTAAAAATGGTTTATTGATACACACAGATGGCATGTACTTACAGACGCCGTTTAGGCAAAACCACCGAAGCCTTCTTCCTCTGACTCGCTAACAATAATTCAGCAACTTCAAGTGGGAGTTCCGCCGGCGCATCGCTGTCGTCGTCCGACTCACTGGTGTCTTCTTTGCCAACATCACCACCATTCGCGGACGGAATCAGTCCGGCCTTTATGAACCCAGCTACAACTGTTTTTGTAGAAATGGAGTCCCAAGAGTCGGAGACCCATTTGGCCACCTCTCCAAACGTCGCGTGTCGCGTGCGTCATGCGTCCTGTGTTTGTAAATCAGCGCAATAAAGGTGTAATGGCGGACGGAAGTGACGCAAACGGAAGTGGCCCGGAAATTGAAACTTATCAGCAAGCTGTAATTTTAAAAATTAGCAGCACATTTACTTCCTTCAGAGAAACAACTCTGTGTACCTAATATTTATAAGGTGCGTTTTGTTTTTGCAACCCAATTTGATGTTACTTTGAATTTATTCTGAACTTTCGCTACTCCGCGTGGCAGAAGGGGGCGCGCGGTTGTCGCAGGCCATTATCATTATGTTTTTGTCTAGAAAAAGCTGCGAATTGTTTGGTTTAACGTCCCGAAGCGACATATGGGCTATTGATTAACGCCGTAGCAGTGGGCTTCGGATTCATTTAGACCACAGAGCTGTGTCTCTTAACGTGCGCTGACATCACGCAGCACACACGCACTTTTTTGAGCGTGGACCACGCACAGCCGCCACTAACCAGATTTGTTCTATACGTAAGTCGCACTGATGAATAAGACGCACCAACGAAAATTTCCGAATAAAACCGCGACTTATACACCGGAAAATATGGTGTATTGGAGCAAAATCTCATTGTATCGGACTTTAATTTCCGAACCTTGTGTCCCTGTTGCTTTCATAGCAACATTCATCGTTCATATGTGCCCTATGCTGGGTTTCACATTTAGTCATTTAGTCATTTCACACTTCACTAAATTAAGTGAAGCAGTAGTGGACTGCTCCAGTTTTCCTAGTTCCAGGATGAAGATGCCCCTCAAACGGGAGGTGCTAGAGTAGTGTGGGAAGAAAGCAAAGGACTGATTGTGTTTTTACCACTCTGTGGTGATAACTGAAGATTGAAGGAGCTTGATTCTTGCAAGCTCTTGCCGCGCACTGAAGCTCCTGTAGAGTCGCCCAACGTTGTAATGGGTGTTCTTATTCATTTTGGCAAAGAACAGCTGAGAGAAGCATCCGTGACATTCTGTGAATGATTGGGTGCTGCAGATAGATTCATTATTTTTGCATTTGCTGGTGATATAGCATATCAAAGACCTTCTGCAATAAATAATTCCCAATTGTAAATATGTTGGGACTCTTTCTGGACAGGCAGATTGGATTGGGGACTCTGCGAGAAAGGGGCCACAGCATGTGCCGGCTGGTCTTCTTTTCACTGCATCTAAGCAGCAGTTTACTGCATGTCAAAACCTTCAAAAGGCGCAACACTTGAAAAGACGTAACACAAATGAAGGGAACAAAGCAAAAAAAAAGCGCTCATTCTGTGTTCCCTTTGTTTGTGTCGCGTTTTTTCAAGGGTTACCTACTAGCCCAACTCACCATTCTGCTGCAGCAATTTACTAACTAGCTTCTCTGTGCACTTTGCGTTTCTGTGCAACTCTGATGTCAGCATAATGGGGAGAGAAGTTGCAGTAAAAAAAAATTTAAAAACGCCATCAGCACAGGGAACTTGTTTCATTGCCACCAGCTTTTACAAAGAAAAACATGAATTGGACTTCACTGAGTAATAGAGGCTTTGGAAGCCCTTAAGCAAGGGCTCGCACAGGAGTGACCTGTGGAGGGTGGAGTCCTCTCTTTCTCCTCCATTGCCAGAGCGACTGATTGTGTGCCAAGTATGGGGCTGCCGTTCATTCTAGTGTGAGAGTGTGATCCTGATTAAAAGCCCAGGCACTAAGGCCAAGCAAATGGCGTACATGCTCGTGCATTCCAGGATCCAGCACAGAACGTGACCAGTTCCAACTGCCTGACCCTGGTGGAAACGTGCGGTCCAACGGGCCAGGATCTGTACATCAGCTGCACCATGCCATCCATCGAGATCGGCACCGTGGGCGGCGGCACTGTGCTGCAGCCACAGGGCACCATGCTCGAGGTGCGTGCCTGTGTTGTCTACCAGGCTAGGGTCAAAGGTCAAAGCAAGTGCATGGGTTACAGCAAGCAAGGTCGTAGCCAGATTTCTTTTTCCTTTTTTTGATGGGAGGGGTGCGGACGTGTTATGGGAACGTATTATTATTCAGCTTCCAGAAGCCCTAGGATTTAGGGTAGAACAGAGGGAGTTGACTTCAAGGCTGTCGAGGGGACTAAAAGAAGATTAGAATGCTGGTGGAGGAAAAGCAGGGAGGGGAATAATGCCTAGGCAGCTACCACATGCAACAAAAAAAAAAAAAAAACAAGTATTTTGTGCCTGCCTTCAGAGCAGCACTAGTATTAAAGAAAGAGCATAAAACATAGATATATTAGTTTTTTTTTTGTTAAGATGACACGTAATTACCCTGCTTCAAAGGATGCCATTACAAATCAACCAATAAAAGGGAAGAGAAAAGTTTCGCCAAAAGGAACACTAGCACTCACTATACGCTACCTAGAAAAAAAATTTAGAGGGAACCCCCCAAACCACCCTGTGGCGACATCGCTCAAGGTTCAAGCTGTTGCTTTTGAACCTGAAAATTCTGGTGCTAGAGGCATGACATCAGGCCAAGACTGCGCCATTAACACGTTCAGTTCAGTACTGGCTGGTGTAACTTACATGCATTATTGTAATTGTAGTTTACACATCTTTGCCTACTGTAATTTGCG
Organism: Haemaphysalis longicornis; assembly: GCA_013339765.2. NCBI lineage: Eukaryota > Metazoa > Arthropoda > Arachnida > Ixodida > Ixodidae > Haemaphysalis > Haemaphysalis longicornis. Next base: position 38,419,814 of record CM023453.1, read on the forward strand.
TATATTACAGCTCCTGGGGGTGCGGGGCTCGTCGGCCGAAGAGCCCGGTGCCCACGCCTGCACCCTGGCACGAGTGGTGTGCGCCACCGTGCTGGCCGGAGAACTCTCCCTGCTGTCGGCCCTGGCAGCAGGTCATCTAGTCAAGTCTCACATGAGGCACAACAGGTGGGCATTGACGAGAGCGCTGCGCTAGCCTCGTTTATCACAGTGCGTTGTGCCGCTGAATAGCATGCGTGGTTTTGGCTTGTGATGCCACTTTTCCTCATCATGAAAAGCTGCAGTGGCTCGGTCAGCCTATGCTTGCTGTTGTGTGGAGTCGTTGACAGTGTGCTTTCTTTCTGTCATGCTAGTTGCTGTTCGATTCATTTCAGCTCGCTTACTTGACTCTCACATGGAATCCGCCCATTCAAAGCAGGAACTCCTTGTTTAGGGCCTAGGCGTGTTGGGGAGTTCATGTTCAGGAGCAGACGCCTTAGTCAAAACGTGGAAATTTAGTTTGCTTCATAAGATGCATAAATCTTTTTTTGCAGCTATAAACACCAGGTGTTGTCTTAAACCTTTCCTTTTACTATTACCATAACCTTGACACTAGAAGCTACAAACCATTCGAGAGCACTGCCAACGTGGCACTATCATGTGTGACCTCAGTGCTTGCCGATAGTCACCCATGATGTAAACAGTAGTCAACAAACGCAGCAAAAAGGGGTAAATTAAGAGCTCTGTCAAGCACTGTTTTGTTCTCACTCAGTTTAAGGTGGTGCCTCTTGCTCAGTGTTGCTGGCTGCTGAGGATCTAATCTGTCAGTTGAGACTGGGCGCAGAAATATTTAAATTCTTGTAGCAGATATGAATCAAATAACAAAAATTATTCAATTTGTACTTGAAATATCAAACATTTGTGCACCCATAGGAGTTTTTTCTTTTCTAAAGCTCTTTTTCTCTCTCTCTCTCTCTCCTTCTCGTGTGTGTGTATGCACGCAGGTCAAGTGTTAACATGGCTCAGACCACAACGGAGGAAGATTCTCGGAGACCCCAGACCATCGGAGGATTTCTCGCCCCACATTAGGATTTGCCAACAAGCGCCGGGTGTGTTGAATAAAGAGACCACAGACAACTTTTTACTCACGAGAGCAGAGCTTGGCACCTTCCGAAGACCACTGACGTCGTAGCACTCGCGTTTCTGCAAAAGCTAGTTGCTGTGCCATACCACAATGTTGTGCACCACGTCCCGTGAAACGACTCCACCACAACTCATTCCCGCACTTAGTTTCTGCTGTAGTTGACACACTGGCTAGGACATTGAGCTGCAATGCGTGTGGTCATAGTTCCTTCCTACAGTTGTTGGGGCTGTATTTCTCAAGGAGATAGAATACGAAAGTTGAAAAGCCATCATAATTGCACAAAAAGTACGCGCTCGTCTTGTTGTCTTTTTTGTGTGTGTCGTCCTTTTTGCGCAATTACCATCAATTTTCGAGTATCAGTCCAACTAGCCCGTCAACAAATCTTGCTGAAGAATACGAAAGGCCTGTGCATACAAGATCTTCATCAATTTGCCTTTCGCTTTGGTTTGTCTTGCAGACTAGTGCAGCAGACTTGTAAAGTCTTCTTGATTTGTCATTTCGAACTGCCCAGAACTGTCCAAGAGCAGCTCCGCCTTCTTCCCCCCTCCACCCCCACCCACCCTTAGAATTTCTGTTCCGAGAGCAGTCCTGGACTGCCTGTGAAATATTTGCAACTATTACAGACTGGCAAATGAGGGACATAATAATTATAGGCACATTTTTGGTGAAGCCAGTCACTCTGCAATAAGACAGAAAAGTGGAAGGGAACATCTGTTTTTTGTGCCATTTCTTGCCATCTGCACGCAATTTTTTTATTAAGGACCTGTTTTATGCTTGTCTACACTACTTCGCTCCTTGTTTTCTGCAGTACGTCCTCTCAGCACACACCATTTGCATTTAACAGCTTCTAATTCTTGTATGGGCACATTGCTCAGAATGATCTGAACACCAGCCAAGATTACTTTTCAGAGCAGCTTTCTGTGCTGAAGGGACAAATGCATCTTTTCTAATGGAGATGGGTACATGAAACTTTAGTGCAATATTTAAGTGAGCCTCCTCCCCCTGCGCACCCCTTGTCGTTGTGCATATCGCACTTCCCCTTGAAGCTCCCTCTATTCACCTGGGTTAGAAAAAAAAAGCATTGGACAGCTTTGTGCTCTCAGTCAGGGGCTGTTTACACTCAAGTTATTTGGATGTTCCATCTCTAGAGGGTAAGTAGCATCTTTTTGTTTTCTGGGGACAGTCGGCGCCTTTGTACCCATTGGGGAGCTTTCCATTACCTTTAACGGTCAAAATGAAGAATCCTTATACCAAAGCGCCGTTACCTATAAGGAGGAGAAAAAACCCAGCACCCAAGGGCTGGATAATAATCCCTATGAGTGCGATCCCTTTGTGAAGGTTTGAGGGAACACCTCCCCAAACTATACTCGGGTACAATTTAAGAACGGTAACGGAAGTTGCTGCTGTGCCTCGTCACCGCAGCCGGATGTTACTTTGTGTGGTGCAAGTAGTGGGTTACTGGGAATATCTTGAACATGGCACGAGCTGCTTTCTGATTCTGATTTTGTGGACTTGATATGCTTATAAACTACTGCAGCGACGACAAACAAGCTACGTGAGAAAAGGCAGACGACATCACACATTCATAGCAATCTTTCAAAATGCACACGCCCATTGATATCCAGGTCTGTCGCTTCGGCGGAGTGATGCCATACACGAGCTATTGCCATTCTTAACTTGTTCCCGAGTACACTACGATTGCAGGCAAAAAAACGTGGAAATGGCAAACTTTATGGTCGAGTACCGGAGAGCTGCGACAAAGTGGCTGCACTTTAGCACTTCAGCAGCACACCCATGTTTAATTTCTCACTATCAGTGAATTTTTTTTTACCAGGGGCTTGTCGAAAGTTCTACTTCTTCTCCGTCCTTTATCCCTTGAACCAGGCAAGTATCTTCTCATTTGTTCAAAGTCTGGCTACCATATTTTCAAGTTGTGTCGCGTGACTCCACCCCCACGTTGTGCACAGAAAAGAAAAATTGCCTTTCACTCACACCAGTGACCATGTACCTATGCACCATTAATTCCAATAACGATTAACACACCAGCAGTTACCAAACTTCTTTACTCTAACACTACCTGGGAAAAAGGGCAGCCATAAGATCATACTGTTGGGCAAGGCACATGTACCATGCTGATTACTTTCATATAGCTGCCAGGTAATAAGCGTCCCTCTCGCTTGCACCAAAAGCCATCCGTGTCGCCCTTTTTGCTACTACATTACAACATCTGATCTTCGAACGGTGAGTGGACTCGCGATGAAGATAGGATGGTGTAGGTCCAAGCCTAAATTGTAAAAGTTACTTTATTTTTGCTTTTTACCACAAGCTGGCTCCATTAGTAGGATTGAAATAATTGCTGGTGGAGACTTGCATTGCAGTGCAGCGCAGAAAAGCGGCATTTTTGGACAAAACTCTTGTATCATCCTTTCCCCACCTCTACCCAAGGTTTGTCATTTATTTACTTGGGTTATAGGCACAAATACACATTGGCCACATTAGCAAGTATGGGCCATCATGCTTTGTCTCAATGGGAGGTCTACAGGGTTTCGAAGGCACCGAAACGCTATTTTCAAGGGATGGGCGATGTTTTGTGTTAGTGCTAAAATACATACAGCACCACGGACGATGGGAGGGTGAGATACTTCAGGGGGGGGCTTTCTTACAGAACTTTACAGTAGGCTCAACAGGCTGCCAAGTAACGTCAAACTCTTTGTACACCAGGTTGTGACCACCGTTTAGAGACGTTACACCTCAATTGAGACATTGCTGAAGCTTTATCTCGCACCCACTAAATCTAGGGAGGCAGGGTAGAGGTAGGAACTTTTGTGCTCAAACAAAAACTTGTGTGCAAAGGCTGCCAACCCCCCACTCAAAATGAAAAGCATTACCTTGGCGAGTCAGCACGTGATGCTACGCTACAGTTAAACTTCGTTACAAGAGACACTTGGTTATAAGAGACATTTTAAAGGAGACAGTTTGGTCGGTTTCCCCATGTTAGCAACATTTCTTACAAGAGACATTTCCTGGGTCCCTTGAGTGTCTCTTGTAATGAGGTTTTACTGTATTGCTATGAATGGAAGTTGCAAGGCCATTATCGTGCCACTACTGTGCTTCAACTGGCAGAGCTGGAATGTCGATGCCCCTCCACCGCAAGAAATTTAACTGCCCCATTTGCAACAGTCTGGATGGCCTGCAGTGACAAGTGGTGAAACAGCTGCCTTTTTTTTCAGCAGTCCACAGTGTCTGAAACTGCTGTGGCACTCATGATGTCGCTAGACAACTCTGCAGCACTGACAGTGGCGGGCCATGTCGCACGACACGTAACACCATTCCAAATCCGCAGAATTTCAAAATGTTTTGGTTACTGCAATCCTTGCAATGCAATATAAGTGCATTTTTCAACTGTCTGGTCAGTTCTGATAGCAAAGGCATGCAGGGAGTCTACGAACAACAAGAATATAAATCCCGGATTAAGAGGCAATGGCACTCCTGCAAGTGAAGCTATCCATCACCATTTCATGCAGCAACGTGGAAGCACGCCTGAATCTTTTTCATTTTGTACCATTTTTTTCCATGTGTCCCAATTTTTGTGGATTTTGGAATGAACAAAGTAAACGCGTGGGTGACATCCCACAAAACAGACATCAGACACGTGAGCAGGAGTGAGAGGCAACCAACTGCACTCGAATTTCACCTCGGCTAAATCCACTTTGAACTTACAGTACGTACCACCAAACCAACTAGTACACGACTGGTAGGCCCGTGAAATGCGTGGTTAATAAATTACAAGCATTTCAAATAGCCCTGTCTCAGGCGACGGTGCACCTGCCGGCGGATCCTTTATTCCTTTATTAATTCCGTGTTCTCCGTAATAAAAACAAAAAAAATGGGGGGAACGAGACCCACTCCAGCCAAGCTATGGTAGGTAAACAGCTGGCGGATCCTGCAAACTGCCATAAAGCGGAAGTGACACTCCTATTCTAGCCACTGTAGTGACACTGTGGCCGGCTAGCCACCTTGCCTGCACTTTTCCTTGCGGCCAGCCAGGAGAACCGGCCGAGCTCCGCTGGGCACACTTCTCCCAGGACTGCGGCAAGAGAAAAGCGTTCCCCACAGGTTCGCTACAGCTGGCCAGTCTCATGCAGCCAATCACTCACCTGCTGGGCTAGCAGGAGCATCACTTCAGCCTGGCCGTAACGGCCGCGCTCGTCTCGATTTCAGTTTCAAAATCTCAGATTTTTGATGGTCATTTGTGCCACAGATACGCGTATTTCGGCTGTCATATTTTGTATCTTGCAGTATTTTCAGGCAGACTGTACGAAAATAAGGTTTGAAGAGGTTGAAATTTTGAGGGCAGTTGGACTGTAATGCACCAGAGCACTAGCAATATTTTTTTTTTTAGAAACAATTGAACCGAAACTCTGGCCTGTTGAGACTTGCGAAAATTGCTTCATTATGCAGTAATTTTGTGTGAAGTCCAAAATGTTAGTGTGCTTCTGACGTAACTGGGCTAAAACATTGCCATGAAGAAATCGCTGGAGATGCAAGATTTCTTCACTTTCAACTTGGTGCTGACATGCTTATGCGAATATACGCACCCCGGCAAAATCTGGCGCTTTTGGGCTAGCCAATGCAGTCTGGGCTTTTATGGCTAGTAATAGAAAAAGCAAACACAGTTTAATAAGCTGCACAGGCCAGTGACAAGCGCGGCATGTCCCCACAAGGGAAATATGGTTTTTGTGCCTAGCACCGAATGTCTATTCTGCCATTGTTGCATGTTGATTTTTTGTTAATATGTGGTCATAAAATTTAGCCCTGCTTCAGCACTCCTGTTACGTTTTTTTTTTAATTTTCCGTCGAAGACGGGCCTTACAGCAGTTGATGGTTGTTCTGGCAGCAGTGTCTGAAATGCTGCTGAAGCACATGAAGCACCGTAGAAGTCAGTCAGTCACATGATTAGTGATTAAGAGCGCTACAAATAACTGAAACACTTAAAAAGATCATTTACTGCTGCCCCATTCGTCTTGCTTGGGTGCTCCAGTGGTGTGGGTGGGTGATTTTTGTGAAATGAACTCGTATTTACAAATCTTCCTCTGCACCAGTGAGTCTACATTTCACCGCACTGAGAGATGATGACTGGGATTTTCGGCTTGTTGTTAGGCCCGATGGGAACATTCTCGATCTTCCGCATCACCAGTAAACCAGTCCAGGATGCGACCTGCATTAAATTTTCCAATCGTCAGCCTCTTTAAGCCCGGGGGAAGAGTAGCTCTACTAGGTCTTACCGAATACTACATGCTTTCCGTCAAGGAACTCGCACCGAGCACAGGTAATAAAGAACTGGCATCCATTGGTGTCTTTGCCGCTGTTTGCCTGCATGAGATGATGACAAGCATAATAAGCCCAGGGCAACGTCACGTGACTACTCTGAGAATGCAGCGTGAAGAGTTTGTACCATGGACAATAAGCCAGCTGCATCGTGCTTCATTTTGAAGTTCTCGTCAGCGAAGGCTCCGCCATAGATGCTGGTCAGCCCCATGCCATCACCCTGAACGAAAGCAACAAATGGTTACGGCCCCACGACACCGATAGTTGTCGGCACTTACGTTGACAAAGTCGCCACCCTGAATCATGAAGTCCTTGATAACCCTGCGCAAGTTATGCGAATGTGTTCAACTAACGGCTGTAATTTACGATCCCCTTATAGCTTACCGATGAAATGTGGATCCTTTGTAGCCAATGGGCACGCCATCTCGCTTGAATTCTCCCGTGCAGAACTGCCTGCAAGAGCAACGTGCATGAGCCTTTGGCGAGGGTTTTGTGACGCGAGATTACCTGAAGTTTTCAGTTGTCCTGGGCACCACATCGGCAAACAGTTCCATCTTCATCCGCCCAACCTCCTACAAAATTGCAAATGTAAGAAATCAGTTCCGCAGTTAGAAGTGGTAGGCCTCAAACTGGAAAGAATCTGCGGCGATTGCAAGCATCGCCGGCATGGGGTCTGTTATGCAACGCTTACTTCATGCAACTATGTGGGCGAAACGTTGACGATGTGGTGTAAGCCATTGAAACCATGTATATGGGAGCAGTTTTAATTCGGACGGTGTGGAAATAAAAGCGCACAACTAGAGCATCATCCTTGAAGGGACGAGCGACTGCAGATATTTATGGGTAGCACTCGTGAATACAAATTGTCAAGTTAACTTGTATTTAACCAACCAGTACCAACCCAAGCTGTGCGGAAGTAAACACGTACCGTAGAACCGATTGTGATGTCAAAGAACACCACAGGATTGTTTGGATGTTTGAGCTGCTGCTGGAGCTGATTCCAATTCGCCATTATTAATGACTACAATGAAACCAAAGATACACTCGTTTGAGAACTTTCTGCGTTAATCCAACGTGCCCGCTGCGCGCAAGCGAAGCCACATTGACTTGGCTTTGGATGGATATGGCCGATATGGCTGTGTTTACAGCACGGTTGCCCGGGCCTTTTGTGACAATCGTCAAGAACTTTTTTTACATCAACATCTTTAAACAGCATTCATGCAATAAAAATTGAACATGGTACTGTTTTTTGTTTCGTTTCTAAAGTGAATATTATGACCATCTCTATGATGCAGATCGCACTTCGCGAGGGAAGATGATGCCTGGTAGAAGAATGGCACGGCTGTGTGCAGTATTCTGCGTTACAGCGGGTTGAATACACGTGAAATGCTTAGCACATATTCTGCCAAACCACGCTTGGCATGTCATGCTGCTCGCACAACTTGTTCAAGGGTTCAAGTGGTTCAAGTAGTTCAAGTTCAAGCACATAGCTGACGTAGTCACGTAGTGACACGTTGGCCTCCTCAGTGCCGGCTGATAGGCAGAAGGGGCTGTTCACTTTGTTGGAATAAGAATTTAGTTTTCAACATTGCTTATTACACTGAGTTTAGGGCTCTATCCGCTTACTTCCTTTTCTGTGCGAACTAAAATGCACTGTCGATTCGTGACGTCACAATGTAAAAATTTGAAACTGACGTCCTCCGTCGAAATAGCCCTGTGCCGGGAAGTCGAAGCCGCGGAGAGCTCGTCGCGGTTGCAGGCCGACCCCGAGCACCACCCCGAAGACCGCTTTTACTTCTAATGCCGTCCTGAGGAAACGCACAGACGGCGCGCGACCACGCGTACGGCAGTGCGCCCACTCATGTGCAGCGGCGCACGCACTTTGAGGGTCGTCCAATGGTGGACCTCCCGAGCGCGACAGGGGTCCTGCCGACACAGGCACTGACTGCCGGTAGCGGCTATGCGCTGCAAGGTAAGCCTTTCGGACTTGTCCCCCGGTAACCGCGCCTCTCCCGTCGGCGGAGACCCGCTGAGGTCCGCGCGGCCGCAACGTCGGCGTACCGAAATGTGCCGCTGCCCCATCTGCATAATCGATCACCTGAACAACGTGCACGGCACCGGCGCTGCTGGCTGCTAGTCACGTCACGAATGCAAGTCCGCGCGCGCACACACCTGCACGGACACACCGCATCGCACGCGAAAGGTCGCTGATCGTGAAGCTGGCGTGGGCGCGGACAGCGGGCTCCTCTGGACAGCGCGTGCGCTCCGCGAGAGGCAAGCCCTTGGCCTCTGCTGGCTGCTGGACGCGTGCATCACGGGAATGACGCGGCCGATTCTCGCGGTCTTCAACCTTTAACCTGCCCTTCCCGTGATTTGTTCCGGGTTGAGATGATGCGGGAAACTACGATACGCCTCCCGTATCCACGCAGGTTTAGAGCACCGCGCGATTTCGAAGGCAGCACCGTGTGTCTAAGCCGTGGTTTCCTACTCACAAACATAATCGCTAGTGTTTGTGTGTGTCCGCTCGTGTGCTGAATCGCTTGGCACAGGCGCACCGTAACTTTTCTGAGGCACGAACTTGAACCTGAACGAACGATTTATCTGTGCCGATCCAGTCTAGACGCGGGATAATGACCGCTTAAGTAGCACAGATAACACCGAATTATCAGTTTTGCTGCCTCTAACAAATAAAGCAGGAGCGGATTCTTGCATTCGCGGGTATCGGTAAGCAGCCAGCATGCTTTGTTATTTTCTACGTCGGGCAGCAAGGCGAAATTCAGGCCTCCGTAGTTGTCGCTACAGCTGAAGAGGCCGAATTAATCTGGACTGCACTGCTTCGCAGATTTAAAAGTAGAATATTACGAAATTTGGCGCGATTTCCTTTCATTGCGATGAGCGCCGCTGTGTAACTCTTCACAGAAACTTGAATTGCAACAGCAGTTTCAATCAGTGGACCAGGCAAATTATGCACTGGACAAGTGTACAAACAGTGAAAATTGTGCACCTTGTATGATGGCTTACTGAAGACATCGCTAAATAGTTCTTCAAGTGTGCTCCTTTTACTTGACTTCTGCATCAAGTGAAAAACTGGAGCGAAATATGTTTTCTCATTATTTGCAGGTTCATATCGTTCTTCACAAACTGCACACAGGAAAGAAGTATGCAACCATAGCCATCAAGCTCAAATGAGTGACGCCGACAAGGAACCCACAAGTGAGGAAAGAGGCGAACACTTTTATTTTTAAAAAAGCAGTGCGGCGGAGCCTGTGTGCATGCTCCATTTTCTGTCTACCAGCAGTGGGCCTGCTCGATTTACTGACGTTCTTGCAGCCTGCGGGTTGCCAAAAGTTTGCTCTCAGGCAGGAAGTTGTGTACTCGAAACCGAAAAATTAAGAATCAGGCAAGCTCAGCCACAATGGGCATTGAACTGTTGTCTGCTACAATCCATCCACTTCACAAAATGTTGCACCGCCCCTTTCGTAGTCTATTTTTCGTCGGCGCGCTCTGTCTGGGCGGGCCTCTTCCCGAAGCTGAAAGCGGGCTTGACGCAGCGACACCGGCTTACTTCTACATCCCTTTGCCGTCTCTGGACATACCTTCCTTTTCGACTTGTGACAACTTGTGACCGTGACAACTAGTCACGGTCCTTGAGAAGACGTCATTATTTTCTCTCTCTGGAACACCCCGCCCTTTCCGCTTCATTTGAGTCTTTTCTTGGGTTGTTTCTCAGTACTTATTGGCGTCAATTGAAAAAAAAAAAGAATGTGCGTCTCAAACCAAATTTGAAGTCTCTCTGATGCGTTTTCCAACGCTGTTTCTCGGGCAGCCGGCATGATTAACATGTATGTTTCTGTTTAGCGCCGGAACGCTGCCCTCGTCGATGAGCTGAAAAACACTTGCCATGTTTAACACAATCCAGCGCATAAACTCATTCGAAAATGAGCATCAGCTGAAGCGGGAGGCTGTCCTCTTTAATCAAACTTTCCGGACGCAAAAAAAAAAAAAAGAAAAGAAAAAAAAGGCCCCATGTTGCAACAAAAACGTACTGTATGAAAAGACAACGTTTTAGTAAGTGAAATGTTGTGCTTGTAACATTAGGTTCCGCATCAGTTAAAGCACCGTTAAACTTTTAAATCCCCAAAAGAAACAACTTTTCAATGTTATGCGGACAACGGTCGCACGGCACGAGTCAATCGAATCAATCTCCCTTTGTCATTTGCTAAGAGGGTCGTCTGCTAGCTTCCAGACTGGCGCCAGGTGGCTGTCAGACCACAAGCCTCTTGGCGGTTCTGGCAGCCTGCGGGGAGCCAGAGATCGCTCAAACGGGGAAAAACGAAGGCAATCTGGTGCCACCAGAAATGATGTATAGAGCTACTTCAGAAAACCAAATGACCGGCTGTTAACTCTTGCTGCCTGCGGGCAGCCAGAAGTAGAAAATTGAACAGGCCCAGTGCTCAGTTTACCCTGGAGTGCTTTATGGCACTGCTTCATGTCTGGGCCAAGTTGTACCTTCACCATAGTTGCGCTCCACAAGGACTCAATCAGAGCCACTATGAATCACTTTACAGCTTGTATTTTAATTATGTGCTTCAGGGAAGCATATAATATTTGGCACGATGTAGAAACGACATTTTAATGCCAGTGAGAACTAATGCACTTAGCAACGCAAAGAATTTTCCGAAAAATCTATAAGAGCTAGGGGTCTGCTAGACTAGCTGCTCAGTAAAGCTGTGCACAGATTCTTCCCCGTCGCTGGTTGCCTAGTGGCTAAGGCGCTGTTGCACTGGGTGGAGTTTTGGCAACTTACGTCAAGGCTCGTGTGGCAACGCAGGTGCTGCCAGCGGCGGAGGGGTGGGGGGGGCCATGGCGGCAGAGGGCCGCAAGTCCCGGCTGTCGGCCTACCTGCTGGCGCTGCGGCCGTGGTCCTTCAGCGCGTCCCTGGCCCCCGTCGCTCTAGGCGCCGCCCTCGCCTACCGCGTCGTGCACCACTTCAGCCCACTAGTGTTTGTGGCCAGCTGCGTGACCGCCCTGTCGGTGCACGCGGCGGGCAACGTGGTGAACACGTACTTCGACTACATGCGCGGCGTGGACAGCCGCACGAGCAGCGACGACCGCACCCTGGTGGACCGGCGCCTCACGCCCAACGAGGTGGTCCACCTGGGCGCTCTGCTGTACACCTTCGGCTGCGTCGGCTTCATCCTGCTCGCGGGGTGCTCCGAGGCGCGCATGGAGCACCTGGCGCTCGTCTACTTCGGCGGCCTCTCCAGCTCCTTCCTGTACACGGGCGGACTCGGGCTCAAGTACATCGCGCTCGGCGACCTCCTGGTGCTGGTGACCTTCGGCCCTGTCTGTGTGCTCTACTCGTTTGTCGCCCAAGCGGGCCGCATGGACCCAGCGCCCCTCTGGTACGCAATGCCGCTGGCCATGAACACGGAGGCCATCCTGCACGCCAACAACGCCCGCGACCGGCAACAGGACGCCCAGGTCGGCGCAGTCACCCTGGCCCTCCTGCTGGGACCGACGGGATCGCACGTGCTGTACGCGCTGCTCCTGTTTGTGCCGTACCTGCTGTTTGCGTTACTGGCGGCCCGCGCGCGGTGGCTGCTGCTGCCGCTCATCACGCTGCCCAGTGCATTCAACCTCGAGCGACAGTTCCGCGACGGACGCCTAGCCAACCTGCCGCGGCAAACGGCACGGCTTAACATTTACTTTGGCCTCTTCTACATCCTGGCGGTCGTCCTGGCAGACTTTCTGCCCGGGCTGCACTAGTGCGCGCCACGAGAATACTCTTGCCGGGAGCAGCGATGGGCCTCGGAGCCCCCACGATCAGGTCTGCGTGCCGTCGGACAGCAATGGGCCAGGATTGTGCGCACGGGAAACATATCAAAGTGTACTGCAGCCTCCCCTCCCCACACACACTCGGCAGTATATGGTGCAGTCATTTTCTGCCTTTTTGATGGACTAGGCTTTAGGACTTTTGAAAGTGACTTTTGTAGGCATTGCTGCCGCACCATTGGGCAGCCCCCCACCTTTTTTTTTTTCTACGGCGGACAATAAAAGATAATGCGGTTTGTAGGTTTGCCATGGTGCCACCTCAAAGCTTTCTCTGCAAGAAGGAATGACACAAATTCAGTGTTGGTAAAAACATGACATATATACAGTGTGTTTTGGGTTTACATTTGAAGCGTTACACCGCACGCACGATAATCACTGCAACGTCCCTGAGTTGGTTTTCTTGGGGATGAGATGAAGCTCACTCTTCGGGTGTTCCCCGCAAAAGCACCGTGTGGAAACCTGAAAAGATGCAATGGCACAATTCTCTATCTGCCAGGGAATGTATCCACAAGAGACTGCTGCCACAAGCAAATCTGCATACAGTCTAGTGGCAACGTCAGGCGAACAAAGGGAAAGAAAATTTAGAAATAATTCCTCTCAGGTTAGATTAATGCGCTGCTTAGGCTTATGATACACGGATGGAGACGAAGAAACGCACAAACCCGCCGCCGTGGCTCGGTGGCTAAAGCGTTGCACTGCTGAGCACGAGGTCGCGGGTTTGATTCCCAGCCACGGCGGCCGCTCTTCTGATGGAGGCGAAAAGCAAAAACGCCTGTGTGCATGAGATTTCGGTGCACGTTAAACATCCCCAGGTGGTCAAAATTAATCCGGAGCCCTCCACTGCGGCGCACCTCATCATCTGCGTTGCGTCGGCGCGTTAAACCCCACAATCAAAGAAACGCACAACACAAACAGGAAAGCGCGATTCCTCTGTGGGCAGAATTAATTGGCAGGAACACCGAATGTGAGGATAAGAGTTTTTACGCACACTCCACAATCAGGTGCCCACATTGACGAGGGAAACAATCGCGGTTCTCATGTGGTGGAACAATACCGGTCATGAACTGTGCACTCTGTCACCGACAGCACAACTGCCAATCTGCAGACCAGCTATCGCACGATGCTCCTTAATCGCACATTTTTGTCAGCAAACAGGCATGTGCAGTGTTTGAAGGGACAGACAACCGATTTTTGTGGAGTGCATGTCCTCTAGCTCGTATGAAAGCCAGCGTTTTATATATACTAGGATAAGCGCAAGGAATTTCTAAAACAGGCGGAAATAATTTTAATTCTGCGTGAAAATTTCGAAAGTTTGAAACGTGGCGCCGTGTAGTGTCTAAACGAGACACTACCTTACGTGTCCAAACAACTCCATCAATTTCAATGCGTGATTCAAAGACCGCATGAAGGGATAGGAAAGGCTGCACATTATTCTTGTTCTAGCCGGGGACAAGTTTAATTACTTCCTTTAATCTCGCACGCAGTTGGCTCACTTCCATGGTTGCCAGCATTCCTTTTGTCGGAACATGTATGGCTGGTAGGCCTAAAAATTGCGACTTCAAAAGTTCTACGGCGCTATCAGCAAAAATATTTTGGGCTGAAGTGTTTTAAGTGGTGCACTTTAATTTGGAATGAAGAAAATATACTCGACAAAAATCAGTTGCCTGTCCCTTTAATAAAAGGGCCATGCAGACAAAACACGTTTGGTTCGTTCGAAAGATTGCCTCGTTAGAATCATACTGACGCCATTTTTAACACACACTTTGCTCAAATAAGCTATATAATTAGGAAAAAAGGGAATGGCCTTGCAAACCACTAGCTCATTTCCCACAACAGAACCTATGATGTCATATGCGCCCAGCTGTGCGATTGGCTGAGGCCGGAAAAAGCAAACGCAAATTGGGCACAGTCTATAAGCTTTCCGAGTGAGCTATCTGCGTTTAAATGTAATGCATATTCATTTTAGAGCAGTAAGAATGGTGCAGCAAACAATGAAAGTTACGAAAATACACATAAGCAATTAAGGGCCGATGCACGCTGCTGTTAGTACTGGGCGCACCATGCTTGTTTTAGCTGCACAGCAGTCTGCCACTTTGGAGTTGTCTTGCACGACACGGGCCGATTGGCATAAGCGATGGTGTCTTACGTGACCCTGTTTGTAGAGAACACCCCGGGTTTCACGAAACGATTACTTTCTGCAGTAACAAAAACAAGCCAGGTGCAAATATGGTCAAAAACAAAGCGACGGTAGACGACGGTCCATGTATGGGTATGGTAGCGCCATCTGGGAGGACTGACTGCAAGCAAGGCTGCAGAGCCGAATAACGTAGTGGAAGTTCATTTGAGTATGCGCACTTATGACGTCATTACTGACGTCCCGAAAACACACGGTTTGGCGGGAGAATCAAAATTTTAACCTAAATTGATTAATTCCTCACTGAATACGGCATCATTTGCTGTCGGACAAGCGCTTGGGGCACTATAAAACACGAAATCTTTCGAATAAAAAAACTTGCATTTTGTCCGCATGGCCCCATTAAAGCTGAATACAAAATAGGCACCACTGCAAAGTGTTCATGTAAAGTAAAGGCAAAAAATCAAAACAAAATTGCTTCTATGAACTATAATTATAGACAGGCACAAATTAGAAGATGCAGCAAACACACCGTTGCTTTTCACAAAAGCAAGCCCTGACGAGTCCCTACTGCACAATGTGACATGTTCCCTCGCATCACTCACCTGTGCCTGCAGCCAGTATTTCCCCAGTGCAGTTGAAAGGAGTCAGCTGCAAAGGAAGCAGCGGAATGAGTGCATGCTATATACGATAAGCACACACCACAATGCCTCGGTTTTTGATGCGTTAATGAAGAGAAGCAGCACCATTGCCCCACAAAGAAAAGAGTTGAATAGACGAGCTATTAAGTAGACACGCCTGGGGCTGATACAATAGCATCTGCCCCAGGCTTGTTTTTCATTTTTTGGGCACCAGACAACCCTACGATGCTATCCAATTGTGGAAAAATCTGCTATGACAAATCATTCTTTTCCATAATGACCCATAAAATTGCTATATAAACACCACAGCTGTATTTTCTATGAATACAATGGAGAGATTAGCTAGTTAATGGAAATGTATCACAGAAACTTGTGCACCAAGAGCTGTTTTCTTTCTCGACACGGTTGTAACTTTTTTTCTTCTTTTCTTTTTCTTTACCAGCACAACTAAGTCACGATTACCTAGTTACGATTGATGCTTCGGACGCAGTAGGGCCTGAGCTCAATCCAAACTACTGATGCGTGCGTTTTATTTTTCTAAGCCTGCACTTAAAAATGCACATGCAAGATTGGTTTGGTACTGCCCAAGATGTCCTTTCATGCCTAATTAAAGGGGACATGAAGATAAAATACATGTTTGGTTCAAGACAGCTTTGTCCCAACAACAATGGTAGTAATTTTATCGTGGCTAAGGCTGCTGAGCACGAGGACGCGGGTTCGATTCTCAGCCACGGCGGCCGCTTTCCTGATGGACGCGAAAAGCAAAAAACGCCCGTGTGTACGAAATGTCGCCGCACGTTAAAGATCCCCAGGAGGTTAAAATTAATCCGAAGCCCCCCAGTACGGCACGCCTCATCACGTGCGTTGCGTCGGCGCATTAAACCCTACAATCACTCAATAGTAATTTTATCGCGAACTTTTGCGGATACTAACTATAAAACAAAATAGGTGATGTGGTCGTGACACCCCAGCCACCTTCGGCAATTTCTCTATGATGTCACAGAATCCTTTTTTTTTTTTTAAGTCTTTCTTGGGCTACTAAAATGCAGAAATTTTGGTCTGTCTGTCTGTCTGTGACTCAATTCAGCCACTCGGCCAAAGCGAAACAAATGCTGCGCAAGAGTCTTATATACTCACAGCCAAATCTTAACGTCTAAGTCCGGGGTCAATGTTCATACTTGTCAACATTGTTGAACAAGAACAAGACATTACGGAAATGTAAGGCAGCAAATCAATACATAAGTGACATTTGCAGTGTTCCTTTATTAAAAAATTCATGGATGTTTGGTTTTTGCGATAGCGAATGAAACGCCACATTAATGACAGAAAGCCGTCGCCTGCTGTTGCCCTCGCCACCTCCTGGCGGCATTTAAGAAATCAAACAGCAATAGCAATGAAAGGTCCCGCTAGACTGGACCCACGTTCCGCTTGGAACGCTCGCGAAGTAGGGCGACGTGGTTCTATAAACGTAGTAGGGTGCCTCAATTCAGGCGCGTCTCCGCCATACGGCAGCGCTGGCATAGAGACACCCGACTTGGAGCAGTGGAACACGATAAATTTAAATTGACTCGAGCAAACCTCTAGCATACTATCTTGGGAGGAACAGCATGGGAGATGAGTGGGAAAGAGAAGAGAGGCATTTACTTGGCAGGGGCGCCAGTCAATTATTGCATTCCGTCGCTATTTGCAACGAAAAGAGCAGATACGCGGCCAATTTTTTTTTTTTTCTTCGACTGGTGGCCACTGACCTCAGCCAGTGCCAAGGAACACCGCTGGAAGATTGTGGTGGGGCCTATACATATTTTCCATTTGACGTATCCCTTAAACTGGCATGTGCAAGTAACAGACTGATAACTCTTGTTTTTATTGCTGGCCCATATCACGTCACTCCTGCACATATTGCATCACTGTGGTGCGAAATTTGCAGTTTTTCAATATTTCTCGCATTTTTTTTTTTTCTGTTAAAAAAAAGCGTTTCTCGTGACTAGAATGGAGCTAAGCGAGTTGCCAAACTCTATTACTTCAAACTAAACAAAGTTGTATTTTGTCTGCATGGCCCGTGGCCCCTTTACCATGGCACACAAGACGGCTACACAGAACGCAACAAACAAACTTTAATTAAGCGACGTTCTCAGTGTGATGTGAAACGTCGAGAAGCAGCCACAAGCATTCGCGCTAGAACTCACCGAGCAAATGTTTGGGACAGCCATGGATCCCTGTACCTTCCCCAGGGGCTCCCCTGTGCCACCGTCAAAGACGTCGATACCCCTGGTCTGGTCGGTGGCACAGAAGTTCTTGTCCGGGTAGCGTCCCACCACCACCAGGTTCTCCACAGGGTGCCAGCTAGCCTGCATCCGTAAAACAAGAGGCTTCAAACATGTACCCACCCGCTGCGGTGGCTTAGTGGCTAAGCCGTTGTGTTGCTGTGCACGAGGACGTGGTTCCACAGAGGCCGCTTTTCTGATGGAGGTGAGCCGCAAAAATGCCCAATGTGTTCAACATCTCAGCGCACATAAAAGATCCCCAGGTGGTCAAAATTAATCCGGAGCGCTCCACTACGGCAAGGCTCATCGCCTGAGTAGCGTCAACGCGTTAAACCACACAATCAATAAATTAATCAATCAATCAATCAATCAATCAAATACCATCGAGCATGATCAACTCCACTAGGAGGAGCGGAGAAAGCTTAGGTTTGTAAGGCACTAGACATTTGCCCCTGTGTGCTACACCACACAAGGGCAAATTGGAGAAAGTTGAAGGTTACGCAACTTCTACTTTCTATACATACAGAACCACAGATAGCAGAGTTTTGAATCCCTCGGTTCGTTCTTATCAAATCTACTGGGATTTCCCGCCATAGCTGATGATTTGTTTCCTGCATTTTCACGGTTCCTGACACTGCAGCTGGCACTATCCACCATTAAACCAGAGAGTAGACAGGTACTAATTACTGACAGACAGGGTACTGTACCTGGATGGGTGTGACGTGCTGGAATTGCCTGTGAGGATGGGGGATCACGAGTGGCTTCTGCCACACGGGGCCCGTGTACACCCGCAGCTCGTTCTTTTGGTCCGTGGTTAGCAGTGAAGTTCGGTCTGACGGGCTCACGTAGGCTGCAGAGGTACATGGGAGGTAGCTGCTTTGATGCCCCCTTGACACGACACGTGGAAGAACAGAGCTAATGGCACGTTTTAGCACCTTGTAACCTGAAATACCTAATGTTGGCACAGCATGTAGCCACAGGCAATAGCAGGTGATTAAAAACATGGAACAACCCAAGGTGAATGCTGAATTTGCATTTCCCGTCCATTTTGGTTCTCCACAAGTAACAATGCCACGGTACAAATTCAAGCCCTGATCTCGACACACAAGCCAAGGTCAGTATGAAATTTGAAGGGCCATTCAGCATGTTGGCACCACTGACACGTCCACATTTAGCACTTTAGGGGAGTAGGTAAGAGTAACAACCTTTTGGGCAGGTGCACCACTGCTAGAATCTGTTCTTTGTTCTCGAATTTTCAATCTCATCACTCTACCCCGTTCCCTGCCGTCCTTTGCTTTTACCCCTCAGTCAGTAGCTACACCAGCTACACATTGATTCACCAGCTACACATTCACCAGCTACACATCAGCAGCTACACAAGCAGCTACACATTCATTCTACATATGTTCAAAATTAGTCAGATTTTTTATTTGCCCTTGACCTTCTGGGGCATATTTCCCAATGGCTTCCCCAAAAAGCATGTGGGCGATTGCTAATGCTCAAGAAACTCTCTTTCTGATTAAAAGCATCCTCAATTTGCCCTTCCCTCCCTCGCAGGCTAGAAAGGATCGGGATCAAAGACAGGCTTTCGGGCTACATTCTCCCAGAGCAATTTCATCCACAGACAGGAACTGCGAAAAAATGTTAATTATGATCCCATTTACTGAACTAGAAGAGGGAGTCCATGCAGAGCAGCCGAATTTCAGATAAAGTATCGAGCCACGTTTACGTTGTGTATGGTGCAGGTTTATGATAATGAATTCACCAGAAGGCTTGATCCTAGAAATGCTACCTCATTCAAAGAGCCACTGTGGTAGTCAGAGGGTGCATTTGCTATACACAGCAGCAGGACGCACACTGTTTCTGCCAACTGAGTGACACTGAAGGACGTTGCTGGAAACCAGCCAAGTACGAACTCTATTCTCGAAATGGAGGAAGGCAGGCCACAGACTGACCCTGGTATTGTGAGCCCTTCCTCCACTCGAGCCTCCGGTCGAGGCGGTCCTTGAAATCAATGCCCCATGCATAAGCATTGCGGATTCCTCCCCTCAACTGAGTGGAGGGAGCAAATGGAGTGGAGAAGGGACTCGGAATACAAGCCCCGAGTCTGGAATCCTAATTACTGTTTCAAAATCAGATTTCCGGTAACCCACTCAGCAAAAGGGCTAGAGACTGGAACATTTGAAAAGCCACCATGGCACAGTCAGAGGGTGTATTCGCTGTAGAATGTGCCAAGCCACACCGTTTCAACCGAACGAGCAAACCGAACGCAACCACCAGTGCACATGCGAATGCACTAGAGTTGCACAGTCTAGACCGAATGAGCAAACTGAATGCAACCACCAGTGCAAATGTGAATACACTGGAGTCGCACCATTTTGACCGAATGAGCAAACTGAATGCAACCACCAGTGCAAATGTGAATACACTGGAGTCACACCATTTTGACCGAATGAGCAAACTGAATGCAACCACCAGTGCAAATGTGAATACACTGGAGTCACACCATTTTGACCGAATGAGCAAACTGAATGCAACCACCCCTGCAACGTGAATGCACCGGAGTTGCATCGTTTTCAACCAAACGAGTATATAGAACGCAACTACCACTGCACACATGAGCGCACCAGAGTTGCACTATTTTCAACCAAACGAGTAAAAAAAATGCAAGCACCAGTGCCCACGTGAACGCACCAGAGTCACACTGGTTAGGCCGAACGACCAAATGGAACACAACCACTTGAGTACGCACCGGAATTGACCGCCTGGTCATGGGGCAGCTCGAGGAGGAAGCTCTTGGGGCCGTCCAACTTGCGCACGTCCCAGATGCGGACGGTGTGGTCCACCGATGCCGACACCAGGAGGTCCGAACCTCGGCCCACAAACTCCAGGTACTTCACCTTGCCCTTGTGAAGGCGACGTGGCTCCGGCCACAGCTGAAAGAACACGCACAAGGGCACGGGCATGCTACCAGGATTTTCACACCACGATCCCCTCCCAGGAATGAAATGTGCTTGTTAAAAGCACGGTGCAGCCAGAAATGTATAAAAAAATGAAAAGGTAGTACATAGCTGGGGCAATGTAAAATTTCATTCCAAAGCAACAATCTGCTTTTCCTGGACACGCTTGTGCATACCACTGAAAGTACTCAAATATTTAAAGAGAAAAATGAATAAAAGATATGCAGGTTACAACAAAACTTAAATACAGGCAACAAAACACTTGCAAGTATGCAGCTCCTCAGCATTTCATGCATCGCTAATGGTTCTGTCATACTGAAGCTTTTATTTGCGAATGAAAATGAAAGCTTACACAACATTCGTTTGACGATTTTGGAAATTGTTGGTGATAGCCACTACACAGTAAGAAAAATGTCTGCGCATTCAGTGCTGCTACCATTCATTTTGTGCAGTTGCACAGATCTCACTCCTGAGAGAAAGAATGGAGCTAACTATTATCATAGTCGAATGCAGCCAGCGTACAGTACCCCACACTCCCCCCTCGTCTGTTTCCACCCACATGTGTTTCTCTTATTAGCCTTTCCTATTGAGCGCTGTTTTTTAAACATGGCTTGAAAAGGAAGCAAGAAGGTGTAACGCTGTTCTTGTCTTGTTGAAGCAACTGAGAGGATAAACAGCTGAAACGACGAAAAGAGGACGTCCACTTCGTGGTCTCCTTGAAAAATCTCGAGCCTTTTTAGTCCTTAATCAAATCACTTCCCACTTCATCTCACAGTACCCACCACTTGGCCGGTGCTACTGAAGGCGTACACGCATCCCATGTTGTCTCCAGCCAGCACCAATTTCTTCTCAGGCAGCAGGTCCATAGATGTGAACCACACCCTGAAATAGAAGATCATGGTGGCTCAATATCGACTGCGTAGTAAAGCAAGTGGCAGACATCAGTACCCTGGGCCTGCCCTACTCTCTTCTTTTAAACATGGTCCTGAAGCATCCTCTGCCGACACCATTGAGCAGATAAGGTTCCATACACCGCAGTTTGGGTAATCTACACCAGCAAAATTTTGTGAATGCGATTATGTACTACCTATCGCATTACCGCCTACCAAAAGAGCACATATCTATGCACTCTTTCACCCTTCTCTCCTTAGCAGCTGTAGCACTATGAAAGGTAGCACTGCATTGGCTTGGGATGGTGACAAACCTCACCATGCATACGTATTCGAACAGCATCCAGTTTAAAGCACTGATTGTCTCTAAGGTGGCATTTCATGGAGCATTGGCTACCAGCACCCTCCATGCATGAAAGCTGTCTGAACCAAGAGGGAGAGAGTTAAAGACGCCACACTTATGCAAGATGGTGAGTAATAATAATGGCACTGCCTGCTAGTGAAATTTTATTCCACACTGAAGTGCACGGCACTAAAGCAAGACAGCACCACTTGACTGAACACAGCTCTGAACGGAACAGCACAACACTTACTTTTGGGAATCCGTGTCCCAGAACACCTTTGGCTCAGCTCCTCCGAAATCCTGCAGCATGACCTTGCTGAGCAGCGTGGCTGTGTACATTTGGCCCGCATTCTCGGGGTGGAACTTCATGGCAGCCACAGCCGATCCACTGCCCGTCTGCAGAGGGAACACAAAGAACACGAGAAAGGTGCAGGTTAAGGCGACGTTAAATGCTTCGCTGTGAGGATGCACTCACGCCAGACCTGTTTACAAAAGTGCGGGAATTTAGCCGAAAAGAGACTGCATGAGACCTGCCTTCAGACGGAATGTAAAATGCATGCAAAAGGGTCTAACATCTCACTTGTCAGCAAATTCAACAAGAGTGAGTGAGTGAATAAATTTTATTTCTACCAGCTTCAGGCGCTGATTGTTGGCTGCAGGATGAAAAAAATGTACTTACTGGGCTACAAGTTAAAAACAGCAACAGAAGCTGGCCCTGAGCCTCATCACCATAACAACAGTTCCTCAGCACGGCGCAAAGAATATTTTGAGAAAAAATAAAATAAGAAGACACTATGTTCTTGCAAGTGGAAATGTCTAAACTCAAACTCGGTGAGAAAAGCAGATGGTCTTGCACAATAAGCGCCATCTTGTTTCAGAGGTTGCACTTGTTGATGTCAAAGGTTCGCTGCTTACACTACATGTGCTGTTGCCATTATCAGCAAATTTGAAAATTCAATCCAGTTCAGCTTTGCTTCTGCAGAAGATGGTTTCTATTTCACCTGGGCCAATATTGTGATTGTTTCAACCATCTTTCCTTCAATTTGACCACCAAGCCAATTTCCTCAATTCTTTGTATTCCCCCTGTGCACTGCAGTTGAACGGCGAACGCTACACATTAGACGCCCTATTTATAAACAAAACTGCAGAGGAGTGTCGAATAGTGTTGCTTAGATAAGGTGGAACAAAATAGCTCGTTTTGCCACTTTGTCATGGTGTGCAGAGTTCATGCTTGGGCATTTTCCAAACAAATGTTGACTGAATTTGCTGTTCTCTTGCTTCGCTGTTTTATTAGGAACATCGCAATGCTTATTTCCCATGCAGCGTATTTTTCGAACCGCCTTCCATTGTAGGCATAAAGCTACACTTGAGTGAATCGCTTCTCTGAAATGAAATCAAGGGTTGGACAAAAGCCCGTCTGGTTGGGAAAACGCATTACAACAGTTTAAGAACCGACAC
Organism: Haemaphysalis longicornis; assembly: GCA_013339765.2. NCBI lineage: Eukaryota > Metazoa > Arthropoda > Arachnida > Ixodida > Ixodidae > Haemaphysalis > Haemaphysalis longicornis. The sequence continues at coordinate 38,442,787 of CM023453.1, forward strand.
CGACCATGAATGTTTATCAAAACCGAAAAAAACATTTCGGCTCCCGTATGGGAGCCGGGAAATGTCTTTTTTGGTTTTTATAAACATTCACGGTCAGAGTCAGTTTTTAAACTGTTGGATCACTTTTCTCCGTATCAAGAATTTAAACGTGTCCTACCGGTGGTGTCGCAGCCTGCTTCTTCGAGTCCCAGGCATTCCAGAGGACAATCTCGCCGTTCTTGGATCCGACTGCAAGCAGTTGTGGTCGGGTAGGGTGCCATTCGAGGCATGTCACCCGGGCCGAGTGCTCGAACTCCGGCCGGGGCCCAGTGTCAAGCTCAAAGCCCAACACTCCACGGGCCAGCAGGTTTCTTTTCAGCTGAATATATGAACGCAACAAGCCGCACAAGGCTAGATTTGCAGTGTGGCCTTAACACAAACACTGAAAGCGGCCTGCACAAAACATATTGAACTAGGTAATATTTGCAAGGGCTTATAACGTTCATATCCCTCCACCTTCCAGACTGATCAGTACCATCCTGCAATAGTTTGCATCGACCTAACCTCGTTGAGAAATGTGCACACTAAATGAAGGTATGCACTCCGAAAGCATGCAATCTAGTTAATATTTGTACCGTTTTCCAGGCCCCATTATTCGTTTTTTTTAACTTCACTTAATGTGATTTTGCATGGAAACAAAGCATGAATGAAATTTACCAAGGCCCGTAAACAAACAAGGATTGCCTACGCACACAAATGTCTACTAGTCGGGAGTTCGAAGGAATACCACCTGGTCAGGTCAAGGCATCTGTATAAAAAGGCAGGATGGATCCGTACGGATCCCGAACATCAATTTTGTTTTAACATTGGTCAGTGTCATGCCTTTTTATACAAGCATTCCTAGTGCTACACAGGTGATTTTATTCCTCGAAATAATTGCGTAACGATGCGCAAAATAACTCGAATGCGTAGGTATACCTTGCCAAGGCGCTGGTCACCGAACTTGTCTCGGAGCAAGCTGTTGTTCAGGCACTGTACCAGGTTATTTTTCCGCTGCCTTACATTAGATGCCGTGCTTGCATTCGGCTTCGCTTTACCTGCCGATTTCTTCGAAGCTGTGGCTCTGTTTCCATCCGAGGCACGCTTTCTACTCTCGCTTTTCTGCGGGCCCGCGGAAGCTGCGACGCGCTGGCGGCGCGGAGGCGCTTCTCCGGCGTCGCTTTCTCCATTGTCCCTCGCTGCGCGCCGTCTCGGGCGCCGACTTGGTCCAGCCTCATCCATATCTGTCACTCGCAGAGTGTAGCTTGTTGAGGTAAACGCTGCTGGAGGATCTTTTAGCAAAGCGAAACTAACTGTCACGCCACTGCAGCGACGGTCAAGCACGGTCAGGTCCCACGTGGTGTCAGTGCGCGGCACGTAGCTTTCGGCGGCTGGCGGTGCTGCCAGGCACGTTAGAACATGCCGCGCCACAGAACAGGAAGGATTTGCGCAACTCCGTCGAGTTGCGCAACCTACGCTCGTGTGATGTGGTTGCTGAGCGTCTAAGATCAAGGTCAACAAGCTGGAGCCATAGATACTTTGTTTCGCTATGTGCAATGAAAGCGTCAACCCATGGAGTCAACAAACAAACAAAACTAAGTTGTATCACTGGTTGTATGGATGAATAAATAGGTAGGCAGATGGATAGATGAAGGGGATGGAACCTTAATGGAGTGTAATCGTCTCTGCCGCCTGCTGGTGTTTGTAGCATCAGTAAAATAGTGCTCGGCTCGAGCGCGTTTGGGAGCATATGTTTGCAATAAAAAGACGACTGCGCTAGTAGAGCAGTGTTGGGGGCGCGAAGCTCGAACATCATACAAACTTCATTTCGGAATGTTTCCGTTGGCTTCTGTGATGGGACAAAAGCTGTGCGGCGATGCCAACCGCCAGCTCACGAGTAAAGTTTTGGCTTTGCGAAAAAGTTTACTTACACGTCACGTATTGATATTTTGCTACATTTATTTCCTTCTTTCTCAAGGCGTTCCCCACACTGCAGTCAACAATGGGAAACTATCAATGTTTTTTTAAAGGAAGCTGTTTCAGCCTTCATGCACTAGTGCCGAACCATGCTGAATGGCGTTGTCTCTTAGCCACGCAGTGGGTAAGGCACGATTGCTGCACTAAATTATGTATGGGAATCAATTGAACTATACATTACGGTAGGGGGGTACCCCAAGGTAGTGTTGTCCCCTATTTTCAAAGTGGCCATGGCTGGGCTATCTCGAGCACAACAAGAAGTTCGACAACGAGCTCATGTATCTGTCAATGCTAGCAATGTTTGCATCTGGTTGTCCAGATATCAACATAAGTGGTTGGCTGTGATGGCTCAACCGGCTCAACGGAGTGTTCACACCATGCAGAAATATCTATCCTCCGCCGGACTGACGCTCTCAGCCGAGAAGTCCTGTTTTATTCTTTTCCCTGGGAACCGGCGACAGTACACCCATATTAATTTAACATTGAGCAGCCTGTCTATCCGCCAAGACACTCAGGTGTGCTTCCTTGGTGTTACCATGGACAGCAGACTGTATTGGCAACGGGCAGTGGACATGACTATTTTGGCTCTGCTTCCCCGTGTGAACATTTTGAGGAGGATCACTCTTTCAGAATTCCAGTATGAGTGCCTCGAAGCGTTGCACAGGAAAGGGCTGACTCAGGGGGCGGCGAACGAGAAGGTCATGCATATTGGAGAACCAGTCTGCTAACCCGCTTGATGGTTTTGCAGAGGTTACTGATGCAGATAATGCATCTAGGGGAAATTAGGGCTGGAAGGGCAATAATAAGGTGGCTTTGCACAAGGACGGCCTCTCATGCGCATACTGCTCTTAACACTCTCAGAATTTTGTGCCATCAGTGGCTAGGGAAAATTCACACCTCAATGCCGCCATGGTCTTACGAGAGCCTCCAGTGTCAGCTACATGTTCCTCACATGAGTCAAGAGAAGCACATCAGTGGAAGTAGCCAGATTTTTAGTGCTTGAACACCTGGAGAACTCTTACCCCAATCGCCTTCAAATCTTTACGGATGGCTCAGTCAATCTGCACAGAGGGGTTAGTGCAGTGGCATATGTCTTTCCTAATGCCCAGGTTTCCTGGGCTGCACGACTGGATCATGTACCGTAGTGTCCTCCGCCGAAACTGAGGGCATTGCCATCACGGCTGCTTTGAGAAAACTACAAGCTGCAGGAAGTTGTAATTCTGATAGATTCGAAAGCAGGACTAAAACTTTTGCAGCTGGCATCCCCATGGAAAGGGTTTCAATGTGCACTTTTAATGGATTCCATCCCATGTTGGCATCAAGGGCAATGATCGACCACTGATCAGATGGCACAAAATGTGCTGTCATTTACACCGACTGTTAAAGTTTCCGTCGATCACTGAAACGACTTCAGGCAGACAGTAGTTGAACATTCTTAGGAGATCCTTATCATCAGCCTTTCGTCACAGAGAGACTTACAAGATCGGAGGCAACGTTGCTGTACCGCATCCGAACGAGTTCAGCGAAGACCACAGCATGCATGTTTATAAAGTGGGCCTCGTGTGATCGCATCTGTGTTTGTCATGTGCAATGATAAAGGGTGTACACCACTATGTAATGTGTTGCCCAGAGGATGATGTTGACGCACTGCAATGCTCTCAGCGATTCTAAAGTTGGCAGCCCCACACGACACTCTGGACCACATCATCTTCCCCAAGGGGGCATTCGATGATAAACTACCTTCTTGGATACTAAGCTCCCTTCAGGACATAGAAGTGGCAGACTCGTGGTGAAAAAACACTACTATTGACTAGTTAGGTTAAGTTCGGGCGGAGCAATCGCTGGCATATCCAGCCACGCTAACACTGCCTGATCCCGCACAAAAACTATCACCACCACCATACACATCACAGTGTTCCGCTCTACTGTGATTACCACCCAAAAAAAGGTTAAGTTGTTAGAGAAGGAATGAAAATCAGCTCCATTTCACACGCCAATTTTGCTACGCTGTGTTGCGGTACATATCTGGTGCTTGAGCGGACAGGATGGTTTTACACTGCAGTGGAATTGGATAAAGTTTTATGCTTGTAAAGAGCTCACACATTTTAAACACCACCGTCGCCAAAAAGAAAATTTGTTTCCAACACATGCAGACAAAATCAGAGCCCTGAGCTTTGGAAACCATGGGTCGTGGCAGTGGCAATGGTACATGGCAGTAGAAAGGGAGCTAAAGTGACCTGCAACTATTGTCTAAAAGTACCAGTAGGGGGCTTTCAATAGTATTGGTGGATCCAGAGGGGGGGTCCCAATGTCCTGACCCCCCCCCCCCCCTAAATTTTGGATTTGATACTCCCAACAAGATGACCCCTGAGATGGTAGAAGTAGTCGACGATTTTTTTCTATTTCTTGTATTTTTGGTTATCAAAAATTTCGCTGAATAAAAAAGGCTACTGTCCTCCTCCTTATCATCATAATCATCACTGACAGAAGCTGACCCCTTCACCTCAGAAAAAACCTGTATCCACCTCTGTTCAACAATGCACCTACAGGCACCACATTTTTTTTTTTTTGGTCACCCACCTTATGCTCTGTTAGTGGCCTCTGCTACCCAAATATGCTGATACGTACAAAGACTGGGTGCCTATGCATGACAACTGGAAGGATTTCTTCAGCATGATAGATGGCACTATAAGTAGACATACACCTCATGGGAACAATACCTTGCTATTCTCTACCACAAAAACAAGTGGTGGGAGTTGCCACCTATACTCATCAGATCACAATCTTACCTTAAGCAGGTGCAGCACTGGGGACCTGCAAGTTGTTGCCTGGTGCAGCCCGGATCTTGAAGCCAACACTGGTGAAAACATTCACCTTTCCACAGTCCAAACACCTGATGGCTGTCTCACGTTACCCATTGGTGCTCAGTAGATGGAAGCTACACGACTAGCAATGTAAAGAAGAATGAAAACGTGTAGCAGAACAGCATGCCGTGATGAACTTCAGTTGCATGGAGACGTCTCATTGGCCCTGTGCGACGGCAGCCCAAGTCAGGCCGGATGGCTTGCTCAAGAGCACATGCTAATCTACCAGCTTCTCGGAAGGCAACATTTGTGGAGCCACACCTCAATCGCAACTGCACAAGGCACTCTTTTGAAGGTTGTGTGCAATAATTAGCGATACTACCCAGCATGAAAATTTCCAAGATGCTGTATTAAACATTGCAACTGCTGCGAGCACAGGTAGAGATTCCTCTTTGTTTCTGAAACTTCTGCTTAAATAAACGAAGGATTTTCTTTGCTGCCTTAAACATATCACTTCCTGCCTTCCGTGAGCATCTGCAAAAAATCATGCTATTCGATGACAAGCGCACCACTTTGAATACTGGGCTTCTGATGGGGTTCTGCTTGACATGAAGCCTATGCTGCACATAATTCTGAAATTTCAAGTGCTTTATGCTTGCGGGAACATACAAGTCCTTCGTTCATGGCTTCTGCAGAGTGATCACCGAATACCATAGTTGTTCGTTTGTGGCTGCCATGTATGTACGTGTGCTTTAGGGCGGCCGCACTGCATCAAGCTGTTAGGAGAGTCTATATTCCATCACTTGAGAGAAAAAACTCGCGACAACTGCACTGTTATGCAGCATAGGGTCACACACTGGAACTCCTACGTTTTACTAGGTTCAATCGGCATCTCCGAACTTATAATTTCTTTGCAACAACACCGCATTGGTGTGGTGTACTGACGGCTACCTCAAGTATGCTTTCTTGGCTGCTACCCCTAGTATTTCAAAGGGCCCTTGCCACGTCCTATAGTGGTGCAGTAAGTGGGTAATCTGCAATTCCCCCTTTCAAGCAACACCGATTCCGATTGACAGCAGCATAGCTTCCCAATGAACAATATCATAGCGAGTGACTAACTGCCCAACCTCTGAATTCATGACACCAACACGTACAGTATAGCAACCTTTTATTCACGTTTTGTGACAAGCACAGCGTCAAGATCACTCATTAAGAACAGCCACGCTAAGAAATGTCTGCCTGCAGTCACTCACAAAAACACTCCAGACATCGCTCAACAAAACGCAACGCAGCGACAGTAGTATTACGTCGGCCAGAATGTCCCCGCGTCGCTGCCACAAACATACACACATATTCAGCCACAGACGAATGCAAGACGCTGGCAATAGCTCGCTGCTGCTAAGCACCAGCAGAACACACGCACCATCGCAACGAGCGAATAGTTCCGCCAGAGCGCAGTACTGTCGTCCACTTGTGATCTGTTCGACCAATGGCGGTGGTCAGCAGGATTATATGTATATATATGTATAAAAAAAACGAAGAGGTGCTCATGCGATAAAGAGACCAATGAAGACAAAATACAAGTTTGGTTCGTCCTAATAGCAACTTTAATTTTATCGCAAACATCAATAACCGAGATATTAAAGGAAACATAACTAGCAGTGGCAACTCCCAAGTCATGTCCTGACGACTTCTCTACGACGACACAAACTTGTACGTGGAACTGGCGGCCATTAGCCTAAGCCACCGCTAAAAACATAACCGGGCGATTGCAGTGTGGCTTCAGTTCCTTTTGATTGCATAACCGGGCGATTGCAGTGCGGCTTTACTTCCTTTTGATTGTATCATCTGAGTGCTAACGTGAAATTACCACACTGATAAACTATGTTTTCAGTGCTGCCCCATAATACGGCACTCCTGCCCATATTAAGTCACTGCAGCCAGAAACTTGAGAAATTTTTTCAATGTTTCTTGCAATTTTTCAGTGGACAAAAAAAAAAAAAAGTATTTCGTGGCTGTAACAGCACTGAGTGAGTTACAGCCTTTTCAAACTGAACAAAGTTGTATTTTGTCTCCATGGCCCCTTCTTCAACTGGGGCGTTACGAGCGGCAAAAGCCCCGCAAGGCTGCCGGTCACTGGGCGTGACTGATGTCCTGTGATGGTCTAGTGCGGCCCCTGGCTCCATCCTGATGGCTAAGGCGTTGTTAGACCAAGCCCTTGTCTGAGTATTGATACTCCAAGCCGTCCTCTTCCACTGCAAAGCAGGCAAGGGACCTTGTTAGGGCGGACCGGGACACCGTGCAACATTCCCACATGCAGGCAGGCAGGCAGGCAGTCATGCGGGGACCTCATCACCCAACACAGGGCATGCAACCGACTACCCACGCTCGTGCGCACACGAACAGGTTAGGTTCGGTGAACAATAAAGCTTTGAACTGATGCTAGAGTATGTACAAGGGTGCTCAGTGCCTAGCTGGAAAACTGCGGTTATCGTTAGTATAACGCACACACAAAACAAAGCTTGCGTAGTGTGCAGCTTTCGTTGTTCGTGTGCACCTCTCTATGTGTAGGACATCTGTACGGCTGGCACTACTGTAAGTACCCACGGACAATTGGCGAAAGGCCAGGGTATTGTTTTTGTAGTGCTCTGTCATCTGATTGTGGTGCGCACGGAAAGTGAAAACGGTGGGGGTTAGCACACACTTAGGTGCCGAGGCGTCTGGTACACAGCGGCAGCTTGGCACTGGGACGAGCAACAACTAACAGTTGCCGAAGGTTGGGGGCATTGATTTTGCACTTAGTTTAATTGCTGTGGTGTGCAAGGTGTGTGCAAATGGTGCAGGTTAGTCGATGGCCGAGTGCCGAGGGTTCTGATACGTTGTGTGGCTCCAGGCATGCACAGCTCTGCATTTCTGCTGCACGCCAGCAAACGGACAACATCACGGTTGCGCCTAACCGGGAATATTTGAAGATATCTGAAGAGCTCATTTCAGCTCGCTCGCAGGCTCGGCCAAAACAAATGAACAAACAGAATCAGAACATCAATCTTGTTTCAGAAACTACAACCACACATCCACAGACAAACTCTTGCTCCAAAACAGGCAGCATTTATGGTAGCAGCAGTGACACTTGTGGTCAACATATTAGCAGCGAAAAAGACACGGACCAAGAAATAAGCAGACAGGACGATCGCTAGTCCTCAACTGCTTCTTTCTTGGTACCCGTCTTTTTTGCCGCTAATACGGCGTCAAGTCAAAACCAACTAGCCCAACTTTCAGCCTTAACTTGTGGTCAGTTTCGTTGTCTTTTGAGGGTCTTATGCCAGGGGGTTAGAGACAACCATTTGAAAAGAAAGCCAGCATTCCTATGCTAATGAGTTATTCATGTCAGTACTTCTTTAGAAAGTGATGTACTGCAGGAGCACACAAATGCAGCAGCTCTTGCTGATTACTTCCTCCTCACCTTTTATGCAACATCCAGCATCATCTGAAGCATTTTTTTAACTTTTGCACGCTTAAATAGGCAACGGTATCAATCACCGACGCTTTTCTTCAGCCTCATCTGGCCAACAGTAAAAGCAACAAACTTTGCCATCAGTTTGCTCAAACTTCTTCCAATGCTTCTTCCTTAGATAGGGGCTGTGCCCTGTTGTCGGCTAACTTGGTTCTAGATTCTCTCAGTACAGGTATTCGATGTCACACGTTGTCCACGAGTTAACGATGAGTCGGACATCATCGCACCTGCTACCAGTGGCAGTTTGACTGCTCAAAGGCACCAGGAAGAGCTCCAAAGCAGGATGAGAAAGACATTCGCAACACACACTCAACACACATCTCATGCGGGCGGCCCAAGGAAGGGGCACGCTGGTTGGTCAGACGGCACTCGACCAGTGGGCACAAACGGGGCGCCTCTGGCATAACCGGGTCTAGGCGGCAGGGCATGCTCATGCACGGTTCATGGTCACATGACATCCACAAAGAGCTCGCAGGGGTTGCCCATGGCCATGCGGAAGGACTGCCTACTACCGGTCAGCTCCTGAGCACCCTCGGCACCGTCCACGCTGCGGGCGGCGGGCTCCGCAGGCGGTCCACCACTGCCCCCTGCGCACATCGCGCGTACACCGACTCTGAGAACACGGCCACCCGAGACCGCCAAATGTACAGCGGGGCTCTTCAATTATCTGTCTCAAACTCCCCGACAAGTAATCCGGCATTCGTTTTTCACATGCATTTGCATAGCACGGGGAATCCCTGGGCCTACCTGCAGACTATCTGTGGTGAGTACGAGACTGAATATCGAAGAGCCCCAATGTCGCGCAGCTAACAAAAGTGCAGCCCTCAACTACAAAAGGGCGGGGTAGTCTGACTATGACAGAGAGGTTCCAAAGAGTTTGAGAGCAACAGCAAACACAGACAATGTATGTGCCGAGATGAATGTGAGTGGTGCTTTTCTTCAGGCTTCAAAACCCTCAATTCAGAGGCTGTTTATTCAATCATCAGTAAATCACTGCTGCTTGTGTAACAAGTTTTACTTTAGCATAATGGTGTGAGCATGTCTTGTTTACGTTTCATTACCAGTGTATGGCCGCAACAGGCTATTTGAATTTTATCTAGCTGAGTGCGCATTTGCTCTTTTTGCCCCATGTCGCGCCAAGCAATCTTGTTTGATAAGGAAAGGGTTCTGCCCTGTTGTCACTAGCCTAGACCATTCTTTCACTGACAATGTTCTCAATCTAATTCAATAACTCCAGAAAGAATAGGGCTGAAAAATAAGTGGTCGCAGGGCAAACACTGCTGCCTTAAATTCGCCGACAATTGTCTGTGAATGCCTCTCTGTTGCCTGCTTCTTCAACACCTATGTGTCTTTTAAGTCCTTTGTGGAGAACAAGTTTGTGCCAATAAACTTTACTTCCTAAAGAGCCCTGCATCGTTCTTGGCTATGTGGCGATATGATGTGTGCCCAGCTCCCAACAAAGCTGTACCGCTCACCGGATCCAGAGTGGGTGCTCCCCTCGCGGGCGTAGTTGACGTACGAGGCCAGCTGTGTCTCCACAGCGCTGGGGGCAGCGGTGCTCCCCCCGCAGACGTAGCCGGCCGGCAGGAGGGGCCCCAGGCAGCCCCAGGGGGGCACCAGGCCTCCCACCCCGCCCCCTTCCTCTTCCTCCTCTTGCAGCCGCAGGGAACACATGTCTGCACGCAGCGTGGGGGAAGGAAGGAAGGGGCGATGCACTCCAGACTGCACGCCTGCCACCTATAGCTCACTGATAAAACGAGCAAGGTTGCTGCGATCGGTCATCGCCTGACAAATGCAAGTCTAAAGCGTCTCCCAAGAAGCGACCAAAATGTGCTTCTGAATCGTCTCCCTGTAGGTATGAGACACACAGTGCAACTGAACTGTCACAGATGCCATCAGTGCTGAAAGGTTGTACGTGAAGTTTGGCATACTTGGCAGGACTAGACAGTAACGAAAGTCGAGCTAGTTGGTACGGTTGCATTCTTCTAACAGCACCAGCCCAGGATATCAACACGATCACGTCCCTCTAGCAACAACAGTGTTCAGTGGCCCTAGTGGCAGTAGGTACAAGTCACACGGTGGTGGTAGTCGTAAGGCGATGTGGGGAAGAAGAAGAACCCACCGAGGGAGAGGTCCCCGAAGATGTAGTAGCACTGCTCGGAGAAGGAGAGCTTGTTGACGGTGTGCCGTATGAGGCCCGCCTTGAGCAGCTGGTTGGCAAACTTCTTGGCCTCCTTGCGGTCCTGGAAACCCTGCACGTGGGTCGCCAGCCAGTCCACCACGTCGACGCCTGCAAGGGACCAGGCAGGGCAAGATTGCATAAAGTTGGTGGGTTCACATAAAATTGCGTGCACATAAAGGCTCCTGGCTTCCAGAACTCCGAAGACGCAGAAGAAAATTTTTTCGCCGTGACTCCGATTTAAACAACCATTTTTTGCTGTTGCATAGAGGTGTACAGAGATATGTTCAGTCTGAGGCCACGTCATCAGGTGAAAGCAGCAAAATGGAGAATCGCAGGGCTTTAAATAAAATGTGACACATTTGCAATCCCACATGTACGCAGTCTTAAGTGCTTCCCTAATTTTTTCACCCTGGAAGTGTAAACGCAGCATTCATCAGTTTTCTGTTAGACATATCTTGGGACGCTGTCATCCTGAACGTACGACCACAAGGGAAACCTGCCTATTTGTAAATCACAACAGTAATTCGACAGTAAAAGCTCATTAACTGTACCTGCCGGGGAAAAAAAAAAACAGGAAGCAATAACATGACTCAGTCACTGAGTACGACTACATCAGAAATGCCAGCTCAAGGAACTAACTGGACCATTAATTTAGTGGTGAAACATGTTTTAACCAGGTTTTACAGTGCTTGTGTGCCCAAACACATTTTTTGAGCGCTTGGGTTGTCTGTGAAAATAGGAAAAATAGAGGGACAAGGAAGGCTCAGCTCTGGGTACTCAGTTCCCACTGCACAAACAAACACTTCTACATGAGCATCACAAAAGCTTCATAGGCACTGGGTACACAGTGGCCCAGTGTCAATCAACGCTCTCCCCCTGTCAACCGCTCACCAATGAAGGCCCGTGGGATGGTGATCTTGAGCCACATGCGGTCCCGCACATCGAGGCCCGAATCGGGTGCTGCCATGGCCTTCACGATTGTCTCCATGTCTGTCTCCACTGTCAGCGGTGGCTCCTGTAGCTGCCCTGCGAACACCACGGCATCCAGGCAGAGGTGATTGTCACCACGGGGGCTCGGCAGTTCAAATATTCCTAAGGAGATGTCTCAATAAACTGGTTTTCTACTGACCCTAACAAAGGCCATCATTTCACAATGGAGAACAGCACACGCATCGCCTTAACTATCATGCAAGATGGCAGGGTTGTGTACATTGAGGGCCTAGAAATCGAATTCCGCCACCACTGTCTACTGACAGTCATCTTAAGCTATTCACTGCTGCTGGGCCCGCCAGGCATGCCCAGGCGAGCAGGGAGGACAAAAACTGAGACCAGGAACGCTTCCTGAAATTTTTGAGAAGGAAAATAACTATAGTACAAAATTACTGCAAATATCACCACTTACCATCATACCCTTACAAAATAAATAAATAAATTAATTAATCCATAGCCCCAGTTGATAAGCTGAATTCTGACCCAAGACACAGGGAGAAAGCTGGGTTCTCATTGCCCACTCACTCTCGGACTCTGGCACGGACGAGGTGACCGAGGAAGACGTGGAGGTAAGGGTGGAGACCGAGGTGGCCGCAGGGGCCCGCCCCCGTCGTAGAGCAGCGGCTGGCGCAGGGAGGGGCCCGGGGCCAGGGAGAGGCGCGAGTGGCCCACGGCCGAGCCCCGGGCCGCCTCCGTGTGGGCCACCCAGGCCCCTGGGTCGATGGGGCGCACGGGCTCCGTGCGCGGGATCGTGAAGTAGCCCTTGGGGTTCGGGTCCCAGCACTTGGCCACCACCAGCTTGATCGGGCTGAGACAGGGGAAAAGACGGGGAAAGCCAACCGGTCAGTCCGAGATTTACTTAATCGATATGACTGATTGATTGTTGTGGGGTTTAATGCGCCGACGCTACACAGGCGATGAGGTGAGCTGACCACCTGGGGTTCTTTAACACGCTCCAAAATCTCCAACACGCGGGCGTTTGCACTTGTCGCCTCCATCAGAAAAGCGACCGGATTGGCCGGTTTACTTTGCAACCAACTTAGTCACAATGCTGAAACAAAACTTCTGTGACTGAACCCAATGTCTGACGTGCACAACGTGGAAGGAGTTGTTTAGGCGGAGGACAGAAGAGTGAGCAGAGATTACCCTCTCTGAATCCTTTTCACTGAGTTCTCATTTTATGAATTCTCTCTCCAATATGAGGGGGCTCTCTCTCTCTCCCTTCCCCCCCTCCAGCACTGTTAGGCGCAATCTCTCTTTCCCCAAACATCTACTGATGCAGCGCCTGCAACACAGTAGGCATTGCTTTATGGTGTGCGAAAAAATAATTTTAAGACGTTGAAGCAGACATTTTTTCTTTTTACAACAGTTTCTGCGTTCAGATTTCTACCAAGTGGGACGTAGGGACCACACATACCATACCTACTCAACATTCCCCTATTAATGAAATCGTCAACCTAAGTCACAAAAACAATACAGGATTGTATATTTTCTCCCTCGACTATTACACGCCTGCCCAGCAACCAAGAAAAACATGTTTTCCAGGCATTTCACGACTTTTTCAGTTGCCCTTTACATATTAGAGACCAGCAGCAAGAACTGCAGTACCAGGAACTTCTCACCAGGGCTGCCATTTCCTTTAACATGACCCAGGAAAGCCCAGGAATAAACCTGCCGAACAGATACAGCTGACATTTGTTCAGCGCATGCATTTACCCGCTTACAAGAGTGTAGATGCACACACCAGGCACAGTTCTCAAAAACGTACCCTGGCTTCTGGACAGTCTCACGGAGAACCCGGACAGCGTCATCATTGCTCATGTTCTCAAAGTTGATGTCGTTCACCTGCAGGATCATGTCTCCTGGCTCAATGCGCCCGTCCAGAGCAACAGCACCTCTGGAAAAAAAAAAGTAATACATGTGGCCTGATGGGGTATGCAGATTTACATGAGTAAGCTGCGAATTGTCATTCCCTTGCTTTGAAAAAATCGTAAATACCAGGCTACGGAACACAAAAATGAAAACTGCAGGGTCAGCTGACCCAAATGAGCCAAAAGAGAACATAATGGACTGTAATTATCAAATGCCATAACTACAAAAATGTAAAAAATAAAGTTAGGTGCAAATAATAACAGCATGTCAAGACAAAATTGAAATCCTACGATCACAACGCCCCACTTTGTGCGCCATCCAAGAGTGGGGTTTTGGGATTCCTGTTATTATGCAATATGTCTGCATTGCCTTCTCTTTAGAGCATAAAAACCAGAAGCTTCAAAAATTACAAGAAACTGCTATCCCTTGGTGTATGCAAGAAATCTGTATGATCAAACAAAGAAGAGCATTGACACATTTTAGCCATTGGTTCCTGGTTATGTAGAAAAGTAGTCTTTGAGACGTCTCCTTTGTTCTTGGTCACCCTAAGTTGCTTCTCACCAACAATGCCAATGTTTCCACACTCACCCTTTCATGATAGATCCCACGTAAATGCCTCCATCTCCACCTTTGTTCGATTGGCCCACTATGCTGATGCCGAGAAAGTTGACGGTGTCTGGAAGCACAGATCCCCAAGCGTTAGGCAATAAATTATTCAACCACATAACAGCGTGCAACTGTGAGCAGCGGACACTTTAACGGGTAAAATAAATGGGTAAATGAATTGTATAAACTGGGAAAAGTCCTTTACGTGATAGTACAGACGTAAGGAAAAGTGGAAGTCAATAGATGACATGCATAGTTAACACTTTTCACCCTTTCAGCCCTGGCGTCGTATATTTAAGACTAGAAAGAGGAAGGCATTGCAGTGAAGGCCAAACTGATGTCAGCGTGGCCCCAAGGCCCAAAGGCCTAGTTTTATGACATGGCTTTAAATCCAAAAATACTTGCTCTACTAGCTCTATTTTTTGTATGCGAGCTCACTGCTTTACAAATTTTAGGAATAGAAGCAAAATTTTTTCTGCTATAAATTTGAATTTTCATTGCCTGATGACTTAACTAGATGCTATGCCTGTAAATCGCTAATTACCTAGTACTTGCATGACAAGCTCAATTTTTTACTTGTAAGCTTAAAGGGTACAAATATCAAAGAAAACACAGAGAAAAATCTTTTTCAATAGAAAGAAAAAATTCAGGGCTGAAAGGGTTAACCTACATGGCAAGCAGCAAAAAGTGGGGGTTAACGCCACACTTAGCACAGAGATTTAATTTCCACAGAATTCCCAGACCATCCTAAGCACCACAAAATCTGTGTCACTGCCAGGTCTTCAGCCATTACATGCTCACTGGAGATGAACGTCAAGGTGCCAGAGAGCCCACGCTTACCTAGGTTGAGTGTGACTGTGATGATGTTTAGGGAGAGCGTACTGTCCGTGATGCTGCTGATGGAGGAGGTCTGCAGAAGAACACAACACCGAAATGACGTCACTCACATTAAGAGGCACAGGTCTCTAATCTAGCCGGGCCACTTTACAGAGAGAAGTGTGTCTAGTTTGTAATAGAAAGATGAACCCCATCGCACCAACCAATGGCTGTGAAAATACAAAGCCAATGAAACGTTAATAAAGGTACACGATATATCTACCACGAACTTGACCACACTGCAGCTTGGGCATCCCTGTGCGGCTGTAAACACTGGTGAATGCCTTCTCACATGCTTTGACAATGCATGCAAAGAAAAAAAAAAGGTACAAGTGCTCAATTCTGACCGACCGTCATAAACCACTGGTCACTTCACTTGTTTCCACACTCGACGCGATGCATTTCATTTTTATTTTGCCAACTCAAACACCAGGTCAATGACAAAGCGCTGTCATTCTTTCTGTGTGTTCAGCAGGCACTTGAAACACGGCACTCAGCTCCTGCACCCATTTCCTAGCCACCCTGTTGCAACACAAGGATATGTATACGTCCATGTAACACGCCTGGTATTGCATAACTGTAATTCTTACATGAATGTGAATTTTGATGCCTATGCAGTCGAACCTCATTATAACGAAGTACTATCGGGGCAGTAAATTAGTTCGTTATACCCGATATTCATTGTAACTGCAGAGGTAAAAACTGGCTCTAATAAATCGGCAATCTGGCTTGCGCATCAATCCTAGGTAAAAAAAATGCATTGTTCTAAGCTCTGAACCCACTATAAACGACGTAATCCTTATCTGTCTCCTCGTGGCATTTCAAACTAAACAGACTTGGAACGTGAGATCGTGAAATTACAACGGAACAACGTTCGTTCGGCAAAATAGGCCGGCCTTCTCATTTACTTGAAGGAAGATGTGGCCTTCGCCTAGTGGCTTTTCACAGTCTAAGCGGAATGAAGTTTTTCACAGTGTCCACGCAATAAAGGGCCTTTGCTGCTTCTGCAGTTTTTCAAGCTGCTAAAAAATGGTAGTTTTATCCCACCTTTTTTTAAATTTTGCTTTTAATATGCTAGTTGTAGAGTTTTGAGCCTCGCAGAAGCCAAATATTTCTTTGTTATAGCCGATATTGCGCGGCTCTCCAGCTGTTATGAGAAGAATGTGTGCCATTGAAATGAAGCGTAATTAGTTCGCTATATCAGTGTTCGCTATATCGACGTTCAACTGTACACAAAAAGAACATAAGGGCTTTCAATCAGTGCAAGTTACATACAAGCACAGGCAGAAATTGTTATCAAAAGAACTAGGTGCAATTTGGAATTGTGTCCGTTCCAAAAATGTCCCTTTCACGTCCATTTCAATTGCGATGTAGTTGCAGTCACGAGGCCTTTGACCAACGATGTGCACAGAAACCAAAGCCCCACCTTGCTTGTGCTGCATCACATCCGAGTCACCTGCACTCAGCCAATCAGGGCTCGCTTGAAACGGACACGAAATGGACAAAACTTAAAATTCTGCCCCAGGAGAAGCAAACGGTGATTGTCGTTTTTAAAAATGAGGCCACCGAACATGGCACTATGCTAAAAGGCAAACACAATGGACAATTAGCTGCTTTCAGGCCATCTGCGACACAACTTGGCTCTATTAAAGGGACACTGAAGTCAAAATACAACTTTCTCTGTATAGATAGATTAGCTCACCGAGAACATGAATATACCACTTTTACACATAGCTTTCTTTAAAATAATGTTGATATATTGTAGGGTTTAACGCGCCGACGCAATGCAGGTGATGATGCACGCCGTAGTGGAGGGCTCCGGATTAATTTTGACCACCTGGGGATCTTTAACGTGCGCCGAAATCTCGTACACAAGGGCTCTTTAAAATAAGGTAGAAAATAGTGAAAACGTGAAGCCTGGCGCCATCGCCACTGGCTATACCTCGACACTTGCACCGGAAGTGGTCAAAATGTCTGGCATGCGTAACGTTTTTCCTGGCTGCCACTGGATGGTGCCACTCATCCATGCTTGCGGTGGCAGTACCACCTTATGAGGAAGCGTGCGAGCTACGCATGAAAGGTTGGTTTGACGCCAACGTTCGCGGGGCCTCAAAAGGGCAATATGTTTTTTTTTTTCAACAAAGCATCAACGCTGATCACAGGTCCCATGAAGGAACATTTTGCTTAGTGGTCCGGAGGTGCAAAGGCAGTGGGAGTTCTAAAAAGCACGACTGATTTGACTGAAACTGACCAAATCGCACGGCACATGGTAGTTTTGTATTCGGTCGCTTCCATACCGCTATACATCACCGCTGCCTCGCTTGCTTCCAGTTTATCGTGACGCAAACAGTGGCTGCAGTTGCTGTTTGCGCCACATTTGATCAGCGTTTGATTAGCGATTTCTAAGCAATTAAGGCATCTTTCAACACCGAATCAATGCTAAAGCAGCAATGGGAGGGTCAGGCTTTTTTTTCAAAACCAACTTGCTAGTTGCCTCCAGAGTCCCTTTAAGCGGTCGTCTTTCACAGTATGCTGCAGTGTCCTCACCCGGCTCATGGGAGGCATCTTCTTGCGCCGCCTGCGCCGATGCCTGGCGTAGATGCGTGACACGCTGCTCTCCTCAGTTGTGGTCGAAATTCTGGCAAGAACAGAACAAACACAGCGGCTTCTATGTACAAAGGGTGCACTATAAAGCAACAATGTCACAATAAATGGTTCCCCCACTGTTTCTGCCAACCAAACTCATTGCTTCTGGTTATGAAGTGCAGTGGAACAGAACTCCCTGAACACAGCTGGCCAAATTTTACCACTACTAAGAGAATATGTAGCAATGCCGAATTCCCAATGTGCTATTTCCCAATTAAGAACTATGTTCACTGAGATAAAGCTACATTACTGAAGTTTAACGAAGTCCACAATGCATAGCAGGTGTCTTTTATGACGCAAATTTAGACACTTTCTTGCTTCGCAAATGAAACTTCAAAGCTGTCAACGAGCCTTGCGAAATGTGTCCTATACTATGGCCAGCAAACGCGAGTGAAAAACAGACAGTGAAAAAAAAAGTTGGTAGCCGTAGCCAGAGTCCTTCAATGCTTTACTGGTCACGAAACTGCTCCGTAACTCAATGGGGGAGCTTCATATGCTGCGTTTGGCCACCGCGCGGTGGCGCCACCCTCTCACTGAGGTCACTCCTCGGGCGGTGTTGCGCTGGCTTGAACGGCGGAGCCGCGGCGAGTTGTGTTTGTTTTGTGCGGGAAAAAGATGTAACGTGCATATCGCGCTCTTGTGATGCGACTTTTAAGTAGTGCAACGACGATGCCGAACATGTGTTGCGTCCCGGGATGTCGTTCCTTGTACAACGATACCACAGAAAATGTTTCCTTGTTCTGTTGACCGAGCGATGGGCAGCTGCGTGAGAATTGGAGGCGCGCCATTCCAAGGCAAACAACGGGAGATTTCAGCTTCGATTATAAGTGTGTGCAGTGTGTGGAAATGCACTGTGTGTGAGAATAGAAAAAGCAATGTACCATTTTGAGAGCATCATGGACCTAGAATTGTACAACGCTAACTTAAAGCCGGATTTTTGTCATATTAGTCAGGTTGTAGCGGTGCTCCATTACCTGTTTGCAAACTTGTATTACCTTGCGCTCAGGCTCGCGTTTAAAACAGCTTTGGGACGTCCTTGTGCTTTTACTTTTCATATTTCCGCGAATTATTCCTTAGGGTTCGTTTTGTTTGTTTTGTAACCGCGCGTGGCCGATTCCGGTTTCTTATCTGGCGTTTCAACCGGAGCGCCCATTTCTTTTGTTTGTCGTACTTCCCGTCAGGCAATATTGTTTGATATGGAAAGGGTGCCACCCTTGTCTGCGAACTTGATTTTTTGTTTCTTCGACAATGTTCTCGATCCCATTTCCATGGATCTGAAATTAATAACGTTCCGAGAGTAATGCATGCATAGCAAACGCTGCGCAACTCACTTTATCGACGTTCATCTGTGAACGTCACACTGCGGACTGCTTCTTCGACGTTTGTGTTTCATTCTAGTCGTTTGTAGTGCAGGAGATCGCTAGCTCGCTGCGTTCAGAGAAGCGTTGCTTCGTTCTTGGCTACGTGGGAAATATTCTGTTTTCTCCGTGTGCTGCACATCGCAGCGCGAAAAAATAAATTTTTGTATGCTGGACCACGCTCTTTTGTCTCCCTTCGTAACATTGAAATTTTTTGTTGCGTGTGTTAAGATCAGTTTTATTGCTCTTTTTTCGCTTCCTGTTTTTTCAAGTATTGCAAAGCGTGGATGCAGAAAGACAAATGGTGCAACATATATCTCTTCGTGTTTTGATCCTTCGCGTTTCTGCAGCGTGTTTAGATGTTCTCAAGTATGTACCCACTCATCGAAAGGACAATACTATTGGGCTATCTCTTTTAGCGTTCTGTGCATTCCAGAGCAATCAACGGATTCATTAAGCGTAGTCTGAACGACGCGTACTTGGTCTCTTTCAGTTTCTTTTTATTGTATTATCGATAGGACCGCAGCAGTCCGGGACTACGGAGCTACCGCATATGTGGTAATTACAACTTTGCTTTACTAAAAGAAGCAATATAGATTTAAAAATCCGTAAACACGACGGTGCAGCGCTTGTGCAGAGCACACAGAAGCCATTGCCGTTCGCGGCCGAAGTCAACGGTAATTTACTTCGAAAAATAAAACCCCATTGAAGGCAGGTGATATACACAATGACTGGACTATTCATCGCTAACTACTACGCAAAAAAAAAAACACTTAATCAGCGCGCAGAGACCAAAAGCAGCAAGCGTTTGCACGCCAAGAGCTGGCCAATACGCCGCACGCGCGGCGGCTGGATGACCTTCGTGCGGCGGTGGCGCCTGTAGCGGCGCGCGTGGTCCCTATATGAAACGAGCGCCGAAGTTTCGTGACCAGTAAAACATTGAAAGACTCTGCCGTAGCTCAGTGCTACACGGCAAAAAAAAGGGCAGCGACGACTTCCTGGTGCCCCAACTGATGCACCCCGGTTTTACAGAATGCCTCCCAGCTTGACTTCCCCAGCTCACCGGCTGGTGGTTTCGTCCTCAGAGTCGAGGAAACTGGTGGTCTCTATGTCGCTCGCAGTTAGCACCGAAGCGTTGCCCTGCTTGGCGGCTGCATGGCCGTTGGAACGACCCCCTGCAGAAAAAAAGAGACGGCATAAGGGTGATGCAGCGTGGGGGGAGAGACTGCTCTCGGGAAAGTGTTGTTGGGCTGTCTTTGATTAATATCCCAGCGCATGTAACTCAAAGGGGATGCAAAAAAAAAGGAGAAAAAAATTGACCACCTTCGCAACTGAGATGCAAAGACTGAGGAAACAGCAATGCTGGTGGTCTTCAATAGCTTTAACTTGGCTTTTCTAAGGTATGCCCCTTTCTAAGGAGAAAGACAGTCAAAAAGCGAAGCTTTCTCCATGCAAACTAAGGTAAATTAAAATCCACAATCCACCCTCCTAAAGTTCAAAATCCAAACTGCCAAAGTCCACTTCAACTCAGCCAAAGTCCAAAGCGAACGCCTGCACTACGAACGCAAAGGAAATGCCGTGTGCCCCAAATGGAGTGATAGCGCAATTGGATAGACGCTGGTTTGATAATGCAAGGGACCAAAGTTCAATTCTGACCACAGGAAGCGTTTTTTCTTCCGAGCGGGGTTTTCTGTTAACAATTTGCATGGACAGAGCTCATGCTTAAAGAGGCCATGCAGACAAAACACAAGTTTGGTTCATTCGAAACTGACACCACTTCTAATGCACACTTCACTCAAATAAGCTATATAATTAGGAAAAAAGGGAATGGCCCTGCGACCCACTAGCTCATTTCCCGCAACAGAACCTATGATGTCATATGCACAGTTGTGCGATTGGCTGAGGCCGGCAAAAGCAAGCGCAAATTAGCCAGGGCTTATAAGCTTGCCGAATGAGCTATTTGCACCTAAATGTAATGCATATTCATTTTGCAGCAGTAAGAATGTTGAGGTAAGCATTGAAAGTTACGAAAATAAACGTAAGCATAGAAATGCCGATGTGCACTGCTGTTGGTACTGGGCCCGCTATGCTTGTTTTAGCTGCACAGCAGTTTGCCGCTTTGAAGTTTCTTTACACGACACTGGCCGATTGGCGTAAGTGACGTTGTCTTACGTGGCACCGTTTTTCGAGCATACCTCATGTTTCACGAAACGATTACTTTCTAGCGTAACAAAAACGAGCCAGACGCAAATATGGTCAAAAACAAAGCAACAGCGGCCAATGGTTCTCAGCTGAGTATGGCAGCACCATCTGGGAGGACTAATGGTAGACAAGGCTGCAGAGCCTAATGCCACACTGGAAGTTCGTTTGAATACCGGCCCTTTTGAGTTCATGGCAGACGTCCCGTAAAAAAACAATCTGGTGGGAGAATCAAAATTTTGACCTAATTGATTAATTGCTCAGTGAATACGGCATCGTTTGCTGTCGGCCAAGCGCTGGGAGCACTATAAAACACGAAATCTTTCGAAAAAAAAAAAAAAAAGCTGTGAAGAACAACCTGCACAGCCAGGACGCTGTACAGATACGCAGTTGTGCTGATACAAAATATCCTTTTCGCGCCGTTTGTACCCAAAGAAGCTTCTTTTTCCTGCTTATTTTTGTAGTGTTTGCTCCCCCCATTTGTGAATGGTGCGGTTCCATGTGCTTTTTGTCTTCTGTCCAGATCAGAAAGCGCTCAGTGTCACCGTGACTAGCAAAGAACCTATAATTACTCTCACAATGAACCCAAATGAAGGACAGCACTCGGTTCCAATGCATTTTTGGCTCTCTCTAAAACATCAAGACAGACGATGTTCTTCTTTGTCATGTTTGCCCCCACTCCCCCAAGCCACCTTTTCTGACAGCACAAGAACGGATGCATTAAGTTGTCCACAATAAACAGTTGTTAGCTGTGGCAAGCCCAATCTGGCCTGTTTTTTTGTTTCGTTTTGTTTTTTTAAACTTATCCCTCTTCACATTTCAATCGAGCAGTTCAGGGTTATCAAGCAAGCCTGAGTCCTGCGGGAACGCTTTAACTTGTAATCGAGTGGCACTTGATCACCAGGGTTCGCATAAAAGCATTCACAAG
>CM023453.1:38464856-38634464 GCA_013339765.2 Haemaphysalis longicornis
TTGAGCTGCCGCGGATAAGACTCGCATCCCTATAAAAAACAAGACAGAAGATCATAAACGGAGCAAACAATAAGGAGCAAACATAGCTAATCCCTCGCCGGAGTGTTTGCCCTTCTTCTCATTCCTAATCCGCTCGTTCGTCCTCGCCTATTCACTCCTCTCCCACCATTCTTCCTCTTGCCGCTCCCACTGGTATGCCATGATGCGGGGCGACGATGCGCCCATGCCAACGTGCAACAGCTACTGTGCAGTGCGTCGTCTGCTTCGTACGTGATAACTGATTCGCGCTCCGAGTTCCGGGGTGCATACAGCATTGTCGCCGAGATAGACGTCGTACTTCTCTTCGTGTACTGCCGGCAGCAGAACGGTACTCCAGCAACCGCTGAAAAGTGACACGCAGCTGTTTAAAGAATCTGTGTTCTCGCTCGAATTGAGACAACACAAGTGTTCAAAGCAGGACGCGTCTCGACGGTCAGTCCGCCACCAATCGTCGACAATGCCGGGGCGGTTTCGCGCCGTCTCTTCCTTCGGAAATAGTTTCGCCTAAATCTACCAGTTTTTCAAGGCCAGTCATTGCCGGGCGCATCCACTGGAGACGGATCGTCTCTAGTTCCTCCGGTCATGTCGGACCAAGCAGCGAGGGACGGCCTTCTGGCTCAGCTCGAGCGAGACGTGCAGGCTACGCTGGACTGCTGCGTGGCCGACGGCCTGACTGAGGCCGAGATTCGGCACGCGGCCCGGCCGTTCCTGAGCGCGCCCAAGAAGCGGCCGACGTGCCGCAGGCTACTGGTGAAGAGAGCCATCGCCAGCGTCGCCGTCGTGCTCTCCTTGCTGTTGGCCAGGGAGTCCATCGAATGGAGGGTCTGCATGTACGCCAGGCTGGCCATGATCGCGTGAGTACATTTTGAGTGAGTACATTTTGAGGTGCACTGGACCCTTCCAGGAACTTATTCCACGCGGTTTCTTGGTTGCCAGTCGTTCGGTAAAATGGATACAGGGCGCTGCCCCTTGATCGTAGCAATCAGACTGTTATAGTTTCAACTCCTATTGATGCGAGTACAGCAGGCCCAGATGCGGAGTGTTTTCGGCCCATGTACCATTCTTATCATGCTTCGACGCTCTTCTCTAGGCCGAAACGTTCACGTGTACTCCAGGGCGTTGAAAGGTTGCTATGAACAATTCAATAAGTTGTCCTCATATCGCTGGCTCACACGTGGTCAAAATGGCTGGGAATATCACATTTTATTAGTATACTCTTTGATTTCTTTGTGGTCCGGAAGGCTTAGGTTTGGCCTAGAAAATTTTGACAAAAACTGTATATGTTCTGTGTGGCGATAAGCGCCAAACGTCGTTCAGCTGGCCTTTGTAGTATACCTAAATATTTTTCACATGAACTGCGAGATTGTTCGGAACAGAAATTAAATTCGACGTCACCCGGAAACAGTGAGTGAGAGTGAGTGAGTGAAGTGAGTGAGTGAGTGAGTGATGAGTGAGTGAGTGAGTGAGTGAGTGAGTGAGTGAGTGGTGAGTGAGTGAGTGAGTGAGTGAGTGATGAGTGAGTGAGTGAGTGAGTGGAGTGAGTGAGTGAGTGAGTGGAGTGAGTGAGTGAGTGAATTTCAGTGAGTGAGTGAGTGAGTGAGTGAGTGAGTGAGTGAGTGAGTGAGTGAGTGAGTGAGTGAGTGAGTGAGTGACGTGAGTGAGGTTGAGTTGAGGAGTGAGTGAGGAGATGGTGAGTGAGTGAGTGAGTGATGTGAGTGAGTGAGTGAGTGCAGTGGTGAGTGAGTGAGTGACGTGAGTGAGTGAGTGAGTGGAGTGAGTGAGTGAGTGAGTTGACGTGAGTGAGTGAGTGAGTGCTTTTGAGTGAGTGAGTGAGTGAGTAGTGAGTGAGTTAGTGCGTGAGTGAGTGAGTGAGTGGTGTCTGAGTGAGTGAGTGAGTGCTGGCGAACAGGTGGGACCTATATCTTTGCAAGACGCATGCCGGCAATAGCTCTGTCCGAGCAGAGTATTTTTAAATCTACCTGCGGCAAATCACCAGTTCATAAAGCTTTGTGTCCTTCAGACTCTCACAGAGCGGCAACACATTTTACGGCATGGAGCAGATTTTAAATTGGATAATGTTTGTTGTTCCGTACGTGGTAAGCAAATATTGAAACTTGGTGTTGGACTGACATGGATTATGATGTCACTGGGACTTCATAGCGCAAATCAGCAAGAGCTCCAGGCAGGAAATCTTCATCTCTTTCTAGCGGGTGAGATTCGAGCACGCGAAAAAAACGCGCCCATGCCAGCCGTGTTCACCGAAGCCCAACAGGGTGGTTCCTGCGTGCGTGACGGGCGGCTTTCCCGCACAGATGTAGAACTCAAGATGGCGGACAGACGCACAACTCTGGCCCCTTGGGAACCATATATAAAACTTCTACGCCAGGCTTGGCTGTATCGCAATCTCGTTAGTGGATGATGATGAAACGCCGTCGGCAGCGTGTAAACAGATGGGTCTGAAACAGAGTGCGCAGGACGAGCGCTTTAACGGCACTTTTTGCGCAATAGGTGACCGGTATAAAGTGCTAAGGATCACGAGTACGTCGTCTGCTACCACCACTTCCGGTTTCGAGATCTTTCCTGCGTCCCTCCGGTACACCTGCGCATAAAATTTGAAATCATAGGTGAAATGATATCTGAACACGAGCACCTCAGATAGCTCGGAGCAAATTTTTGTCTCAAAGGTTTGAAGGGCAGACGCGCATATGTGTGCACGCAAGCACAAATAGTTAAAGGACGAAACATGTACGTTTCTCCTATTGCAACCTTAAAGCTTGTTGTAATACACGCTAGCATACTTTAGGAGGATTTTCGTCGCTGAATATGGAAGGCGCGCTGCTTTTGATTTTTGATTCTCAGCATAGAAAGGGCCCTTTGAACGTTTTTCCTAGAAATAGGTATATATATCGAGCGACGAAAACCTCAGCGCGCAGCGAGAAATAACATTGTTGAACCCCTGTCTTTTGGATAGTTCACACGTGAGGTTTCTAGGCAGTGCTTTCTCCATTTGCACACCCTCCCGAGGCCCATTGCCACGCTCGAAAAACAACGGTGGGAGCCCCCTAACAGCAAAAATAAAAGTGATTGTCTGGCACGGTTTTCGATTACCGCAGGATTCGATCCTTGCACGTCTTGCACAACTTGCGCAATTTGTACGCGAGTTTCCCCGAGAACACAGAATAGCTTATCCAGCACCTGAGGTCAAGTGTGTCGACCAGACCCAAAACTTAGCTCCCCTCGTGATCCCGCTATCTATGAACAGCGGTGTAAGGAGAACTGGTTGGGGCATATGTGCGGCTCTGAAAACAGCGCACACACAGGCAAAGCATAGGAAAGACACGGCAGTGTCTTTTTTAACACTTATGGGCTGTTTTTTCACCGCCGGCTTTCAAAGTGAGTAAAAAGATGAAAGTGAATAAGCTTTTGGAGTAAATAAAAAATGAAATGAATGAATTGAAAGGACCGTGCCACTGGAAAGCTCAGTCGGCTTGCCTTTCTTTCAGCCGTTATCTCAGGCTACTCAGGAGCGGTG
Organism: Haemaphysalis longicornis; assembly: GCA_013339765.2. NCBI lineage: Eukaryota > Metazoa > Arthropoda > Arachnida > Ixodida > Ixodidae > Haemaphysalis > Haemaphysalis longicornis. Next base: position 38,468,428 of record CM023453.1, read on the forward strand.
CTTTTTGCTGCTTCGTGCAAGTGTTGTGTGCAGAAAGAATCGACGGACTATAGCTAAGCTGTGGCGGCTGAAGTGTCACGTAGGCGGCTTGAAAATGCGTGGGCGTAGCGGTTCGCGTTTATGAGTCAATGCGCCCCCCCCCCCTCCCCCCTCATCAAGAAAAAGGGGGGAGGTGCTTTTTCTTGAAATTTAAGTATACCTAACTGTACGAAAATGCAAAAAAAAAAGAAAAATAATTGGAGAAGCTTGCACTAAGTCGCGCAAGGCCTGAACCATAGCGCAGTTGGGGGATTCTTTCTATGTAAGCACAACACCACGCATTAGATTAGGTTAGATATTGTTCATTTATATGTTCCGTCGCCGCTCTTCACTGTGGTATATCCATCTATATCGTCGTCTTCCTCATGCATGACTGGCGGGCCCGGATCATTTGGTCCGCAGGTCTTTCACATTTCTCTCAAAGTGGAACGCGTCAGCCAACCGGCTTCGCGTAACTGGGCATCTGTAGCGCGAGCTGTCTTGTGTCCCCCCTTGAGATGTGGACGCACATAACATTTTTTTTATTTTGTCGAGCACAGCGCACAAGCCTGGACGACGCAGGGGCCCTCCTCCCGAAACGCGTGCTCACGTGCGCGGTACACGACGAGAGTAACTATGACATCCCCCCTTTTTTTATGACGCCGCACACCGCACACATTACGTCCAAAAAAACAGCAGCTAGCTTCGTTGTAATAAGGGATCGCCTGCCGCTATTACTCTATAGCTAAATCATTTTCATGAGTCCGTAAGGTGGATCCTTCTGCACGCCTTAGTAAGCGCGTTGCAAAAAAGCATCTTCCGTAAACGGGTTCTATATCATACCTCCAACGTCCCTAACACCGGCTACGCTCAAACAAGGAACTCTTGTATTCATTCTTTGCATCAGGAGTGCGATGTGGTTCCTTACGCAGAAGGTTGGCGTCAATATTAAGGCGAAAGCCTTCGGTGTCCCATCAGACGCGCCAAAGTGACCGCACGTTGTCGTCGGCGTCGATCAACCCGATTGGTACCAAAATGGCGGCCGCTATAAAGAGAAAAGAAATAAGAAGAGAGATGGTTGCGGCTTAGCTCCGCTAAACCTGGATGTGCAAAGCTTGGCTTAGCTTGGTTACTCTTGGTTTCACTTGGTTCACCTTTGCTTTAGCTGTAATTATTTTACTATTCGTCCAAAGCCTGCCTTTGTCCATGGCTGTGGTCCCGCTTCCGGCGTTTTCCGAGCCGGAGAATCGTCGGGATATATCCAGCGTGTGGTCAAACGCCGCTTACGGCCTACCTGCGCAAAGCCTCCAGCTACCGCGCGACGCTCGGGGAAGACGTCCAAGCCTCACTCCCATTCATGGCCAAACCTGCACGCGCGCAGTGAGTCACGTGGTCAGGCGCGAACAAGCTGCGGAGAGCGCATGTGCCAACCCAGCAGCTGCGGGAAACGCGGTCCTCTGCGCAGCTAGGCCCGGCGAGTCCCGTGATGCGCAGTTGCGGTCAAGTGAAGGTCAAATCACCACGATGGCGAAACCGCTCGACGTGCTTCGCGTTAAAAAACTCATCCCGGTTCGTGTAGGATTTGAACGCGGTCCGCCGGCGCAGCAGCCAACTGCGCTAACCACAGTGCTATCATCGTACGGAAATGGAACAAGAATTGGCCTGGTGCGTTCCCCGGTGACAAGTGAACGTGACGGAACGTGAGTAGAACAAGTGCACGCGGAGGAGAGCCCTTACTGCAGGGAAGCTGCCGCGTGCATTGCGGCCAGTGTGCCTGTCGGGGTAGTTCGCGTCAAAAGACGAAAAAACAAAACCGGAAAAAGACACGCAAACGCGATGCAGCAGGGAAGGAGTCTAATAATCGCTGGCTTCCGCCTTCAAATCACGTAAGCAAACTTAAGTGTCCGAAGAATTTTAATTACGATAGTATTTCTTGGGCTACTTCAACGCATAAGTTTTTTTGTCTGTCTGTCTGTCTGTAACTCGATTCAGCCACCCGGCCAAAGTGAAACAGAAGCTATGCAATAGCCTTATATACCCACAGTCAAATCTAAACGTCGAAGTCTGGTGTCAATGTTTATACATGTCAACATTGTTGAATAAGAACGAGACATTACGCAAATGTGAGGCAGAAAATCAATACTTAAGTGATATTTGCAGTGTTCCTTTATTAAAAAAATTAGAGTGACTTAGCTTGGCTATGCATGCCAGGGTATACGTAGCGTGAGCTAAGGTTCAACAACAATCCAATCCAATTCAATTCAATCCGAACTGATCTGATCCAGTCCAGTCCAGTCCAGTCCAGTCCAGTCAAGTCCATGCTCCTCGCGCATGCGCAGCACGGCTCTCCAGGAGGCACGCGAAACGGCTATCAAGCGGCTCCGGCGCAGCGTCAGACTTGGCTACTGCGTAACGGAGGCGCACAGCTGGGCACGCGCAGGCGCCAGTGCGTCTGCCGCAGCTTTGACGTCACTCCTCTGGAATGCGCAGACCGGCGAATGTGCAGACCCAATTCTCTACACTCCCGTACTCCAATTGGATTGGATTTCCAATTTCCAATCCAATACAATACAATAGAATCCAATTTAATCCAACCCAATCCAATCCAATGCCCCTCGCGCTTGCGCAGCACGGCCCTTCGGTGTCCACGCGAAACTGCTCAACCTCGGCCAGTGTAGCTTACGCTACAAAAATTTATGGATGCTTGGTTTTAAGTGCGAATGCACTTCTTAAGCGAGCCTGAAGCGTCCGCCGCGTCCGCATTCCGCCGCGTCCGCATAGCAACAGCTGCGGGTGCGCGCGTCCTCGTCTTCCTTGGCAACGGGGTGAGATGGGCGCGCGCTGCCTGGCCGCTGACATGGCACATACCCACGTGGGGGATTGGCCAGGAATCTCCTCGTCTTCCTTGGAAACGGGGGGAGATGGGCGCGCGCTGCCTGGCCGCTGACTTGGCACATACCCACGTGGGGGATTGGACAGGAATCGGGCGTGAGAAGGGCTAATGCACCCGCTTAAAGGAGTACTGACACGAAATTTCAAAGCTGAGATCCGCTCTAGCAGTGAAGTACAATGACAACACAAATAGGTGTCTGTGCATGGCACATACCCACGTGGGGGATTGGCCAGGAATCGGGCGGTGAGAGGGCTAATGCACCCGCTTTAAAGGAGTAATGACACGAAATTCAAAGCTGAGATACGCTCTAGCAATCAAGTACAACGACAACACAAATACGGTCTGTGAATAAATGCATCTTTCTTTCTTGTAGTTGTGTGTGTGTGTGTGTGTGTGATCTCTCTTTCGCGAACATTACCGAACCGCGCAAATTCAACTCCTGCATTCGCACTTTCACATTCTTCCCCTCGGGTAAATGCGGGGAATTTTTTTTACGATAACAAACCAAATACTACATCAACTGCATTTACTTTTTGTCGCCTGCTGTCGCTCGCGCTCCTGGCGGCATTTGAGAAATCATACGGCAACAGCAACGAATGGTTCCACTAGATAGGTTCCACGTTCCGCTTGGAACGCTCGTGGAGTAGGGCAACGTGGTTCTATAAACGTTGTAGTAGGGTGCCTCGATTCACGCACGTCTCCGCCGTACTATAGAGAAAAAATACTCAGTGCACGGGAGCGCGTGCCTTGTGAGGAGTGGCCGGCGTCGGCCAGCTCGACCTTCGAGAGCGCTCTGTCCAGCGTTCGGGGCGTGATATCTCGCTTGCTGTTCTCCTCGCCAGTTCACGTGCGTTCGCACCTTAAGTGGGGAGTACAGACGACGAGTTTCGCAAATCCGGTTGCCTTGGGTTTCAGCGCGCGGTACACTTTGGGAGAGATGTGAAAGCCTGAGGGAAAAAAACGATCCTGGCCTGCCAGTCCCGGAGAAATTTTAGCGACAAGTTCGGAAATCCATGCGAGTTGCAACAGGGGGTTCTCCGACGAAGAGAGAGGGGCCGCCAGCTCCGCTGTTTCTCCGGCCTTGCACCACTAGTAGAAGCTGCGCCAATTTTTTTTACTCATGTTGCAGTTTTGAAGCAAAACTATTTATACAGGCAATCTTCTAAAAACAAAACCCGATTTTTTTTGTCTCCAATAGAACAACAGAAAGGGGGAGGGGGGGGGGGGGTCATCGGTCTGTCGTGGGCGCCACTTTTCCAGCCCTCATTTAGCTTGAATATGGGGTGATGGGAAAGTGAAAGCGGCAGGCTTTGATTGCCGGCATTTACTGGGTCGTCAACGTACCCCAATTAGCAGCTGCAGCTTTCTGCGATACGCTATGATTGACAACATAAAGTACTCACCCGCCGCGGTGGCTCAGTGGCTAAGGCGTTGCGCTGCTGAGCACGAGGTTGCGGGTTCGATTCCCGGCCGTGGCGGCCGCTTTTCTGATGGAGGCGAAAAGCAAAAACGCCCGTGTGTACGAGATTTCGGCGCACGTTAAAGATCCCCAGGTGGTCAAAATTAATCCGGAGCCCTCCACTACGGCGCGCCTCATCGCCTGCGTTGCGTCGGCGCGTTAAACCCTACAATCAATCAAATCAACATAAAGTACTCAGAATCTTGCGCGATTATGACGACCATGTTTCAACCTTTTCTATTTCACTTTATACTACCGTATAGCGATGCACCTGGTCCGCACAATAAGAAGAAAACACACACACATATTATATATATATATATATCGTGATTGATCAGCAGCTGTTCAAGACGTCGGCAGACAGCAGCGATACTATAGCAGGGGTGCCATAAATCTCTGGTACCAGACAAGCCTGCGCTGAAATTTGTACATGCCTGCACTTAGCGCTGGAACACTAACGAGTGCCGGCAGCTTCGTTGTTCTCCTTCAGGATCATTCAGAGCCTTATTAATATATCATATGATTCAGTACCGTTGGAATAACAGTGGAGGGATTTAGGCAGCTGAATAGCGGGGGCGTTCTCTGCTTTCGAGGTTTTTCAGAAAAGAAGGAAGCTAGGGGTAATCTCAATGCATTGAGAAATGGCGTGAAATGGGGGAGGGATTCTTCAGCATTAACGGAAGGCTCGCAGACGTTGTCATGAAGCTGAACAAAAAATACAGGTTGAAAGTGATACAGGCGCTTATGCACCGACATCCCGCCACAGGTTGACGTTGTCGATAGTTTCTACGAGAGCGTAGAATGGCAAATTAAACGGGTAAAAATTTAATGCAGGCGAATTAGCGGGCGACTTAACCGCAAAAATTGGACAAAAACAGGCAGTTGAGTATGTAATTTCTGGCCGGAATATCCTAGGAGATATACTGTTGAAATTTGCTGAAAAAAGCCAACATAAAATAATGAATTTATTCTCTCGCACGCAAAAAAAATAAAAGAAATTGGAACAGAAAATACCCGATAGAAAAACTGAAAAATTAAATTGACTTCAATCATGCTACACAATGTTGAGGTGCCATAGGCAAGCTCAAATACAGTGCGTAATAGTAGAATGGTGAGAGACAGAATAGCACAGGATACGAAAAAGTAGAAACTAACAAAAATAAAGAAAGATAACTCGCAGTCAACAAGAGAAAGGACGGAAACTTTTAATTAGCGCTTTAAAAATATATTTGTGGCCTTAACGGGAGAAGACAGCGTCGACATTCTGAGTAATAATGGTATCGACGATAATAATCAGCGCTGTCATGTCAGCACTGGTTGTCGGGAGAGGATAACATATAGGCAAAGCTGCTAAACAACCTAAAAATACGAAGGCCTTGAAAAACGCAGACATAGACACACTCATGTATGTATGTATGTATGTATGTATGTATGTATGTATGTATGTATGTATGTATGTATGTATGTATGTATGTATGTATGTATGTATGTATGTATGTATGTATATGTATGTATGTATGCATATGTATGATGTATGTATGTATGTATGTATGTATGTGTATGTATGTATGTATATGTATGATGCATGTATGTATGTATGTATGTATGTATGTATGTATGTATGTATGTATGTATGTATGTATGTATGTATGTATGTATGTATGTATGTATGTATGTATGTATGTATGTATGTATGTATGTATGTATGTAGTAATGGACAAATGAATTCGAACGCGAAGATATGAGCCATAACACACAAATAGCGCGATTTCTTTCCATGCAAGTCAAGTTGTCGCGTGGCTTTATTAAAGTAACAAAGTTTTGAAATGTGCATTTCAAAATATACCACAAGCGGCCCGTTATTTGATCTCCACAATCCATATTCCTTGATTTTGCGGGTTCTGGTTCATATTCTCGTGTTCGTGTTCATTTGTCCATGACTGTACGTATGCACCTAAGTATCTATGTATGTGTTTGTGCGTGTATGTATGCATGTATGTATTTTTTTTAGCTTCCTAACGCCTCCTTAGTACTTTTCTGTTGGCTGCTTTTTCAGTTGCTGCCGTACTGGGATTGGACTCCGTACCATTACGAGATCTGCCTCATCGCCAATCCACTGTACCAAGAGAGGGTTGCTTACGGCGACTGACTGCCAGGTTGGTTCTTACGATTCACTTGCATCCAAGCGCGTCTCGCGTCAGCTAAGGTTCTGCTACAGGTTTAAAATTCCGCGTCGTTGTTGTGGGTCAGCAGAAGGCTCTGGTGACGTCACCACCATTCCTCTGTTCTGTAAAAAACGTCTCCGCACACCGATCAACTACCTCAAGTTTTTGAAGATTTCTCGCTACCCGCTAGGTTTTGCCATGCCAGCAAGGCCGACCATTTGTGCGAAGATCCAAGAGCTGGCAGTTTTATGGCGGTCGTTAGCAGCGCTGCATGTCGGCAAGGACGGCATTTAAAATTGCAACGAAGCTCTGGTTTCACTGTTCAGTGAGTGATAGTGCTACACGGCGTTGGTTCGGAAGAAGAAAATTCCGCATACCTCTACAGAAGATGGGTAAATAGTAGGGGGGTCGAATATTTTTCGAAGCGTTGAATAATAAAAACAAAGGGTCAGAATATTTTTCAGAAGTAAAATTAATGCTCTGGACACAAAAACTGACTTTATTGTCACCACCATTCTCTGTTCTTAAATGTGGAGAAAAAAATGTTCGGGGACGTCTCCGCTTTACAGATACCGATCAAGCTGGCTACCTGCCGCGCGCAAGTAAAATTTTGATACTAAAGATTTCTCGCGTATACCCGCTAGGTTTTGTTTATTTCTTTTCCTACTTTCCGTGAAGAAATGCCACCCCCGTGTCGCAAGTCCTTTCTGGGCCGAGCTTCGCGCTCGTCTCCATTGCCCAAGCTGTACACGCCGCAACAGCCAAGCGAAGATCGTTTTTGCAATTCGCTCGCCTCGGCTCTGCGAGCTGGCATTTCGCGCCCGCGGTAGCGCCTTTATGACGCACGACGCGCGCGGCAGAATGGAGGAGGACTACTTCGTTAGCAGCCGGCTTGGCTCCGCGGAGATGGTTAGGCTAGCACCCGGCAAATATTTTATGTCGCAAGTTTTATAGACCGTTTTCGGCATTTAACTTCGTGTCTCCCTTGAGCCGCATTGCAGCGCCCGCGCCACTTCGCGGCGAAGCTGACGCCGCCGGCCGCGCCGCGCGCAGCTGGTTTCAGCGCGTTGGGCTGTCGCGAGCAGAAAACAAGCTGTAGAAAGATGACGAACAGGGGAGCGAGGCCGCAGTGAGTCGGGTGCCTCGCCGGCTCGTGATCTTCCGCCGAGCCGCGCAGTCGTTCGTAACAGCGAAATTTTTCCCATTGCAAACTCAATTTCGCCGGGACTTTTCGGAAATTCGTATCATCCCGAAATTCGCCACCCCCAGAATGTATAATCGGAGTCCACTGTAAATAAAAGAAAACCCTCTGATTTTTTTTTTTTTTTTAGTTTGGGTGTTCGAATATTTCGAACATAAAAGTGCCGTTCGAATCGAATCGAATACAGAATTCGATGAATATTCGCACACCCCTAGTAAATAGGCTAAAGATTAGATATGAAATTAACCGTGATATTTTTTTTGTACAACCAATACATAGAAGATAATAAAAAAAAAACAGCGTGATGACGTCCCCAGGGTGACGGCACCCTTCCTCCTCCGCCGGCAGTGCAGGTAGCAACGTAGCCAAACGTAAGGATGGGATCATCATGATTAAGTATCTACAGAACCACTGTAACCGTTAATTTTAGCGTTGAAGCATGCATTAATGTACGACATGGGGCGTCTACAAGAAATTATGATCGACAAAGCAAAAGCGAATTTCATTTAACACATGTACGAATGCTACGATAATGGTTAGTCGCTTCAAATAGCGGTTCAAGGGGTTTCTGACCCCAAGGTTGTATTTGTACGCTGTCGATGCCTACCATTGTTAAATCACGCGGTTGGGTCACGGGCGCGTCAGCTTTTTAACAGGGCTGCAGACGATGTGGCCATCGTGATGTTTGCACATATAACACAACTCAAATACCCTGGCATATTTCTATATTCATGCTCAAAAACGATCTGACATGGGCGCGTAGTTTTAAAAGTGAAACCTATACAATGCCCTTCCCAAAAAAAGACTGTTCTGAGGGTTAGAAGGGTCACACCACACAACACAAAAAAATAAAAACCCTTAAATTACTTAAGGGAAAAATTATGCGAAACGCCGAACTAAAATTTTAGGAAACTTAACAAGTCGATCAGAAACACTGGCTAGTGTTTTAAAACGTCTACCCGCTAAGCTTTAACCAGAAGCACAAAATACGCGGCTGTAGAATTGATTTTTGTAGTTGCATACAACGTAAATTCAAGTTTGACGGACTCGCTTAAACGTTGTTGCACTACATCTCTACCAAAAACAGGGTGGCTAGTATCGACATCGCCATAAATAATGTAGAAATGAAAAAGAACATTCATTTACTAAATACTTTAAATCTTTCAATCATTCATCTTTCAAAAAACTTTCAGTAATTTAGTAAATACTTTCACTACGGCGATAAAAGCACAGATGCCCGTTAGATCATGCCTGTTATGTGCTACCTTTTTTATCTATATTTCTGTTTAGGTTTTTCTGATTTTTTCTTTGTGTGTTTCTGTCTTGCCTTGCGACATGCGCATAGTGTTTTTGCTTATTGTATAAATAGAATACTCGATTAATAAATTCTCAGTTGAGAGTCAGAGCTCGTCCATCAACTGGCCACCTTACTCTCAATCAGTTTTCAGAATTGGAAAGGCTCTCCATATAGTTTAGGCGCAGAGAAACATACGAAAAAAATTGTATGGGCACGTTCCTCTACTAAATATGACGCTGCCCTGTTACTGCTCTTAAAAACTGGTGACAAAATAGTGGCCCTGCCGAAATCCTAAACGTTTTATAAGGTGATACACAGAATCAGTTATTATTTCAGTAACTCTGTTAAGAAAAAGTCCTCGGTGCAGGAAAGTGGCTTGCTATAAAACAATATATCGCTAACAGCAGATATTTACTCTCAATTAACTCCTGTAGGGACCACGAAACACTTCCAATAGAGCAATATTTCTGACACCGTGAGTTCGGTGTATGTGTGGGTTTACTGTACCTATATCTAATCTATTCGGAATCTCTTGGGTAATGTTGTCGTGACATAACGGAGTAGAAGATTGGTGGAGAAATTATTGTGCCCGAATCATACGACAGAAGTTCCACAGTCTATTGTGGGCATATTTTATGACAACTATTTCTGGTAAGACGTTATGAAACCCAACACTTAAATGTATTATAGAGTTTGTTAAAACGTCAGAGCCCTTCCACTCCGGGAAGAGGGAAGTCCAGCGAAGCTGGTGCTTTGCTGGGATTTGCTATGTCGGGCTTTAGCTGTATTGGGGATTTGCTATGTTGAATTACAAGGACAGTGGGGCGATATCCACGTCCCAGACAAAGGACACGCACGATTGGTTGGTAGAGGCAGTGATGTCTCCAGTGAGCCGCACAGGTGGCCGCCGAAGAGCACTCGGCATTGCTCAATGTCAGGGGGGAGAGAGACGCCGCGCGTGGCGAGGAGTACACAAGATTCGAAAAAAAAATGGACGCGTATCTGCTCTTTTCGTTGCAAATGTCGCCGAAAGACGATAGTCGACTGGCGCCCCTGCCAATCTATGCCTCCCTTCTATTTCCCACTCACCTCTCATGCTGTTCCTCTCCCGTCTCGTTCCTCCCGAGATAACCCGCTAAAGGTTTGCTCAAGTCAATTTAAATTTAGCGCGTTTCACTCCTCCAAACCGGGTGGTTCGATGCCAGCGCTGCCGTACGGTGGAGACGCGCGTGAATCAAGTCGCCCTACTTCCATGTTTATAGAACCACGTTGCCCTACTCCACGTCATTGAGTCTCATATGAAACTCTATGCTCCACGTGCGTTCCAAGTAGAACGTGGAACCTATCTAGTGGAACCTTTCGTTGCTGTTGCCGTTTGATTTCTTAAAATGCCGCCAGAAGCTATAGTGGTGCGGGCGACAGCAGGAGATGGAGTGAATTTTTTTTCTGCAGTGGATGTAGTTATTTCAATTTCGCAAAAATCAGGCATCTTTGAATTATTTTATAAAGTAACACTGCAAATATCACTGAAGTATTGATTTTCTGCCTCATATTTGCGTAATGTCTTGTTCTTGTTCAACAATGTGGACAAGTATGAACACTGACACCGGACTTAGACGTTTAGATTTGGCTGTGAGTATATAAGACTATTGCGCAGAATTTGTTTCACTTTGGCCGGCTGGCTGAATCGAGTAACAGACAGAAAGACTGACAGACAGACATACAGGCATACAGACAGACCAAAGTTCGTGCGTGTAAGTAGCCCAATAAAGACTATCGTCTTTAGAAAGGTGTAGTCATACTCCCTCCGTAGATGGCTATGCTTCACTGTGCAACAGGCAATGTGGAAAAGCCAGCTTACAAAGACCAATCTTAAACCCATTCTTTTAAAGGCGGCTTCATTTCCGAAATTTGAATTTATTGCTGCTAAGACATTGGTCTAGGGAAATGTAAGCCGTCTTATACCAAGATATGGAGGCCCTGGGACACCTTTTTTACCTTTATAATTCTTTATACGCTGAGAATTGTTAGTCTACGCTTGGTCTGCCGCTAGAGACTACCTGCTGGATCCTAGCCACAGGCGGTTTCGCTATAAAAAATTCACTTCGTTCAAACTACTGCAAGTTTATCGAAGCGGTGCACAACCGCATGACAAGGCGCCCACAAATAGACGTAGGTTTCGCTATTAAAAAGCCACTTCGTTCAAACTACTGCAAGTTTATCGAAGCGGTGCACAACCGGACGATAAGGCGCCCACAAATAGACGTAATTTTTCTTGATTTCTTGAAGGCGTGTGAACTGTTGTGACAAGGTATTTGGATAACTGAACGCTATACTGGTAGGCACTCTTTCTGTTCAAGGAATCACAATTATTTGACGAATATCCATAAATTTTTGCAGTACGGATTTTATACATCTAACACAGTTACTTCATGCCCCAGGGATTTGTCTTGGCTCCACCTTTATTTGTGATCTTTATATCCAATATAAGAAGTTTAATGACGCGAATTAAGGAAGTTTACAGGATATCTACATAAATAGAGAACTGTGCGGCAGGATCATGCTAAAGCTGCATACACTATTATTGCCGATGAAACGCTTCATGCGTCTATTATGGAAAAGAAAATCCAAGCCTACACTTTTTGCTGGATCAATTAAACGTTATTTCTTGGTGATGTCCCGCACCATAAATGTTGAGAGGGTATAAATAAACAGAGGTACTATCACTTTTGCTCTACGTTGGACGGGGAATGCGCATAATGCCATTGAAACGCACTAGATAATCCCCTTTGTCTTTAAATGACACTTCAGGAGGCAGATATAAGCACAAAATTTTAAATATTTATACCTCGGACTACCTCTGCAATGATTGTCGTGCCTATTATCCACACAATGAACGCCACATCGGGGCGCTTCAAAGTACCATCCTACGGGAAAATCTCGCACCCGCCTACACCACTATCCTCTTACTGTAACGTCATATCTGCCCTTAAAGCTTCATTAGCTCTCTATCTCATAACAGACACCTTCTGAGGCCAGTGACTGAGCGGCCATTTAGGTGGCTTTAAATGGCCTTTTTACCTCGCTAGACCATTGGGACACATAGCGGAGAGGGCGAGGTGTATACTACGAAAATGCGGATGGGGTACCGTACTTCTCACACAGGAGAACTTGTTGCTGGGCGTGTTGGTTTTGGTCTAAGAACATACTGAGTAGCGCAATGAGACATACACAATAAAGAGGACACGGGACAGGCGCTACACTTCCAACTGTTTATTAGCGAAGATAGCATCGTACGTTTATAGGTACATCGACACATGCGCAATAGACGTGCCAACAATCGTTATCGAAAGAATTGATCCAAAAACCGCACCTCAGCATTGAACAGTATCACCGAAGTATCACTAATGCACACTGTCCCCTTCAATATTATGCGGTGTGCCTCCAGCAGCTCACGGGACTTCTGATTTTCTGCTTTTTTCCCATTATTTTTGTCTTGGGAAAATCGTGGCTCACACTTTGTACAGGAAAGACAATGCGTTGTCGAATGCGCGCCATTGTTAGACTTTAAATTTTGCGCATGCTCCCTGAGGTAGCCGTTCAGACACCTTCCATCGATGTAGGACTTTCCACAGGTGAGGGGGATTTTATAAACCACTCCCACCGCGCCAATAAACGAACGGCGTCTCGTGTCGTTTCTCGCACAGTTTTCTCGGTGGCACAGGAGGTCGCTAGAGTCTGCTTCAAACGAAATTTTATTCTGTCTATACTGTGCACTAACTACATATTTTGCTGCAGGATCCTAAGAGAGCTTCACTGTAAATCAAATAACTATAAAGCCATATCGCAGGTTTGCGAGGACTTGCGCGGCGTTGTGCGGGCTGACGGCACCGAGTCTCAGGACCTGCTCGAGGACGTCGTGGATAACCTGATCCCCGTCGTGGTCAAGGAGGGCCTTGGTGACTGGCCTGCGATGGACCCGTATTTTTCTATCGCCAACATCACACAGGTGCCGTGCACGCTTCCTCTTATTCAGCGGTTTAGCGTTTTACGCAAGGCAACACTTACGAAGTCGTCCAATTTTAACGCGGAAACGGCGTATGGCCCCAGCTGGCCACCGACGCTTAAAAAGAGCGAAGGGGGGAATTTCTTTATTGAACGAACAGCGGGAACGGTGGCCTGGAGTGAATACTCTGGCCTGCTATTCTGAGAGAGGGCTAGAGTAGAGGAGGACACGACCAAGAGATGGAAAATCAAGAAGGCGAAGACGGACATCCGCAAGTCAGGCTCTAAGGTCTTATACCCCTGTCACACGGGCACTTTAAATCGCGATTGAGTCGATCCGGATCGAGCTCAATCCCGATCGGGCGCTGCTACACGGCAGTTTCAACCGTAATCGGGCTCGATCCCGCTCGAACTCAATCCTGGTTTCTCAAGCGCGATCGAGGCTTCCAAGCGCGATCGAACGAAAGCGGCGCTACTCTCGTCCCCGCTCAGTAATGGCACAGAAGGTGACAAATTCAACTAATGCCACAAATTGTGTCAAATAACTTGACCCAAATAAGCGTGCGGAAACATTTACAAAGTTACGTATACTTACGACCACGCGTAGTTACCAGACGCCGGCCGTAGCAGTAGTAGTAGTAGAACTTTTATTGTGAGAAGAAAGGGGAAGGGGACAGGGGTGAAAAGTTGAGAGGGAGTTCTTGGGTGGGGCCCGACGTCCAGGGCTCCGGATGCAACGGCTCCCACCTTGGCTCTCTGGATCAGACGTAGCTGATCTTCGAGAGATGAGCTGGTAAGGGCTGTCTCCCATGTATCGATAGGATTAATCTGTATACTATTGTTTTCCTGGGGCCAGATGCGCGGGCACGCCCAGGCTGCGTGAAATAGCGTGGCTATCTCTCCGCATTTTGTGCACGTTTCTTGGAAGGAATTGGGGAACATTTTTGCCAGTCGTGATTTATGTGGGTACGTGTTTGTTTGTATTTGCCTCAGGATTTGAGCTTCTATAGCATTTAATTCCTTGTGTGGAGTAGGAAAGGTACTTCTCTTCTGCCTAATAAGCGAGAGCCTTTCTCCATAATTTTCGGGGAGGGGGGTGTGATAAGCGTGATCGTCAGATGTGCGGTGTGTGAGTTCACGCACTGTCTTGTCCGCTGCTTCATTACCCTCCAGTCCTTCGTGTCCGAGACACCATGTGATATTGCATTTTTTTCTTCAGTTCAGGTGAAAGAAGGTTTTTGATGCGTTTTGGTATTCTTCCTGCGGCAAGATTCAATACTGCTCTCTTGGAGTCTGTTATTATGTTCAGACTTCTGCTCGTCTTTTCGCCGAGCCGAATTTCCTTGAGGATGGCACCAGTCTCCGCTTCTTCTGTGTTTGACTGTCTAATTGTCATCGCAAGTACATTGTTAGCGCCATCTGGCGTACACGAGTGCAACCGGTGCAACTTCTCGATTGTGATTGAAACGGGCCGTGTAGCAGCGGCAGTGCGTCGAGCGCGCTAGAAAACTCGATCGCGATTCACTTCAATCGCGATTGAAAGTGCCCGTGTGACAGGGGTATTAAAAGGGCCATGAAGACAAAATACAAGCTTGGCTCTTTAAAAAGACTTCTTTGTCCCGATAAATATCGCAAACCTCAAAGAAATAATGAAGATATGAGGGAAAACAGATGCCGCAGTGGCGACTCCCCCGCCGTTTCTGGGCATTTCTCTATGACGTCACAGAATCTTGCTTTGGTGATTGGCGGCCGTCCACCCAAGCCGCCGCTAGGAAACATACTTGGCGATTGTAGCGGGGTCCCTAGTTCCCGGTTGATCCTATCGCTTGAATTCAATGTGCGGTTAACACGCTGCAAAATACGTTTTAAGTGCTGGGTCATACTGCGTCACTCCTGTCCATAAACGTCGCTGTAGCGCGAGATTTGAAAGTTTCTCAATATTTCTTGCGTTTTCTCGGTTAACCCTTTCAGCCCTGATTTTCTTTATTTCAAGCAGAGCAATGTTTTCTGTGCGTTTTCTTAGATTTTAGGGTCCCATAAGCCCCCAAACAAAAAATAGAGCTGGAAGTGCAAGTAATAAGTGATTTATTAATGAGGCAATTAATTGCGACATATGGCAATTAAACATTTTATGTCGAGCAGACACATCACTTTTGCGTATTTTACTAAACTTTATGACTGCAAAACCTACCAAAAAAAAAAAAAAAGAACTTCGTAATGCCAGTATTTATAGATATACAAGCTTGGGAATAAAACTCGGACCGCCATTTTTTTTTCTGCCTCAATATCGTAATTTCGTCTTCAGCGGAGCTTCTTCTTCTTTCTAGCATGCAGCTCCACTAAAATGAAACAACAGTGACAGCTATCGCAATAGGCATCAATGAAGAACAATTCCCCCCAAAACTAGCAGTTTTAATTTCGTTCTCTATGCGCTAGAGGAACTTTAATGTGACGGCGTCAATTGATGCCACCAGGGCCGAAAGGGTTAACAACGTCTTTCGCGGCTGGGATGGATCTGAGTGCGTTAGCAAAAACTAGTTCTTTTGAATTGAACAAAGTTGTATTTTATTTTCATGACCCCTTTGTGTCCTATTCTGACTTCAAAAGCTGGGATGCAAGTCGAGTGTCCATAAATACTCTGTAGATATTAGTGCCTAAAAAATAATTTAGTATCAGCCCATGAGCTGAGCTTATAGCAATAGATGGCACTTGCGTCCGAACTTCAGGCACATGAACAGCAATAGGTCAGTACACTGACAAAATGAGCTTGTGCCTTCTGCATGCCATGTTTTGAATAAAATACAAAGTATATTGTGGAAAAACTTTGAACTACCGTCGTTGTTACGTCGTCGAATCCCATCTCCGACAAAACGAGATTGATATGCACAACGGCGAGTTCAGCGATGACAGTGGTGCCATTCATCGAATGCGGACACAGCTAGAGGACCTGTATCACAAGCGAAAATACAGTATCGAAATGAAACGAGTAATAGAGCTACGCAATTTTTCCATAATGCGGATACTAAACCTCATATACAAGCCCATTTAATTAGCCATGGTTTTCTCGGTTACTTTATACTGTGGGAAAAAAAAAAAGGTTTGCTCCTATTTCGTCAAGATTGAGGCAGCGCCGGCCAAATGATCCCGTGGTACATTTGCAAGAATATTACTAGTATGGAAGTTAAGCCGCTTATTTGCTTATTTAAAAGAATCCAAATCCTCTCACAGAAAACACAACGAAAGCATTGAGGTATGGCTGTCCATTGCAAAAAAAAAAAAAAAGAAAAGAAAAAAAAAGAAGCAGAAGGAGACAGAAATGGATAGTCGTACGTCAGGGATGGAAATTAATGTTTGGAAAAGAGCTGTCGCCGGCCGTAATTAGATGTCCCTACGGACATATGAGGCGCCTACCCATTTTACCAGGAAGGATGTCCGTTCCGAGGAATCAGTGCGTACGACGGACGGCCGCCCACGCCCGAGAAAATTGGCCCTGCACGCTCCGAGCTCATCGCGAACCCATCCCAGGTTAATTAGAACGGTGTAGACGTCGCCACAAATTTTAGCATCGCGAGCAACTGTCCTTATCTTTTTGTTTTGTTTTTCTGTACACAGGAAGGAAGGCCAGTAGTCCATAAAACGCCCAGTAAAACTTTTAGGCGAAGCTTATATATGGCTAGGGTCCCATGCCTACAGGCGAAAAGCGGCAACACCCACGCGTCGACATACCGGCGGCCATTGAACTGTCACATGGAGATAGTTTAAATCAGCAGGCAACCTACCACTGCGACGCAAAGCCCATTTGTGGGCTTCATGACGTGAAACTCTGTAGTCAGTTAGTCAGTCAGTCAGTCAGTCAGTCAGAGGGTAAGTGAGTGAGTGAGTGAGTGAGTGAGTGAGTGAGTGAGTGAGTGAGTGAGTGAGTGAGTGAGTCATTCAGTCAGTGTGTGACTGGGTGAGGGGGTGAGTGAGTAAAGCTGATGGTCATCACCAGCGCAATTGAGCCCAACTCTTGTCTGAGCAAGCAGTCTAACGGCGAAACACGTGCGCACGCACGCCGCGCAGGCCTACTTGGAAGACCGCAAGCTGAGGGAAGCCTCGATCTGCAACTTCCGGAGCAACCTGCAGCAGCTCGGCTTCGACAACTTCCTGCGCAGGCTTCCCGCTATGGACGGCGGCTGGTTTGCTCACTGGTGAGAAAAATGCCGCGCTATCCAGGCCAGCCAATCAGTTTTGAAGCAGATATACTTTACTGGTGTTTTATTTTTTTTGTGTGTGTGTGGGAAATACCCACGTAGAGATTGGATAAGAAACGGGAGCTTTGGGGGCTGGCTCGCGGTTCTCGTGAGACGACGATACAGCAGCGTCGAGGAGATGGTGTTTGTGCGGGGAGCTCTGCGTGTCGGGGTAATGATAATGAAGGCGCGGTACCTGCTCTGTTCCGCAGCTGTCTGTGAAATAAATGCCGAAGATAATGATCGCTCATCGCTCTGGAGCGAGCTTTTTAACAGGTACGGGGATCAGTTTATCACTTGTCGTGCCTAAAATACTGCTTGGTTTATAACCTAAGCTGATAAACTTCAACCTCGTGCAGAGAGCACGACAACGTACGAAGCAAGCAACGTAAGAAGAGTCTAACTAGAACTAAAAAAGATAAATTGCGTGCTACGGAACAAAGAAATATGCAACATGATTCGATGTAGGGAAATAAGCGTGGCTGTCAATCAATCAATCAATCAATCAATCAATCAATCAATCAATCAATCAATCAATCAATCAATCAATCAATCAATCAATCAATCAATCAATCAATCAATCAATTGTTTATTAGTGTGCCCAGGAACAGCCGGAGGGCTTTTGTGCTGTCGCACAGAAAAAAACAAAAAAGATTTGCATATCTCACAAAAGAAATAAAGAAAGTAGCATTAGTTACACTGAACGAAAATTACACACACACACACACACACACACACACACACACACACACACACACACACACGCATGCACACGCACGCACGCACACACACGCACAAAGTGTAATGCCTATAGCAATAAGGCATTGACGGCTACTCTGAAGACTACAAAGGAAAGACAACACAGAATGAGTTAAAACACTATGCGCTGAAAACATTTAAACTGTAAAAATATACTTGCTGACAATCACGCCAAAATAAAACACTAAGCTTACATAAATGCACCAGAGATACATGCAAAAAATAAGCTTACACAGTGCTAAGTCGAGTAAGCTTCCAGCGGAGTTCCCAACGTGGTTGCACTGTTCAAGGCCAGTAAATGAAATCAGACCAGTAAGGCTAAGTCCTTTTGAAGAACGTAGGTATTGTAATGAAAATACTAAGGTCACCTTACGTATTCGTGGTGAGTTAAAGTCACCGAGAATCGGGATACGGTGTCTTGGGTGAGCGAAAATTACAACAAAAACAACAACGACATCATCATCATCAACAATAAATAAATAAATAAATAAATAAATAAATAAATAAATAAATAAATAAATAAATAAATAAATAAATAAATAAATAAATAAATAAATAAATAAATGAGCAAATAAACAAACAAACACGCAAATAAATCATGTTCATTCATTGTGCCGAGGAACAGCCTTCAGGTCTTATACGACGAGGGATACAAGTTCAAAACAATGCACGGCAAACGAAGACAAGACACGTCAAGATGAAGTGCAGACGATAAAGAGAGATAACAAGTAAAACAGAACTTTGACAAATATATGGACGAAATAAGAAAAAAATAGAAAATAATAAGAATAATAGCAATAATAAGAATAATTAAAATACAGGAAAACAGCTAAGCAGCTTTTGGGATTGTGAAAAGAAACACGACCACCAGGATTTACTTACTTATTTTGTTATTTTTGAATTACGCATATTTTTTTAGCAAGTTGTCCTCGAATTTAGCGAGATCGTAATGCTGTACAAGCCCATGCCGCGCAGGGAAAACTGCGACCTGGCCGGCCAGAAGCACCTGCGCCAGTTCTACCGTCGGCCGTCGTTTCTGCCGCCGGCCGTGGAGCTGACGCGCCCCAACTGGGTCATCGCGTCAAGCGGATTCGCCGGCCGCCGCTTCAAGCAGGTGCGAACAACGGCCAGCCCTTTACACCTGCCAACACACGTAACGGCCCGCACAATGCGTGGCTTATTCCGTGCAGCCCCAAGCTGCGTGCGCCACACTTCGCCGCTTTGCTACGACCGTGTTAGCGTCCAAGTACAGTAGAACGCCGTTAATTCGACCCCCTTTAATTCGGATTTTCGGTTAATTCTGACGTAGCGTCTGGTCCCGTCCATGTCTGAATTGTTCTATGGCTAAAGACTATCACTGATTCGGACGGATTCGGCCGCAGTTCGGTTAAATTTGTACTCCCCAGCTGGTTCCGGTGGGGAAACAGCAGCGCATTCCGCTGATGCCGCGGTTTAGCTAATTCGGATTCACAGAAGAAATTAAAGGCGCACCTACAAAACTTCAAGATCAGAACAGGATATGAATGAGCTTGTGTACATCTCGGAGGCACAAAAAAAAAAAAAATCGCGTGGCACTGGTTTACAACAAAGTGAAAGGCAGAATTCCCATAGCTGTGGCCATCAGTCTAGCATACTACCACGGCGACCACGAATTTTTTTCTTTTGTGTCATTGTGTCAAGACAATCACGGAAAAAAAAATAGAAGTTAGGTGATCTTGAAAGCTTTTCTCAGTTGTTATGAACGTACTCGCGATAATCGGACATTCGGGCACTCGGTTCATTCGGACATTCTCTCCGGTCCCGCGAAATTCGAATTAACGGGTTTTTTCTGCACCAGTTGTTGTTCTTGTAGTCCTTTATTGATGAAGGAAAGGTCATGCGGCCAAAAGTAGGAGAGGGGGAAGGAGGGAAGGGAGGAGTAGCACAGTTAAAGAAATTATGTGTCCATGAAGGCCACGCAGGAGTACCCTTCAAGCAACGGAGCCTAGGTTAAGATAAATCATATCTTATAAGAGCATTTTCACGACGGTCAGTAAAGCACTTTTTTGGGCTGTAGTTGGTGCACGTTGAACTTAGGCTGGAATACGTTGCGCGGCTAAGGCTGCACAAAACACGGAGGGAGGCGAGGAAACACGGCACAAACGGTAAGGTGCAAACTATCGACTGTTTACTAAAGCAAAGCGTTCTATGTATGCCTAACTGATGGCGAAGTTGCTCCAAAACGCACTGCTGGAAAGCCAACTTCCTCTGGTGGTGACGATGGTCATGAAGTGAAAAATGGTTGAAACGTGAAGCTTTCTAGAATCGAAAGCCAATGTCCTAAGTCAAAGTCCAAAGTCAAAGTCCAAAATCTAAATTGTTGCCCGCAGCGCAAACTGCTTGAAATACAACTTTCTCTGGTGGTGACGATGGTCGTGAAGTGAAAAATGGTTGAAACGCGTAGCTTTCTAGAATCGAAAGCCAAAGTCTAAAGTAAAAGTCCAAAGTCAAAGTCCAAAGTCTAAATTGTTGCCCGCAGCACACACTGCTGGAAAGCCAACTTTCTCTGGTGGTGACGATGGTCGTGAAGTGAAAAATGGTTGAAACGCGAAGCTTTCTAGAATCGAAAGCCAATGTCCTTAGTCAAAGTCCAAAATCTAAATTGTTGTCCGCAGCACACACTGCTGGAAAGCCAACTTTCTCTGGTGGTGAGGATGGTCGTGAAGTGATAAATGGTTGAAACGCGAAGCTTTCTAGAATCGAAAGCCAATGCCCCAAGTCAAAGTCCAAAGTCAAAGTCCAAAATCTAAATTGTTGCCCGCAGCACAAACTGCTAGAAATACAACTTACACAATGGGCTTCCACAAAGACACATCAAGCGCCTCAAGAAAAAAAAACGCTTCCCGTGGTCGGTATCGCGGTTCGGTGCTTTCGGAATCAGCCCTGGGTCTTTCGCGCTATGAAGCAGACGTATATTTGAGTGCGTCATTCCGACACGGTCGAAGCAGTTTGGATTTCGGACTTTGAGGTTGCAAAGGAGAAAGCTTCGTTTTAACCGTCTTTCTCTTAAAGGAGCACTGACACGAAAATTTTATGTTACACTTTTATTGCTTTTATCGATGCTTAATGGTCTGGCGAACCTGAAACAGCACTTCAAATACTTCAGTTCGCGATAGTTAATTACATTGAACGGCTTGAAAATAATTTGTTTCAAATTCCCGCGCTTTCCTCCCGAACGGCGCATATGACAGCCTCCCGGTTTGACGTCACCGCTTGTGCGGACGTCACAGGCACCGGCTGGAGAGGGCGTTGCGCCCGCTCGCCGCTCGTGGGGTCGCGCGCGTGAAGTGACGTCACGAGTTTTTGGCGAGCCCTGCGCGTCACTTCTTTTTCCTCTCCTGAAGTGATGTCACGCTGATGTCCATTTGCTGAGTGCCGCTCCGCGCGCTGCTCCGTCGGCGCGATAAATGCGATCCAATTGAACTATGTTCTTCGCGTCGCAGGGCGCTCATATTTCAGCCAGGGTATTCTGTTGAGTGAAGGAAGCGAACTGTGCAATAATATTAACGCCAAAAATTGGTGTCAGTGCTCCTTTAAAAGAGAGGGGCTTTGATTTTTTCATTTTATATTCTCCACTTTTTTTTCATTCTCCACTTTTTTTTCTTCGCATCCGTATGCGAGGCGCGCTATAAAGAATAAACAGTTCATAGTTGGCGCCTTCTCGTTTGTGTTGTGTTAAAGTAAAACCTCGCCGGCGTTTAGCACTTAGCACATTGGGGCTTAGAGTGTATAGCAATTTAGAACTTCCAGGCTGCCTTTCCCAGCTAGCTTAAACGGGCTGTGAAGTCAAAATACAACCTTGTTTAATCTGAAATAACTAAGCTTCAGCACTTCACTCAGTTCTATTTCGCCTTTTAATCGGAAAAAACGAAAGAAGTATTGAAAAACTTTCAAATTTCGCGCTACAGTGACGTTTATGGCCAGGAGCCACGTCATACTGGCCAGCACTGAAGACATAATTTTCAGGTGTTACAGTCAAACCATGCAGGTTATAGCGAACTGTAATACGCGCTGTGATTAAATCGATATAGCCGAACCCGTCTATAACAAGTTTCTTGTTACCCGCCATCCCCGCATGCAGAAATGAACACTATAAAGTATGTCATTACCATAAACAAAACAATCCACTTATTGCAACCAATAAAGCTACTTTCCGCCTTAACTGCCTACTTCGAAAAAAAAAAAAACAGCAGATTTTGGTTTTTACTTCGTTTTGGTGGCGTCAACTAGCACAGCACACTCTACACGAGGCATCGTTTGAACCAGTTCGATTCCGTGTCCTTCAGTATCGAAGCAATATTGACATAGCACATCGTCTGCCAAAACCGCTTCATTAAGCATCGGATATATTGGGTTCCACTCGCGGCATCCTCCGCCTCTTCGGTGCTTTCCCCAGAACCAGCTACCATTACATCGGCGACGGTGTCTGCGTCCGAGGGGCTTACAGTGGCGGCAACATCGTTCGTGGACACTCAGGAAATCCTCGAAGGACGCTCCTTCCAGCACAGCATCGGGAGCGTCGGAGAGCTCTTCGCGCAGTTCGCCGATGCTGCCGTCTTGGTCCGGACGCGCTGACTGGGCGGGTTCCGTCGTGACTCCCGCGCGTCGGAAACAGTTGCGGAAAGTGTCGGGCGTCACGTCGCTCCATGCGAGGCTCAACATCTCAATCGCGGCCGATCAACATCTCAATCACCGCTCCGAGACCATGCATTTCGGCGGCAACTCTAAGCGCGCCGAGTTCGATATACAGTAGAATCTCGATAAACTGAAATCGCTTAAACGGAATTGTCGCTTAAACGAAACAGTAGCCTGTAAGTTGGTTGATGTTGTATTGAGATAACGTAAAAAAAAAAAAAAACTCTCGGTAATCGTAACTAAAATTTCCGCTTCACCGGGTAAACGGAACTAGAAACGGATCTTCTTGCGAAACCCACTGTCATGAGAGTCAGCTTTTTACGGTTCCGGGTGTGTCGTTTTTGTTGCTTTTTCTTTCAACCATATTTTTTAGCCTCGTTGGCCTCGTACGCCTCGTCTCGTTAGTGGTCAGCCGTGTTAGCAACAACGAATGCAACATCGTAGTTCTGTTCCAGTCGCTCGGCCTCCCGCCTCGTTCATACAATTGTGGTGCTATTCGCGCTTCACTGCCGCGTTGCCGTCTTCTAAATCCGGTGGCTCGTAAGCACTTGTGAAGTTGAGGCTTCTAGCCTCCGTGAAGATGCAGTTGCAAGGACTCAAACAAAAATAATTGATGAATTTTGTAGTGCACAGCGACTCATTGTTGCCAAACCAACTTTGTGAATGCTGTGCCTAAACCTCTTGTAGTTTTCTTGCTTTCTGAAAAACTATCAGCTACATTCACATTCTACTGCTTAGAGTTCCATGAAATGGTATTAATAGTGTGTACGCACATAGATTTGCGCTTTACACATCTATCTCAATAAACGGAACTCCTGTTCAACGGAACTAATTTTTTCGGTCCGTTGAAGTCCCGTTTATCGAGAGTCTACTGTAACAGATGTGAACTATGTTACAAGGAATATGTTTCGCATGTATTTTTGTGACTGATTTGTTTTTGTTCGATATGTAGCACAGTTCGCTCAATCCGGGTTCGCTATAACCGGGCTTGACTGTAACTGCGCGTTAACATTCAAATGATGCGATCGAACGGAACCAGCGGTCACACTGCAATCGTCCAGTCACGTGTCTTAGCGATGGGTTAGTTCGGCGGCCACCAAATACACAACCAAGACTCTGTTACGTCATAGAAAAGTTGCCGGAAAGGGGCCAGGGAGGCGCCACTGATTCACAAGTTATGTTTAATATCTCCACCGTCTTTTTTGAAGTTTGTGATAAAATTGACATCATTGTTATTTCGACAATGCCGTCTTTCTAATTAACAAAACTTGCATTGACCCTTTAACACCTGAAGCATTTCAACTGCCCAGCGTGTGCGGTTATCTCTTATATTGTCTTGCGGGAAGTTTTGACCAAAATTGGTGTTTATTTTCGGCTGAAACAAGCACAATGGCTTAAAGAAAGTAATCTCGAAGATGTGGCTGGTTTATCTGAAGCATACGAGGTATGGTTGGGAGCAGAGCTGGCTGAGTAGTTTCCACCAATGATAGTCGGGAAGGCGTCCTCTAGATGGAGGCCTCAAAAGTGTGGTTAAGCGTGGTAAGGTCTGAAGCGGCTTCTTAGTTGCGAGTCGTGCGCTTGATGAACGGCGATTCCTTGCAAAATTCGTGTTCGCAATGAGTGAGTAATTCATCGTACTAGCGAACATTAAGACAGGGAGAAAGCTAAGGAGGAGACGAAACACACGCTAGAATTTCAACTAAGTTTATGCCACAGAAACAGGGAAAAATATTTTAAAGGGTTATCATAAAAACGCTGCAAAAACAACAAAACAGTAATGTGGCCTGTGATATGAGCGACGCTGTTCTTGTTTTTTTCGCTGTGTTTTATGATAATTAAACCTTTCAATATCATGCACATTTTTTGTTTTTCCCTGTTTCTGTGGCATAAACTGAGTTGAATTTCCAGGGTGTGTTTCGTCTGCTCTTCAGCTTTGTCCCTGTCTTAATGTTCGCTAGTACTATGAATTCCTTAGTATAGCAACCACTCGCCAAACTTAGCACTATAGTTCACAATGAGGTAGCGGGACTTGATCCTTGCTCAAACATGCAGTAAACACGCAGTCCGCGGCTAACACATATTGCGCGTTTTCTTTTTCTAATGGGGTGGATACGTCATGCGAGGCTTCTCTACCTTAACGTGGCAATAACGACGCGGGCATGCATGCGCACATTTTCCGTCCAGCTTTACTTCGGAAGAGCGAAGCCACTTGGTGTGGCTTGCCCAAGTGAAAGGTCTCAACTACGTGCGACTCGTGCCTGAAGACGTCTGTTTCCGACATATGCCCTGAGCTGGAGCTCCTTCTAGAAGCACGAGAGATACGTAAGTACGGCGACCTTATGAAGGCGAAAGCCTTGTGCGCCTCGCGAGTCGAAAAATCCGGCATTGTCCTCATAGAGTGGCTGGGAAATCCACTTGCTGCGCTCTGCAATATAACTAAAAAAATATGAGCCACGCATCTGCTTGCGTCCCTGCAAATGGCGCTGAAAGACAATAAAGTTTAGGCCGTCCCTGCACCGTAACGCTTCCTCCTATCCCCCCCTTTTCCCTTCTTAGATTCACCTATATCTGTACCGCTTCCCTGTTGCATTTACTACCCTTGGCTCAATACTACAGTTTCCCATTGCCCTTCACACGATACAGTGCTCAAAAAGTGCCCCTCGCAGTGTGTTTGGGACTGCCGCTTTCCGTGGACATGCAGCTAAAGGACGTTTCAGGACCACGGGTTTGTCCCAAACGTTCTTTACGGGCTACAAAAGCTCTGATAGAGTACGTGCAACACACAGGTCTAAACCAGTCGCTGTGAATAACTCGCCCGTTTCTGTGCGCATCAAGTTCTTGAACATCATCGCCATCACCTTCATCCCGTCATCAACTGGCGTAGGAAGTTAGGCATTTTAGCCCGGCTAACATCGCCAGACTTCGTTGAAGATCTCTCTCTCTCTCATCTCTCTCTCTCTCTCTCTCGTCCTCTCTCCTCTCCTCATCTCTGCGCTCTCATCTCGGTCTCTCAGCTCTCTTCTCTCTCGCTCTCTCTCTCTCCTCTCTCTCTCTCTATCCATTGCCCTCTGTGTCTTTCTAATCCCCGCTTCCTACCCGTTGCCCTCTCCTCCTCTTTCTTTCCTCCCCTTTCCTCAACCTTATCTCAATCCTACCCTCCTCCTACCCTAATCCATCTCCTCCGAAACTCTCTCCCCCTCCACATTTTCTCCCTTTCATGTCGACATCCTCTCTTCCCTTCCTACTCGTGCTCCATTCACTCAGGTGATGTTGGCGTCCCTCCTCTTCCCCCTCCCTCCTTTATGCTCATCCCTCCGCCCCCTTCAATGCGTCCCCTCTCTTTACACCCCCTTCTCTATTTACACCTCTCCCTCCCAAATGTTGCATTTACCAATTATTACTCACCCAACTCCACTTCCCATTTCCTCGATCCTTTTCCTGTTTCCACCCCCTTTCGTTACACTTTTCTTTCAGGTAGCCACATCAACTTGACTTTACTAGTATATATTAAGTACGTGCCTATAGTTCATACCACAAGCTACGTGCAGCACTGTGGAGGCTACATTGTGTTCAACAGTCCGCCCACTGAGGGGGCCTAAACTCATCGCGAAGGAAGTGAAAAAAGGCGCCGGAGCCTTGCGGTTCCACCTGCCGAGAGGGGAGATGTAAAGGTCCTTTCAGTGCCCCCTTCATAATGAGTTAGGCGCCCTCAGTGGGCGGACTGTTGAACACAATATAGCCTCCACAGTGCTGCACGTAGCTTGTGGTATGAACTTTAGTTAACTAAGCACGGTGAATAGGGCATGTCTGCAACAAAATATCCTTCCTACCTCCTTCGTTTCTGTACTTTCTACTCGAAACTGTACTGCATGCCTCCCTATAGGCTCGACCACTCTTATCGCTCTCTCACTATCTGTGATTTTCATACCCCCTCTTTCTCTTACTTTCCTACTTTCTTCTCTATTCCGTTCTTTAAACCTCCTTTCATATTCAGCCTGGCGAAAACACGCACAAAAAAAAAACTGTGGTGTATTCCTCTGTCGTAGGAATCAGTAAAACACTAAATTGAAATGTGCAGCGAAATTTGTAGCTGAGCACGATTTGCGGGTCGGCAGGTGTCTTGTGGGTGTGCTTTGTGAACGACGTCCTGCTGGCGGGTCGCTTCGGCCAAGTTGTGCTGGCGTCATTTCCGTGACGAATATGACGTCAGTGAAATCTTGGTGTATCCCGGCATAAAACACTTTCGTATTAAAATATAAAACCCGAAAACAAACAACCATAAATATAACGTACTCTTTAGTACTGAAGGTTGCTCCCTCGCAACAAGACCCTGTGTGCAGGGGTGCACCCTTTACAGGCCGCTTACTTCGTTGTGCTGACGTCATTTCCGTGATGGACGTCAGCGAAATCTTGGTGTGTCCGGGAATAAAACACTTTCGGGTTAAAAAAAAAACACAACCCCGTACAAATCTGGTTCCAATGTATTTAAAGCATTTTAAAGGCAAGAACTTGTGCACCCGGCATGAAGGCCTCAGTGAATGCACCCTCCTTTTCCTACGCTGCGGAATAACTGTCTCCGGTGTTTTCTTTTTTTTTTCAGTGACGGTCAATGCCAAGCTGTGGAAAGTGCTTTACCTCCCTGGGGAAAACTCGGAAAACATGGCCTTTGCCGCTGGTGGCCTGACTTCAGGCTGAAACAATTTACGCACAGTTAATTGATTAAGCTGAACACAGGACAATTAAAAGTAAAGATAACGACCAAATAAAGACGGACGTATTGTTTACTTCGTGCGTGTTTTTGGCATGGCTGGTGGTGGTTGTTTTGGCCATTGGGTGCATTCATTCATCCTGCCTTTTCTCCGGTTTTATTCGTTCACCTGCACGAAAACAGAAAACAGAAGGACGCAGGCGTCGATAGCGCGCGTGTGCACTGCACACCGCCTGCACTGGTGTGTGGTGCTCGGAAGAGGTTACAGGTAAGGAAATGCAGATCGCGTTGCTTTGCATCGTAATACCATAACCCGGTAATTAGGCTTAAAAAGCAAGGGATATGAAACTCGTTGGTGGTAAAAAAGCGCGAGCTGTAGAGTTCTTCGCAATGCATACCGACCTGTCGTAACACAGACCCACAGTCTCCTCTTTCAGTCAATGGCACAGCGCCTCACAGTGCACATGCAGCTTGCGTTTACCGTATTTATTCGAACATAAGGCGAAGTTTCTCCCCCAAAATCTGTAGTATCAGTCTTATATTCGAAGCTTATACATATACATTCGAATACCTTATATACCTTATACC
Organism: Haemaphysalis longicornis; assembly: GCA_013339765.2. Taxonomy (NCBI): domain Eukaryota; kingdom Metazoa; phylum Arthropoda; class Arachnida; order Ixodida; family Ixodidae; genus Haemaphysalis; species Haemaphysalis longicornis. The sequence goes on from CM023453.1 coordinate 38,496,427, forward strand.
TTATATTCGAAGCTCAGTATACATATTTGGCGATTTTTTTTACTCTCCAAATTACACTCTCGCCTTATAATCGCGACCACCTTATAATCGAATAAATACGGTACGTCATTTCAAGGGCGCCACACTGGTGCTCCGCAAGAAAGACGTGGCAAGGAGGATACAGAATTCTCGTTCAGGGACACTTAGATGCAGGATGTTCGATACTGTCGTTCCTCGTTGCTTGTCGCAGAAGGTTGAACGTATAATCGTAATACGCACACAGTTGAAACCCGAGTTCATCAAGTCGACAGGGAAGGCCAAAACTATTGTAGAAACTGGAAATAAAGCAAATTGAGAAAAGTGGCAACGTCTAAAAAAATTAGAAATTTATTTGCTTCGTGAAAAATTCGGCAGAGACTTTTGGGGCTGCATACGGGTAGGAAGGCGAAATTATTAGAGAGTTATAGCAAAGCGAAGAACCGGTGCACCTGTAGATGCGCACAACCATTGTTTTTCACCTCTGCGCATGCGCAGTAGCACCGGCCGCCTACCGGGTACCGTACCGCCTCGCGGTGAAATGTTATTAGAGCGAAAGCCGTAATATGCCTCATTTTTTGTAAAATCCGTCGTTCTCCAGATCGAAATGCCGAAAAAAAAAAATCAACGTGCCGGTCCACATCATCTAAGGAAGACACGCGAAACGAGAGTGCACACCCCTCGTGGTTTCATTGTGCAGGCTTCAAAACGCTCCAACACTCTATAGCAATGCCGGGGTTCAGCTTCACCCGAATGCATTCGAGGGACCAATTCGTGCCGCGAACGAAGCGAATTCGGCGAAGACAGCAACGCGCCTGCCATTTGATTTGAAAATTGTGACTTCACATTGCGTGATGACACGGAGTATAGACAGAAATTTTGAGACAAATCGTGTGCTCGACATCGCCATTCGTCGAAAGCTCGTCGTTGAGCGCGTGGATAAATCGAGAGCGTGTATTGTGGTGAAGCCTAGCCACAGGATTACCTTAGAGTGCACGTCATGCATGTGTGCGTGTCTTCCACTGGCGAGGAGGGTCTGGCCCTTGATTAGAGCCAACCACATGGTTAAAGGGACTCTGCAACACTTCCGATAAACGCTTTCTCCCTTTCCTTCGCGTCAAGAAGCACTGCTAAAGCTATATAGTTATCGCCAGCACGGAGCGGCACTGCGTGATTTGCTCGTCGCGGCAGATGCGCCTTCCGTTTCTCCTTTGATTTTGTGACTTCTTTTTTGAAGTGGCTATCGAATGCGTTCATTGCTGCGGCTGAAGGGGAGCCGGCGAATAGCCGCTATTCCGCTGTAATGACGTAATTCCAGCGGTCGAAGAACGCCAAGAGCGGGAAAGAGAGAAAGCTGTTTTCAGCATGTTTCCACGTTATCTAATGGGAATAGAGCAGTGATTGTTGGTTGAGGCACCTTGAGACCCGCTAATCTAGGTACTGGATGTGTTTGTTGACTACGTTCTGCAAGTATTTTAGATTCCGTAAAAAGTCGAAAAATTTGTGTTTCAGGCTTCCATTAAGTGGCTGCGCCAGTTAAAATCTCCAAATTCTAGAAAATCGCTAACGATGAGAGAGAAGCACTGCCATCCGTGGCAGCTCAGAGTGGCTCGCACAACCGAGTGAAAGAGCAGGAGAGGACGAAGGCGAAGAAAAACGATATAGTTGGTTGAGTGTCTTCGTAGCGGAAAATAAGACGGAGCATCCAGTCTGTACAAGCATGTCATGAAGTCAGCAAAAAATATGGAGTTAATTATGTATGTATACCTTTTCTTCCAGTGTCTTCAGTTCGCGTCACATCTGCGCAATGATAGCTTGCGTTCTTAAATTAGAGAAACCACCACATTTGATGACCAAATTCTTGGCATGCAACTTCACCTGTTGTCTCGGACACAAGTTGGTATGCTGAAATTTTGCCGCCGCGTTTTAATCCACGCGTATGTTCGTGCATGGAAATATTTTTCCCGCAGTGTTTGCTCAGCGGTTCGGTTTCCTTAGCACGCGAGATCGATTCCCGGCCATGACAGCCGCATTTCATCGGGCGGGGCATGTAAAACACGTTCACATCGACATAGATGCAGAGTTCCAGGCTGTCCGAATTAATCCCTTCCGCGCTACGCCATTCCTTGTAATCGTATCTTTGGCACGTTATACCCCAAAATATAAAATGCTGATGCAGTACATGAGATGTAATTACAGGGACTACCAGACCTAGAAAACACGTTTTTAGAGCAATGCATGGAACTAATGTCAAGAGGCGCGGGGAAATAAACTCCCAGCATCCCTTTTAACGTTATTTTCTACACTTCACGTCAGAAATATTAGCAGTCAGGCCCACGAATTCAAGCCCGAGCCCGGCCCAGTCCAGCGGAATTAAGCCCGGGCCCGGCCCGGGCCCGCCGACAAACGCGTTCACTCAGTCGTTCATGATTACGCTCGTACGTGCCTGGGAATCCGAAGCCATTTAGCACGGAGTCAGCTCTGAGTGATGCAAGGTTCTGGGAATGGCCGTCGTTCAACGTAGGAATGAAAAACACGTTCAGGGTCGTGCTGTACGTCTCATTGGAAACGAAATGCCGCTTGAAAGAACGTGACTGAGGGCCAAGGGAGGGGAGGAGACTTCGCTGGGTTGTTTGTGCAAATCAATATTCTTCTTCCAGCTTTTGTTCTTCCGCATGACAAGCGAATGCTTCCGCACGCACTTAATTCTGGGTGGGACATCCGGCCGATTGCTCTGGTCAGAGGAGGTTGCATATGTCAGTTGCGCCTAATGGGAGAGGGGAATTCATGCTAAGAAAAAAAATCACGAGAGCTTAAGATTTATATTTGCTGTCGCCTTTTTATGCTGGAATGTTTACAATTAATAATGACTTTTTATTAACGTGCTGTTTGATACACAGTTACCAAGTTACCAAGATTTACACCCCTCAGAATTGTACGACATTCCTTTGGTTATTACTTGTACGGGAATATTGATATTGGGGGGGGGGGGGGGGTACATTTTATGCATAGTTAGTTTAGAACGAGCGGCATTAGACTGGCATTTTAAATCAGTTGCACAAATTATCAGAGTGACTCGAAGATCGATGCGCTGGTTGAGAGCGCAGATACTACCCTAAAAATATGGTGCTTCTTTTTTTCTTCGTTAGAATAAGTGAAATGTGACACATGATTGCAAACGCTAGGACTTTAAGCTTGTTTCAAAAGCAGCGAATGAACTGAATGATAAATTTTAATAATGCCACCGCGGACTATTCTTTCCGGTTTGTTTACTAATGTTTTGTTTGTTTTCAGTGCCTGACTGTGCCCGGCTATGTTATCTGCGTTTGAAGCGAAGCGCAGCAGTGGCGTACGCAAGGGGCGGCCGAAAGGGCAGCGGCCCCCTTCGAAATTTTGAGTTGGGGGGGGGGGGGGGGGGGTTGATAGGACACTTATTCTGCCTAATATCTAATGATTACTACCGAGAATTATTTTTTGTCGTAATTTACGCATCTATGAAGTTTATGGAAATTCGACTTCTGCTCTAACACAACAATCAGCCATTTTGCAATGCCCCTGAAAAAAATATATATAATGGGAAGTTAACTATACAGGCCCACTAGGTCCTTTTTAAAATTTTATTTCTTTCGTTTTCATCTTTTTCCCCCGTTGTTCCCCTTCCCCACGTGTAGGATAGCAAACTAGGTCAAAGCCTGGTTGACATTCCTGCCTTTCCGTTACCTTTCTTCCTTCCTTTTTTATATATTTCAGATTTGTTTTAGGGGCGAAGCTCCTCTTGCTCGGGCCCTGTCCCGGCCGTACACGGCAGAATGATGATGATTGAGGCAGGATCCCCCTAGGGATTGGCCAACCAAAGATTGGCCGAAGAGGTCATAACGTTCAACGCGTTCATTGCTACCCAACAAGGAGGAGAGGAAGAAGAAGAGGTTGTCGTTCGTCGCCTGCTAGCTGACGACACGTACCGGGGGCACGCGACACAAGACGCTCTGCAGAAGGCGACGGCCAAGGTGGCTAAAATGTCACACACCGAATTCGCCAACTTACCCATGGAGATTCTCATCGTCCCAAACAAGCCTACATAGCACCCGCAAACATCGACGTCGTCGACGGGCTTGTCAAAGGAGCGGTGGAAAGCTTGACGTGTCGAGTCTTTATATGATGTGTGGGCGAATGTTTCACGGTTTTACCAATAAGCATTTTAGCTTCGCCCCTCTCATCATCATTCACTTCGTGGAGATGGCGGGATTTTTTGTTTTCTTTTTACCTTTCCTCTATTTGATGCTTACCCTCGGTTTCGGTTTTTGTTGGGGGGGGGGGGGGTAGAGAGGTGTCGACCCCCTCTGAAACAAAATCCTGCGTACGCCACTGAAGCGCAGTATACCTCTATTGCATACCGCACCGGCATTCTTATTTCATAGAAGGAGGGTTTAGTTTACGGTCCCTATTTTAGATTGTCTTTGTTTAATCAAAAACGTTCTCAATCTAAATCGACGTTACCAGAAGCAAGAACCTTCCAGATAATTGCGTGCACAGCAAACACCGCGGCATTCGATTCGCCGACGATCGCCATTTTGTTGACTGTTCCTTTGACGTTCCTGTATTCTTTAAATTCATTGCAGAACACAAGTGCCCTCCAATAAATTTTATTCTTTAAAAAACCGTTCGTCACCCTTGGCCACGTGACGATATTCGATGTTGTGCAGCGTACAAAAATGACTATCAATTGAAGATACTCTTTGCACGGACCCGGAGGGCGTCATCATGCATGCGCTTGCAAGACGTTCAGAGAAAACACACACACACACACATACCCACACACGCACACACACACCCACATACCCACACACGCGCACACGCACACACACACACACACACACGCACACACACACCCACATACCCACACACACACACACACACACACACACATGCACATGCACACGCACACGCACACACACACACACACATGCACATGCACACGCACACGCACACGCACACACGCACACGCACAAAGGGTATATAGCGAATCAGAATGGGAAATGAGGGGCTCGTTGAATTAAGGAATTAAGACAGCAATAAGGGTTGCCAGTCAAGAAAGCCAAGGAAAGCAAAGGAGAGAATGCGGTAGGTCATTTATGATCGTTGAAACTGAAACAGGTGCAGACTTTTGAAAGACAGAAAGAAAATGGAGAAAGAATGCCCGCCGAGTAAGACCCAAACCCACGACCTCCAGAATACACTACCACATCCAAGCGCAGGAAACAAATACCTTGACATAAATAATCGAGAAAGGGGAGGGGAAAATAGCCCCGCCGGTAGCGTAGTGGTCAACGCACTAGATGCGTATTCTGGAGGTCGTAGGTTCGGATCCCACCCGGCGGGCATTTTTTCTCCGTTTTCTTTCTGTCTTTCAAAAGTCTGCATCTGTTTCAACGATAATAAACGACCTACCCAATTCTCCCCTTTGTTTTCCTCTGCATGCATTCTTGACTGCCAATCCTTATTCTCTCTCTCTCTCTCTCTCTCTCTCTATATATATATATATATATATATATATATATATATATATATATATATATATATATATATATATATATATATATAACGCTCATAAATACCAAACTTCGAGCAAGAAATCGCCATATCTATGTGTGAATTACATCTCTTAGTACACACTTGCAACATTTGCGCAAAGCAACAGAATATGCCCGAATTTCAGAAGTATTCTTCCTTTAATAAAATTTAATATCGCTATCTAACAATGAACCCCAGTGGCCAAGAGAAATAAAAATAATAAAATATGTGGCCCTCCCTACGCTACAATGCTGTACAAATTTCTATATACCCCCAAATTTATCCCCGGTACCTGCAGTGCAAAATTTCGTGCCGAATAACAACAGCATTTTGTTTTTACTGTACTTGTAGCTGTGGCGGCACTCACCAAGGACCAAAAATAACCGTGCATTTTACTTTTTCGTCTTCCCCTAAGAGGCCCCTTTTTTCCGCGATGACAAGGCCTAGATCGATGGATTATGCATTGTTCACCGGGCGTTCTTTTAAATGCAGAACAATGCATGCAGGATAAATCATTCATGGTTTTGTGCTGTATACGTAGATAGACATGACATAAAAGCAATAAAAATGGTCCGTTCGTAGACACTGAAAAGCGTTTGAAAGGATTATATATAAGAAAACCGGTGTGAGTGTTGTACGAGATGATGGATGGCAAACTAAATGGGGAAGCTGCCACGCAGACTTGACAATTTAAGCGGAGTGTTTGATTCAAACTCAACTAGTTCATTGTTGTATCGGGCGGCCAATGTGGCAAAGTTAACTACGAGCTGTGGATGTTATTAAAGGAATGATATTAATAAGGAAACAGCATTCAAAAGGGGTTATCAACGTGATGTCATCCTAGTTATCACTGCGGTACCTAAAATAGGCCCTTGATAGGCAGTTTTAATTAGTATTTAGTATAAGCATGGGATTAACCCCAGTAGTTGACGGTATGACCCCTTGTAAATTCAGGCGAAAAACGGTGGTGATTATTGGTATCAAGCAATGAGTTAAGGATGGCCACATTTAGGGTTCACTTCGCTACCTTCATAAGGCTCTGACAGTACTGCAGAAGCCTCATTGTCCCTCATTCAAGGTAGATTATTGAAGAGTTTCGTTGTCAGACCACAGAGAGTACAAATTAAACCATTTGACAAAAATGCCCCCTTCTTCCATTTTTTTTTTCGGTGTATTTATTTTTCTTTGGCTGTTAACAACTATTACAAGCAACTACAACCGGGCATACACAACACATGGAAAGAGCCCTTTGAGACACAACGCACTTTAAATTTCAATGACTGACCCACTCACTAATGGTGGACGGGCGACCCTGGTACGCCCTAAATACTCCCCACCTACGGTGTCTTAAAGCAGACTGCGCATCCCATTGTTTGAAGTCAAGGGTTTGACGGACGCCCGTTTGGTCGGGAGGGTACATTTGAGAGAGAAATAGGGCGCCGACCAAGTAGTGAAAATGAAACACTTAAAAGGCGCTTCGGCCCCCGCACGGGAGCCTTGTTCACAATGAATTTATTGCAGACAAAAAACGGCCTTAAGTAGGCTTTAAAACGTGACGTAGGCAGCGAGGTTCCGCTGTTGCGATTCAGGGTGTTAGGCGTTGTCTGTATTATTAGAGATTCTAAATTTAATCTTGCGGCCAAATTCTTCTCCGTATGATGCGGCATTTGTCCAGTCAATCTCGTGGCTCGTCAGCTCTGCATGTTCGGCGAGGGCATTCGACGCCACTTTTTTCGTTTTCACATCACAACAGTGCTGGTATACCATCATAACAGACAACGCCTAACACCCTGAATCGCAACAGTGGAACCTTGCACCTAATGTACTGCCTACGTCACGTTTTAAAGCCAACTTAGGGCCGTTTTTTGTCTGCAATAAATTCATTGTGAACAAGGCTCCCGTGCGGGGGCCGAAACGTCTTTTAAGTTTTTCATTTTCACTGCTTGGTCGGTGACCTATTTCTCTCTCAAAATCCCATTGTTTATACAGAAACACATCCACGTTATTTTAACACTCGCAGTATGCATCCTACCCGCCTCGCTGGGCGACGAAGGGCACGGGCCAGCTATCTCCCGACACAATGTTGCCAACAAAAGGACCTATCACTTGAGGTACGCAGATCATGCAATGCGCGATGCACACCATACGAGCATGCGATCGATACACATTGCGCCCTTTGCCCCAGTGTCACTACGTAATGTTTTGCTTAGTGACTCTTCTTTGCCCCACTCTGCTTGGCCCCACTGCATGGATTGGGGCAAAGCAGAATCACCGGTGTATTGGGCACCTCTCTCTTTGGGCTCAGACTTCCACATTCAGCTTTGACTGAACCCCTTCCCCCTCCGCTGTCCGCACTGACCACAATCACAAGGTATGAAAATAAAGTTTATTCTGCCCCCTCTCTCTCTCCATGATTCTCTTCTTAAGCTTTTTTTCGCCCTCCTGGCCGATCGCGTGGCTTAAACTGCGTTAAAAGGTAGTCCTTGTTATGGCCCTGCTTTGTTTTTGTGCTGCATAATACGCAGTTGCCCTTTTGGCCTTGCTTTCAGCGTTCAGCGACACTCAGAAGCTGCCGTAGACAAAATTAGAGCATGCAACGCACAGGTTTCGTGTTACTTCACTCTGCTTCCGCTTCTTCCGGGTCTTACAAAGGTAATTTGCAACAAACATAGGGGAGCAGACCGTTCCCACCAGCTTCGACGTCGCCTGAATCTCTAATACGCTTTCTCGACCTCATATTGACTTCAACCCTACTGTTATGTGTGCGTTAGTATACAAATGTAACACTCACCAAGAAAATGTACTAGCAAGCTTCTGAAGTCTTATCAAAAGTAATTTTTTTCGTGCGTCCATCCCAGCGCTCTAGGCGCTATGCAGCCTACACGAGCGTCACAGATTCGTACGTGCTAACTGCAACTATAGCAGAGCACGTTTTGCTGGAGTGTACCGGAGGTACAAGATGTAGACGTCAGCGCAGCTCTCACTTTTTCTTTTATGAGTAAGGACAGGAGGTTCAAGTAGCGAAAAAAAAAAATAGCAGTGGCTTAGCTCGGCTATGCCAGGATATACGTAGCGTGAGCTAAGGTTCAGCTGGTTATTCTTAGCTTTCCTGGTTGTCTAGGATTAGCTTGATTATCGTGCTTACTGCTGCTTCAGTGACACACACACGGTGTACGCATTATGTGACGCATGTGTATTTATCAAGAGGCTCCGGCGCAGCGTCACCAATCGCCCCAGAGCTAAGCTAATTTCACAGGCGCACGCCTGTGTTGCTGCGACGCACGAGCCATCGGTTCCACTCCCGGTCACCCCTCGCATGATCATCAAGTGAAATGGGCCGCCACGTGCGGAACGGGGTTCGGCGAAAACGCTGGGCGCGTCGGGTGTGTTAGAGACGCCGGGCAGCGAGCAACGTTCTGTGCGCCGTGTGACGACACTGCTCCTCGCACATGCGCAGCACGGAGCTCTCCAGGAGCCACGCGAAACTGCTCAACCTCGGCCAGTGTAGCTCACGCTACAAAAGTCTGCGTGACCCGTGTGGGAAGCCTCAGTGAGGCGAGCGAACGATAGCACAGCGAAAGGAAAGAGGACGCGTGATGATAGCACGCGCCACGCCTGCGCAGTGACGGAGCATGGCGGCGCTCCTGCGCGTAGCTCGGCGCGCGGGTGTTTGGGAGCGTGTATGCGCCCCGCATGGAGGAAAGAACGGCCTCCGCCATCAGCAACGCTGCGGTGACGGACCTGATCGCGGAGGCCGTTGTATGGGTGTGGTATGACGCTGCGTGGCTTCGCGCGGTGTTGCGAGCGTCATCCTCGTTTCGGCGCGTTTGGGCAAATGTGCCACCCCGGCACCTCATGCACCAGAAACGAATCTGTGACCAGTCGTCCTTTTATTTTCTTGCTTTCCCCTGCTGTCGCCCGAGATCTCAAATTTCGCAAGGAAAACAAGAATCTCCCCTCCATAAAACCGCTATGGAACCCCGGTCCCTCCTCCCTTTAAAGGAACACGGCAGCTTACGCTGCGGCCCGCGACCTCAAGCTCAGGGGCGTTCCCACAGAATGGAAGCCCTCCCCCCTCCTACCTACCCTTCAAATCTCGGGACTGCCGTCACGATGAAATCCTTTGCATTAACCACGCAGACTAGACTAGAGTAACCCCTTTCACCCCCCCCCCCCCACCTCCCCCGTCAATCTGCTACCAGGTGCCCGTATGTGGAGACAACTCCAAACCCTATACCTTTTACAATACGCTGTCCTCCACCACATATCTACTTCAGCATACCCCTACAACTGCCCTGCCTACGACGTATCGGTATTTACATACCACCCCGTATGGGATACCATCACTAACCACCCCCCGTACTTTCCCTTTCCCCACAGCAGTGGGAGAGCGGGCTGGTACCTGCTCGTGGCTTGAGGACCAGGAAAGGAAGCCCTGGTCAGTCGGTCCCGAGCAGCAGCGGTAGCCCGCGGCTTTCTGAGATGCTACTTCCCTTTCTTTTCTCAGCTATCGGCTGCAATAAACCCCTATGATGGCGACCGTATGCGAGAACGCACTGCAAGAAAGCCAACTTTACAGAATGATGATGACGGGTTTTCGCAAAAGTACACCAAGCGCCCTAAAAAAAAAAAAAAAAAAAAACAGAATCGAACCTGGGTACCTCGCGTTATGATGCCGACGTCTACCGATTACGCCATTCTGACACGGTCGAGGCAGTTTGGATTTTGGGCTTTCGCTCAGGTTGCATAGGAGAAAGCCTCGCACAGTTTTTTTTTTTCCCTAAGAAAGGGGCCTTGATGTTGTTTCCTCCTCCTGTTACGCAAAATATGCACGTAGCTATAGGATTGCGTAAACCGGCAGTGGAAACCACTGTTCAACCGCGCGCTTTTCAATGTGCCCAATTTTGGTGCGCAGAGGTTCTGGACAAAAGGGGTTTGGTTTTTGCTGCCGATGCGCATAGTGATTACGCGTTAGAAGATTGGAAAAAAAAAATTGGCTAACGATTACGATACTTCCTAATGCGAAATTTGTGCGCAAGGATGCAGTCTTCAGGGTAACAGCGCACACCTGCTGCATCTCACGAAGTGTTCGCCGCAGGCGTTGTCTCGTGGCGCGTCGCACCATGTCTCGCGCCTTTCGCCATACTTTCGTCCTGCGCTTTCTTGCTCGCGTCAATCTTCGTTGGCCTTTTCGTTCCTCTCGGTTATCTCGTAGCGCGCCTGGCCGCCAGAGAGGTGCCTCGCGCCGTCTCGGCATATCGCCCTCCCCCCCCCCCCCCCCCTCACACTTTCGCCACACTTTTAGATGCGACTGCATCTCATTCACTCGCCTTGTCCATGCAGCGTCGTCGGCGTTGTTGTCGTCCGCCCCTCCCCCTACACTATAAAAAAATAATAGTTAGCGGCGCCCGGTTTCGATCCCACGACCCTGTGGGCGGAAACGCGAGGGGATATGGTGCTCTTCCCACTGCGCCAACAAAACCGAGACAGAATCAAAAAGCTACAACGCGCCTTATATCCTTGACTCATTCAAACTACGTCAAGATGCTACTGATACAACGCATGATGGGGCAATGATTAACACTTGCTATAAAAGAAAAGAAGCTCCCACTTACAGCAACAATGATGGAGTAAAGGTCGTTGCGACAACGAAGCCCCAAGCATACCCCTTAAAGAGATTGACCAAGATTGGCCAATAAAACATAATAATAATCATACGCGTTCCCGACACGTTTCACGTGATTTCAGAATCAATCCAACGGAAACACCAAGTGAACCCCACGATGCGTTGCATCTACACAGGGTTCCCTCCCTCGAGGGGAGGTGGGCGCAATTTTTTCTTCGTTTTCCTGCTCGTTCTAGCTCGTTTGTGTTCGGTGTCTCCTTCGTTCGCTCGGCTACAACCAGGGACGACGGCGCCGTGAAACCACAGGAACAAGTGCTCATGTGTGGCCAACTAAACATGGCAGCATCTGCACTCCGTGGATGACGGCAAAGGTGCGGAGTACGGGGACTCGAAAGGACATCCAAGTTGCGCCCCGAGTGACATCCGATTTGCGCCCCGACCGTCATTCAATTTCAGGCGTGAGTTTCACCTTGATTATTCCTAAATAAAAACTGGCAACTCACGGCTCAAATCGAATTTCGCTTGATATTCGCTTGATGGTGGTGTGCGCGCGGACGGACATTGGGAGGTCGTAAGGTACTCCGTACCGTTACAGGCGAGGGAGCAAGCCGTTTGACTCTCGGGGGCACGGTGCTAATCCCCAAAACTGAGGATGCAGAGAAACTAAGTTATGTAGAGGGTTACCGACCAATCTCCCTCTGCAACGTTGACTACAAAATGTTTGAAAAAAAATTATCTAGGCGCCTTCAATTTGTAATCACTAGTTTAGTGGGGTCCCACCAAACGTGCGGTATTCGGGGCAGGAGTATTCACACAAATATTAATATTGCTCGTTCCGTCTTGGAGTGCGTGTCCGATTCGGTAGATCAGGTGGTCCTAATACAAATTGACCTTGCAAAAGCGTTTGATCGGGTTTCTCACGATTTCAGGGTGGTTAGCGACGAACGGAAAGAACACACGAAGAAGAGAATAAACGACACAGGCGCTGTCTAGCAATTGAAATTTTATTGGAAGAACACTTGTTATTTAAGCAACCAAGAAGAGATTAAAAAAATGATGATATCATACATGAGTCACACACACATATCGCGTATGCACTTACACACACAACTTGTCTAGGAAATCTACTTCCTCATCTATTAGGGCGATAGACGGGTGGCTCACGCATGCGTCACCGCTTTTTATAATTCTGTACGCTCCCGTAATTTCCCTCGTGCGCTGGCTTCTGCTTCTCATCCCCACGACCGTTTTTTCAAAGTCGGGAGCGCAACCGCATTCCTGGCAGTGGCGGGACAGGTGTGAGGACGGCACCCCCTTGAGAGACCCAGCATGTTCTCTCAATCGGACATTTAAGGACCGCCCCGTCTGGCCTATATACTGGCCACCGCATGGAAGCAGCGGGATGGAGTACATAACTCTGCAGATGCATTTAGTGAACCGCTTTTCGTGCTTTATGGAGCACTCATCACCACGGGCCGGCCTCCGTCCTGCACCTTTCTATCAATGCTGGCACACACACTCCCCAGCCTATTGCCTGCTCGAAAGGCTACATTCACGTCGTACTGCCCGGTAATCTTTTTGAGGCGGTGTGAAACAGCATGTAGATAGGGAATTACGGCGAACCGTTTTCTGAAAGCGGCGCTGCCGCCTCCTGGCCAGTGTTTTGTTCTCGCTTCAAGCGATGAAACAGTCTTTGCGACACAGACGCAAGAGCCAGGCGCGGGAAACCTGCCGCTTCTAATCTGGCAACTTGGCGCAGAAAAGCTGCTTGCACGACATGCGCACATGACTTCTTTAGTGCTGCGCGGAGACACAAAGTAGCAACCCGATTTTTTTTTTGTTACAATTGTTGAGTGTGCAGAATGAAAACTTAACAACGGTTTTAAAGATCGGGGGAGATATGACCAGCAAACATGGTCCTTCTGAAACTGCAAAGACAGGTCTAGGAATTGCAACACATCCTTTTTTGGAACTTCAGATGTGAAAGTCAGGCCTTTTCCCCTTTGTTTAAACAGTTTCAATACATCGATCATATTCCGGGTAAAATGCGCACGGTCCACGAACACTAAATAGTCATCCACATATCTGAAGACATGTTGTGCGATCCCCTCAAAGTCTTGTTCCAAGGCTCTGTCAATACTACCCAGAAAAATGTTACTAAGCACAGGCGCCAACGTGGAGCCGATACATACCCCTGACTTTTTCACAAAAAGATTTTTCCCGAAAGACATGACTGTAGAGCATAAATAAAACCATAACAGCTCCAGGAAGCTTTCCACAGGAATGCCAGACTTGTTTCTGAAAGTCACTTCGTCATTGTCCTGACAAATAGTATCTTTAACACAAGCCATATTAAGTGGTTGTGGGGCAGCGAATAGAACAGGTCTTGTATGACCGCACTGAACGCGTAACATGTTGCTGGGTTGCATTCGGTTAGCACAGTCACCACCTCCTCTGAGTTATGCACAAGGAAAGGATCAATAATGGTCAGTGCCTCCAAATGCCTTTGTAAAAAACCCGACACAATATGCTGCCAGGAATTTCGCTCTGTTACTATGGCTCTGAAGGGTACTCCAGCCTTGTGAGCCTTCGCTGTGACAAAGAAATTGCAGCTCATGAATCTTGGCCGATTTCACTCCAGTATGCAAATGTTCCAGATTCAGATCAGTGAGGAGGGCGAGGGCGCGCTTTTTAATGCTGAAGGCATTTTCTGTTACGGGCTTAAAGTTATTTTCCACCGCCTCTATAGCCTTTTTGTTGAACATTCCCTGGGGAATGGCAACAAAGCACCCTTTATCCGAAACAACTGCACAACTGGTCTTTGAGATTTGGCTGTGGGTATAAAAGACTGTCGCGCAGCTTCTGTTTCACTTTGGACGGTTGGCTGAAGCGAGTAAGACAGACAGACCAAAATTTCTGCGTTTAAATAGCTCAAGAAAGACTATCGTCTTAAAAAAAACCCAACACATCCTGGTCACATGTACACCGCCGCCGTTTCCGCAGCTTTTAGAACAAAAGGTCTATTACGCTACATTTTAAGGGTCATACTTCAAGGACATACTCCCTCAGAAACTCGCTGCTGCGGTACCACGTCACTGGGCAAGGATAAAACGGCTGCTTCGCCTGCGCTTGACCGCTCAGCGCCGGCTCGGGCGCCTGTGCGTGCGCTTCACCGCAAGCGAACCATGTGATAGACGAAGGTTTAACGGCCGCTTCGCTGGCGCTTGGTCCCGCAGCCTTGGTTCCCTTCAGCGCAAGGGAAAGGCTGAATCTAACCATCCATTAGATATATCTAGACGGCAGACTGCGAAATCTCAAGGATCGAAAGGCAAACTTTCACAAAACACTGTATGCAAGTCTTTGCTTTCGCTAGGGATAACTACGTCTAGAATTGCTAAATCTCAGCCAGCCATTTTTAAAAGAATTTCGCCACGTACCTTTTTACACACACAGCCTTTGATTTCATGCTGACGAAGGTATTTTCCAATCGGTCATAAAGTGCATCTACAATTGGGAGCAAAAATAGGACATGCATTAGGACGGGTGTACAAGCGGTGAGATTTTAGTCTGTTTCGCCAAATCGCTAGACTGGCCAAGACAGGCCACTTCGCCCCGCCAGGACCTGTAAAGAGAGTCCAAAGAGGTGCCGTTATATATAAAATGTCGATATGTACAATGGCTTTGGGGCGCACATTGGAGAGCGTACAAAGGAGGCTTGCCTACATCCACGTTCAAATATCGACGGGTGCGCCGATTTTGTTGCTTAGTACCACTGGGTTGGAAGTGCGCTTCACCGCACTTCTGTTCCCAGCATTTGTACTCACGCAGCTGACAGACGGCAACTCTGCAACTTTGGGGACTCGAACAGGGACAAATAACGGTACAGAAATTTTGAGAATTATCTACTGATCTGTCCGTATTATTTCCAGTCGCTCAGTGATTGCCGGCTAACTGCGTAAAATCTTTTTTGTTTCTCTTTCTGCAACGCGCGCGTGTCTGGTCGCACACAGGACGGATAACAGGCGTTCTTGATCTTTCTAACCATGGAACGCTGGTAGCAGATAGACAGATAGATAGCAGATAGGGCTCCTTCAAGAAGACCCTGCAACAATTTTTTCTACTTTTTTTTGAAATCCTAAATGCTGGCAGAATGTAGTCACCCAACACACCCAGTACTTAGATTAGGGGGTCGCAAAGCATCTCTGTCAGTAATTACTGCTCTATGCCCTTTGGATAACTTGGAAACTCGCTCAAAAGATTTTTCTCTCTTTCCCGGTCTTGACGTTCTTCGACCGCTCGAATTACGTCATTAAGGCCACGTAGCGGCTGTTGGCCGGTTTTCCTTCAGTTGCAGCAATGAACGCTTTTCGAGAGCAACTTTAAAAATAAAGCCACAAATACAAAGCAGAAACGGAAGGCGTATCTGGTGCGAAGAGCAAATCACGCAGTGCCGCTCCGTGCTGGCGATAACTATAGCTTTTGCAATGCTTCCAGACGCGAAGGAAAGAGTGAAAGCGTTTATCGAAAGTGTTGCAAGGTGACGGGGTCCCTTTAAAGTCGAGTTCAGGTCTTTACACTCATGATTTCCTGGGAAGCCAATTCACCAGGAGCAATGCTATACATTAAGCCTTTTTGGAACCATCTTCTCTACTATTGCACAAATGCCACGTTTTTCGGGTGCATAGTCCTTATGCACGCCCTCGCTGACGACCATGTTCCATCGTAATGTGGCTAAAATGTCTTCCCGAATCTCTAGAGGCGCCTGCAGAGATTGCCCCAGCTGGGCAAACTAGTTTTCGCGTTAGTTCCTTGGTGCACTACCTATAGAACGAAGCCGTTTATGTATACAGTTTCAAGATAAAATCGTGGGTGACGAATATTTTCTTGTTAATAGAACGGAACTTCGATTAAAGCGGGAAGTTGGACAAGTTGGTTGCTAACTAAGGAATTCATGGTTCCAGAGAGCATACACTGGACGAAGCTAAAGAAAGGACAAAACATGCGCTTAGGAACCTCGAATCCGAAAGAAGACGGCACAAAAAATTTAACCCAGTTCCACCCAATGTGGAACAGCGGAGCAGTGGGTTATGTTTACGGAGATACCGTCTAGCTCCGGCTTCCTTCTTCCTCTCACAAATTAATTGTTATACAATTTGTTTATGGACACTTTCGATAGCACGAGAGTTAGAGCCGTTTCCTGTAATCTTACTCCCTCCGTAAATGGCCATGCTTCACTGCGCAACAGGCCATGTGGGAAAGCCAGCTTTAAGAGCAAGCTTATACCGATTTTTTTAGAATTGGCTTTACCTTCAAACACAAATGCGTTGCTTGGAATTTTTCAGAGGCAATATAAGCCGTCTTTATCGAAATATGAAGGACCGAGGACCTTGTTTAATTTTTAACGACATTTTTCTTCACGGGGGGAATCAGCTTGTGCGGGACGTAGAACCTGTTCCGGGGGTAGCGTGACATGATAGCAAGACAAATTGTCGTCAAGCACAGCCCTAGAACAGCTCCGCTGTAAACTTGATTTTCCCCTGTTTCACCTGTACCAAAATCGCATCTGACTTGAACTCCCGTATTTTAAACATCTACCGTAATTAAATGAAATGCAAAAGAAACGAATGGCGGAGTCCATGTTAGAAATATTTTTCAACGTTGTTTCACCCTTCTTGTGTCCCTTTTTTCTTTACCATTAGCCTATTATAACGGTACTAATTACTTTGGCTTTACGTCATGCATGGATCGACGGACCCAAGCAAACCAAGCGCATTGCAGCAGAGTTGAAAAAAATAGCGCGCTCTTTTCACTCCCTCCGTATTTAAACCGTTTTTCATGGCGAGAGTAAGGCGCACTCAAAAATGTGCGTGCTCTATCGCCTGGCAACCACCTTCCTCCTTTTCCTCTTTCAGTTGACAGTCCTCCGCGCGAGCAATGTGACTCGCCACCTAGAATTTATTCGTTCAACTTCACGGCCCGCGGTTCTTGCGTGTGCTGTGCCCTGCGGCTGGAGTACGGAGCGTCAGAGCATCTGTTGCTTGCGCTACCTGACACGCCAACGCCTTGCGTCGCTTCCCACACTCGCTTGAAAGGCGGTAAGTCAGCTACGTGCCGGGAGCGATCTCTACGCTTGGCGCTGCACGGATCGTGTGATCTTTGGTGCCTAGATTTATTTCGGAATCCGGAATTCCTGCAAAGAAATGGTGCGTACTGATGGCGACATATGACGTTGCTACTACTCGCTTTGGCGCTAAGGCTCTGATTAAAAAGCGCTTTCGACATATTCTTGTTGTCCGTGTAGAGTGTACGGTACGTCCGCAAAGAGCGAGTACGGTTTTTCGCTTGTTTTGGTTGCGAAATCCATAATCGCGTGTTTTCCTTTTTAAAAATTAATGAATTAATCAAATCAAGACATCAAAATCTCCGAAATGAGGGGCCGTGCGTTGCTCGCTGGTAGCGGTGTGTACTTATGTTTGTGCGTAACCTGTCAATCGTGTGTAACACCTTGGTATGTTTTCCGTGTCGAAACCGGCGGGCTGTCATTCGTCGATTAATGTTTACATTGGGCCCGCCAGTTGTTAATTCCTGGGTGATAACGTTGTGGGAAACGCACTCAAATATTTTGAGTTGAATGAAAAAAAAAAATTGTCGTGTAGGTTCCTCAAAAACCGTGTAACAGCCAGAGAATTGTGACATGTGCTTTCAGCTTAGTCAGAATGCCCGCTGAAATAATCAGTCTTATGCCGTTTTCGTAGGGTACGATTGAGGGTTTAGTTTGCGTGACAGCTTTATTGCCACGTAGATCAGTAAAGTCAGTAAGTTGAAGCTGTGAAATGCGATGTTTTTTTTTTTTTGTTTGCACACCAAATCAACTAACATGAGCCCTGGAAAATGTTGAAAATTATAGTTCTCAATCTATAATCTGAAAGAGCATAATTTTAATCAGTATGCAGAGTTAATTCCTGAATTTTGGCGCTTTAAGCGATGCAATTTTATTTTCCCCTCCAATTACGAAGGTTTCCCGGTTTTTAGCATCACTGTCGACTCCTATCTGTCAATAGACATAAAATCAAATGCATCCACAGAAACGTTTTCATTATGTGAGTCTTCCATAGTGCCAGCCTAGATACTGTATTTTAAAATCTCATAGGCACGTGCATATGTGCGAAACCCTTGGGTGCCGTATTTTAAAATGCTTGATTGAAACATTGGTTACTACTTGTAATATGCTGCAAGGCCCACTGTCATACCCGAGCTACATGTACATGAAAAATGACATTTAGTGTTTAGAGACTTAAGATACCAAATGACAATATTTGGGCGGGCCGTGCTACACACGAAAACACAAAGGCGCTAAATGTGTTAGGCATGATGGTGTTAATGACCAAAAACAGAAATGCACTCCTATTTTAGAAGTTTCTCACGTAGAGAAAAACGTCTTGCAAGGGTTAAAAATGTTTTTGTGCAAGAAAATGTCATGAGAAATAGTGTTTTCGAAAAAACGGTGTTAGCCGTATCTAAAAGTGGCTTCAGCAGCTGCCGTCGCCTGCCAGCGGTAGCCAAATTTCCAAAAATTCAAAACGACGAGTAACACGATGAATTTTGTCTTCTTCAGAACTTCGCCACTAAGGGTGCATAAAAAATCGTTTTATTTCGAAGTTCAGCTACATTTTTGCGTCAACACTGTGGTGCTGAGAGTTTCGTTGGCTTCAGTTGGTGCTTATTGTGTTTGAGAGTAGGCAGATTAAAGGTGTTTGTGGAGGCGAATGAGTTTGCGGAACTCCTTAATTAAACCAAAAATGGCATTAGAGCGAATGATTGATTTTTGCGTGTAGCAGCGAATTAATGGCATTAACACTTAAGGCATTAAGCACTTAATGTCATTTTTCGTGTACGTGTGGCATGGGTATCAAAAAGAACATGGGACATGGCCGACGCTTGTAGATTGCAGTCCACAAGCTGCGATACAGAGGCACTCAGTGTGCCTCAGAATTAACTTGACAGCAAAAACTGTCAACACATTAAGTGTGTCTGGTTGTGCTGAAGAGCACATCTTCAGACTATGTGGCCTTCTGCCTTCTGTACATGCACATGTTCGCAACAGCAGGCGTCTTGCAGAGCTCAGGTCCCACGCTGCATGATGCCTTTCAACGTCGAACCATATGTTCATTTCGCCATGTTTTACTCGTTAAGTGGGGCACGTTCCTTGCAGCTGTAGCACTGAATGTGAAAGATGCCCTTACTGAATATGAAAGAATCGGTCAATAAAATCACAGGCGAAAAAAATGGGGCAATGTTTTTATTTATAGTCTGCGGAAAATATGGGTTGTCTTGCTAACGGCATAGAGAAAAGATAAAATAGCCCGACGTTTTGCAACTTACGATGACAAATGAGACATTACACCGGTTGCAAAGTAGATTAGAGGAACTGGAGAGACAACATACAACTTTATTCGAAATTTATACCGAGCTATGCGTGAGATTCAAAAATTCTTCATGAGGTACGCATAACTTTACAAAACATCAAGTCGCAAAGTGCAAGCCAGAGATTGTGCGTTACGAAATAGTGGTGTCAAAGGAGGGCTCTGAGAAAGGGTGATGCGTGCTGGAGGAGGGTACACCATTGTTGCGCACGCAAAGCAAGCTGTCCTGAGAGGTAAAGGTATCCACAGGGGCGAACAGCAGGCTCCCGGTGATGGCGAGTGAGCAGAACGAGCTTCGGGGTGTGCTGTCTAGTCTGGTGGTCAAGTGGTGACGGGTGCGGCCGCAAAATTGAACAGACAGTTCTACAGCACATCAACAGAAGGCCCAACTAGGCTTTCGCCTTCACGGCCTTAGAAAGTTCCAGGCATCCCCTGTAAACTTCTTTTCCTGCATAACTTTCATTGCCAGGCTCGCGAAAAGCATTCGTTGTTACAAAATTGCGATTATGAGGCAAGTGGGCAGGTATTAAGTTTGTGGGTCTTGACATCGATTACACGAAGTGTGAGAAGAACTGGAAATTCATAAGCACCTGTCCCAGTGCGCTTTTGCAGCTTAAAGTGTGCATGAATGTTTGTTATAACTGTGCGTGCAGGTAGCAGCAGTGCAAGACAAAGCGTGGGATTAGCTGTGAGATGAAACTGAATCGAGAAGCGCCATGGCTGCCTGTGGTGGTTGCCATCTGCGTCGTTCGTGCTGCATATGGGGGAGAGGTGGCCGAGCCGGTCGACCCAAACAAGTAGATTCTAGCCAATGTTGTCCAGGGGCATTGTTATTCGCACGGTCTTTTCAAATTACCCGAGTGCACAGGAGGGACAAAGATTATCACCCATGAGGTGAATTTCATGACCCCCTTTCACGACCCCTTTAAAATTGCGTATGTGCAGATTTGGGCTTCCGTTTTTTTGTTTCATTTATGGCGTACTGCATCTAAAGACCTCTCTGTTTGGTTTGCTACGCGCTGCCTGCCTAGTCATGTGTTTATAACTTATTTTTGATAAAATGTGCGCGCTTAGTGAAGTAGCAGTTGGCAGAACCAGCTGTTGCAGATCTTGTGAAGGCTACTGTTTATACATAGGGTTGTTTGTTTTTGGGTTTGATATATTTTCTTAAAATTGAAGGGGAAGGGGGGAAACCAGGTTTTTCGTTTTATATCGTTCTGAAATTCGAGTTTTTTTCTGGTTAAATCTACAGACGTACTATGTAATACACTTAGTTTGTTTGATAAGGAAGGTATCACGATCTTCTTAACTCTGACCATCGCCTCCTGTATTTTTACAATGCCAAACGCATCGCGCACTTCCCAATAGGAGTGAGAGAGAGAGAGAGAGAAATAAACTTTATTGCGATAAGTAGTTAGGAGGGGGCGGTGACCGGTAGTTGCAGTTTGCCGGTGACCAAGTTCCGTCAGACTTGTTTGCATCTGCGGGTCGGACCTACCCAGCGCCGCCTCCCATTGCTCGGTGGTACGGATTAATTGGAAGGGGTCGTTGTTGCATGCCCACATGGTATGGATGATGGTGTCTTTCAAGCCACATGCGGGGCAGTTGGGGGACTGATACAGTGTGGGATGAATTAGGTGCAGTTTGGCACGACAGGGCAAAGTGTTTGTTTGAATGAGGGGCCATAAGCGTCCGGCTCATCCTACCCTCTCTCACTCTGAAGAATGCTTATGGCCCCCCATGAGAGTGAGTGGTACACCTGCAGTGCCCACATGTCGCGAGGTGGGGCCCCGAGCTGAACCAGGATCACGCAACTGTAACTGACTTCGAGAGCGCTTTGTGCCTTGTTGCCAAGGCAACCGATGTTTGAGATTGTCAAAGAAATGGCGCTCACACCAGCGCTAGAAAGCTCGGAGCCACGGTGGAGCATGTTTTGCCAACGTTGCCGCTCTCCACCACGCGTCGCCCCGAGCTGAACTGGTCATGTGATTGAAGCACTGGGAAGGCTACCGATTGGGGGAGAGTGGCCAGAGTAGTAGGAGAGGGCTTGGTTGTCCGGTCCGGGCTGATGCGTTTGGCATTGTAAAAATACAGGAGGCGATGCTCTGACGCGTTAACATTGGTGTTAGCTTCAAGCTGGTAATCGAAGGGACGTCAGGATTTTCTGGCAAACACTCTCGGAAATTTGGTGTTTCTTAGGATCTGAATCAGTGATGATGACAGTAAAGGGCATTGATAACTTCTCGGAAATGAAATGTTTTATGCTCAAAAAGCTGATCGTAGATTTTTTACACATCTTTGTTTACATGCATTATCGTCTGCCAATGCGCAGCATGTCGGTCTCCGTTCGAGACTTGTCTGACCGTTGAACGTACCTCAACTGGGAGAAGTTCTCTCGACATCACAGCATCCGTTAGCTCGGCACAACAATGTCATGGCAGCATTTATTTACCAGCCTGGGGTAGCGAGCGGGCAGAGTCATGCAAATACGGAATGAGTTCGGAAGCTGTGTTTGTGGGGCTTGCTTCCAGCAAGTACTGGTTGAGAACGGCGGACCATCAGCCCACAGTTGTGCACATCGCTACTTTAAAGAGGTCTGTTCGGGGACAAATAGAGTTTAACCTGATTCACCTGAATTATGTTCGGGGTGTAAAAATCAGGCAAAATCAGGTTTCACCCGAAAATGAACAACCCTATTTATATACTGTTTTATTTTGCTTTGAGTTGTTGATGGTGGGGGGCACTTGTGAAAGGACAAGCAGTCGGTGATTATACTGCTGAAACCATGTAGCATGTAAGCAGAAACTCACAGGAAAAACAAAGAAAATATTTGTGCCAATTTAAGCGGTATTTTAAGGTTGTATGTTTTCTACTTTTTGTAGCCATAATTTTGGTTGGTTTAAGGTGCAGTTAACCTGAGTGTAACACTTAACAGTGCAATGGACGAATAAATTTCAATTGAAGCGATGGAAGTAACGGAAAAATTTACCAACGTTTTCCAGCCCTGCAATGGTGCCAGAAAAGTTGCAGGATCCAGTCCATGGCATCAAGATGGGTGTTGTGAACCCTGCCTGCGACAATGCCAAGGTTGGTAGCAATTAACAGTGTTCATGTCTAAGGTGCCTGTACAGCTTGAAGAGCTTGGTCGTACAAATATAGTGTAGCATCAGTTCCAAAATGCGCTTGCAGCTTGCCAGGCCCAGTGAGATCTACAAAGGCAAATGAAGACAGAGCTGCATACTGATCGCTGATCAAGTCATGATACAGTAAGGCTTTTACGACATCACGTCAATCTTGGCTAGATGTATCAATGAGCCACGTGTAAAAGTTCCAGCTGGGTACAAACGTGTCCTAGGTTAATTAGATTTTTTCTCATTTTTGTTGCCTTTGATGATGATCATAAAATATCGTTGTAGCACTGATAGGTTCACTGTAAATTTTCCGCTGCAGCTGGATGCAAGCACGTCCCAGTTCATTGAGACATTTTTTTGTTGTTATTAACGGTGGAAAAAAAGATCGCAGTCAAGATAGCTCTAAAAGCTCTGTATAAAAAAGAAAATCTGTTTTGGTTAGTAATTTTAATGTTAGTAATGTTAGTAATTGGTCGGAAGTAATTTTATAGCAAGAAGCGTGTTGTGCATTGTAGATCCACCAAACAATGAAATATTGTGCGGCACAAAACTCTGAGCATAATGACAGTGTGTCTCAACCTGCCGTCACCAGTAGTGTGTGTCGCTTCATAGCAAATTGCCAAGACACAAGTTTCCGCGTTCACCCGCCATGTTTTGGTGTCGCCACTGCTTGCCCTGTTTCATTCTTGAGAAAAATTTAATTTTAGAGTTAAAATGAAAAAAAAAAAAACAATTATTAGTAGTCAAATTGATAGCAATCTACAAGCGCGCACAAAACATGCACAAAACAGCTAGGTTTTTTTTTTAATTTTTTCGCATCGCCAGTGTTGAGAGTACTAAGTTACCGTGTAGTACCGTGTAGAACAAAAACAAGTGAAAAAATTATAAAGATTGTGTGCTTGAAACACCAAGTTTTGCTCGTAAATAATTGTTTTGTAATTACGGCATGCAGAAACCGGGCCTGAGAGTATGACCGTTCGCATTCCAAAAGGCCTTTGAGAAGCTCAAAGGTCGTTGGTGGTGCTCCTTTGACTCAAATAGCATTTAAACCAAAGACCTTTGAAAAAACGTCATGTAGCAGCTCAGAGGTGTCATTCGAGTCAAATGACATTCGACTCAAAGGCCTTTGAAACACTTGTGTAGCGCGAGTATTAGATTCTTCACTGGAATGGAGTCATAAGTTGAGGGTTTTGGGCTCGAGAGAAAAAAGTTTTCACATTGTATATTCCATCCCATTTGTTCACAGCAACACCAAAAAAGCATGCTATGGCCATGCTGAAGTAGGGAATTAAAAAAAAAATGAGAGAGCGAGGGAATATGAAAAAATGGCAAGGCCAGCCACTTGTCAGATAGGCCTGGAGATTTTCATACCGATATATGCACACACGGCGGATGCCCACTTTGGGAATTGACAAATAGTGAAGCTTACTTGCTTTTTGATAGCCCGCTTCCACGCTTGCTTTGTGGCAAAATTAAGCTTCGCATCTCGTGCGCTTGATGAGTTTCTCGGGGAGAGGTAAACCGACATATTTTTATTTATTTGCTTTAAATTCCGTCATTGCCAATGGGATATTCGAAGAGGGAATAGTAAATGGGATGAACACTACTGTACTCATGCATTTTAAATTTAGAAAATTGCAGCAAAATTTGAACAGTGCAAATATGGCACATCCCAGATACTAAGTGATAGCTGCAAATCGTGGCACGAATAAATGGGTAGCCTGAGTGAACAGTGGTATAGTTTCTAAAAGAGCAAAACAAAATAAACAGGTTAAAAAGTATGTTTGCTTTATTTAAAGCAAGATGTTAAAATTTGGTAGTGTCTATTTTCCCGGCAGCCGTGAGAATTACCATCAGAAATATCTCACGGCAGTTGCCTCTTATTGGCTAAGCACGCTACGCAGAGATTTTATGGGATAAATACTCCCTAAAAAGCAGTGTTTGCAGCTGTCCCCGTAGTGCTGTGGTATAGTACTTGGTTTTAAACGAGAAGGCTCTGGTTCGAGTCCGACATTGCGATGTTTTTTTTTTTTTTAGCTTTCAGAATTTTTCGGTCATCGTGATTTTGTTAATGCTTTTATTTTTTACTCTGGTTTTTACTATATCAAGAGATCGACACACAGGACTTCCAGAATGGGTTGAATTAAATATAGGTTGTGTACTGTGTCGTTGGGCTGGGTTAGGTGCTGCAGTTGGGCTGGATTTGGGTAGTTTATGATGCATTCGGTTAGGTTATGCTAGGTTCGGTGAGGTTATGTTATGTTACGTTACGTTGGCACGTAATATTATTCAGAAAACTTTAGGCCAGCCAGCTCTTACAGAAAGTTTTGTGTGAATTTCCCGGAGGTTATTCTCATGGCTGCTGTGAGATTAGATGCAGCCTAAAATTTTGACTGAAATTGCTTGATATTAGCCTGGATTTTGATCGTCATGCTCACTTGTGACTACACTCACTTGTACACAGTTGCACTCACCCGTACTTGGTTACACTCAAAATCATGAGTGTCATGCTGAGTGAAAGTAGAGAAACAGAATGTGAGTGATAATACAAATGTAAGCATTTGATTGTGGGCCTACAAATGCATACTTATTTAATGAGTATGCTTCAGCAAATGCACGTTCACTAGTGAGTACACTCACTTGTGACTATAGACTCCTTTGCGAAGGCTTGTTAGTGCAGGTTGACTTCTGAGCACGAACCAGTGCGGCCACAGGTGTCATCATTAAGGCGAAAGCCTCAGGTGCTAATCAAAGGCGAAAGGTGATGATAGTCGTAGTCTGTGTCGGTGTCAACATGAATGGTACCAAAATGGCTGCTGCTGCAAAGAGAAGTCAACTACCTTTCTGTCGAAACGACAACGATGGTGGAACGCAAAGTTTTCCAAAATCAAGTCGAACACCAAACGAACCGACTCAGAAGCGAGCACCTGTTTCTAATCTACCGGTTTACTGCACTGCGACCGGTCTCTCTAGTGCATTATTGATGTGGGCATTCCATGGCTGTCCCCAGTATTCAGCCATTGTCGCTGTTAGATGGAGGGGTGTGTTTTCTGTCTACTTTTGCACATCCATGCGCCCCTCTCCAAATCTAAACTGCTTTGACCGTGCCAGAATGGCGCAATCGGATAGACGTCTGCTTCATAACGCGAAGGACCCAGGTTCTATCCGACCACGGGAAACGTTTTAATTTTTCTTCACTTCAGCTACGATCATCATCATCATCAGAGATAGTTGGCCTCCCTGCAGTGAGTATTCGGTGGCCTACGGACATCATCAGTGATAGGCTGAAAGCTTCGCTTTAAAAATGGATTGGATTCATGTGGGATTTCAGGCCAAAGCAGCAGCCATGTGCCCTAACCACAGTGCTAATCTGGCGTCATGCCAGAATGGAACAAAGAATCAGGCTGATGCGTGCGTGTGTTGTGACCGGTGCACATCATGGCATGTACATAGAATGGGTGCACGTATAGACCCTGAGCTCACGATGAAGCTGCCGGAGGTACTTCCATGCCAATTAGAGACGTTATACCGCCGACTTCGTCTCAACGCAGCGCTTAGCAAGTCATACCTTTTTGGACTTGGTGTCACCACAAACCCTTACTGCGACAACTGTGAATCGCTGGAAACCGTGGAGCATTTGCTGTTGGAATGCTCCGCATATATACACGCAAGGTGCAGTCTTGCGAGGAAACCAGAATGCCTCAGCCCAGGACCAGTGTCCTTGGAAGTACTTCTTGGTCCATCGCCCTCTCCACCGGCTCAATGCAAAGTACTGGCAGCATTGTTTTGTTTGATTATCTGGACAGGATTGGTGTCATTGCCGTAATTTATAGTTTAAAAAATAAACTCTTTGATCACACGACCAACACAAGCTGAACATAATTTTTTTTTCTCTTCTTTTATTTGTTCTCTTTCTTCCTCTTTCTCCTGCCCTATAATCTATCGGGCCTTTTCTTTCCCCTGTCCCCCTTCCCCCGCCTAGTAGCATGTCGGTGTCAAAATTCCGGCGGACATCTCTGCTTTCGCCTCTTACAAAGAGCCTTCTCTCTCTGTGCACGCAGAGGAGAGCTCTAACTGTGGGGAAGCTGCGATATAAATTGCAGGCAGTCTGCGATATAAATTGCAGGCAGTCTAACTGTCACAGTAATTTGCATCAAAACACAAACCAAAGGCAAACCCAGCCGGAAAGAACCATTGGAGGTCCAATTGGACTTGCCAAGAACACCTTTGGGCCAATTGAAACCAATGGCTTCCCCAGTTCCAATTGGTCTAAAAAAATGGCAGCATCTCCACTTCGTGAATGATGGCGAGGGTGTTGAGTACGGGGACTCGAAATGACATCCAAGTTGCGCCCCAAGTGACATCCGATTTGCGCCCCGACCGTCATTCGATTTGAGCCATGAGTTGCACCTTGATTATTCCCTAAATGAAACTGCAACTCACGGCTCAAATCGAATTTCGCTTGATTTTTGCTTGATGGTGGTGTGCGCACGGATGTACGCAGACGGACATTGGGAGGTCCTAAGGTACTCCGCACCGTTACAGGCAAGGGAGTAAGCCGTTTGACTCTCGGGTACTAACTCACGGTCGTAGCCCAATGGGTACGAGCGACTGACAGTAACTCTGTCTGGTCTACCAGACATAGGCTCTAATCCTGCCGGTACCTGTGTGATTTTTTGTGATTGTAAATGCTATGCGCACGGACGCGGAGCACATTGTGCGGTTGCAAGGTACTCTGCACCTAATAATGTTTTTTAGCAGGTCCAATTGGACCTCCAATGGTTTTTTTCCGTGCTGGGAAGAAAGATGCAACAGGATATAGTAGTTAGAAAGTCTTTGTTTAAATGCTGAAGGAACCAGCAAGTTGGTTTCAAAAGTCCGACGTTCCCATCGCCATTTCAGCATTGATTCGGTACTGAAAGATGCCTTAATTGCTGGGAAATCGCTAATGAAATGAATTTCCCTCCTCTCTCATTTCCCTCGCAGCAGTTTCATGATGCAAACAGTAACTGCTGCAGCTGCTCAGTGTGTCACGGTGAACCAGAAGTAGAGGCAGCGGTGATGTATCGTGGTAGAGAAGCAACTGAATACGTCGCTACCACGTACCAAGTGGTTATGCCAGTTTTGGTCAAATCAGTTGTGCTTTTTCGAACTCCCGTGTCCTTTGCTGCTCCAGACCACAAAGCCAAATGTTTCTCCACGCCACCCGTGATCAGTATTGATACTTTGTTGAAGAAAAGCACATTGCCCTTTTTAGGCTGGGTGAATGTTGGTGTTGAACGAACTGCTTGCACACTGCTTCTTGGCGCTTGGGATTGCCACGTGATCCATTGGCTGGGCTCCCATCATATTGTTTCTAGCTTTTTGTGCTTCGACGTTCAAACATGGCACTACAAAAACTTCCAGTTCAGTGTTTATAAGCTTGTGAAGGCGTATTGTTAAAGTATTTGCCATGCAATTTTAACCACTTCCTGTGTTTAGTTTAGCATAGCGGTTTGGGCGAGTTGGAACGCGGCGAAGTTTTAAAGCGCAGCACGAGACGACGGACAACACAAAGAAGACGCGCAGTGCGCACTGTGTTGGGCCAAGTATTTGTGTTGTCGTCTGTCATCTTGTGCTGGGCTTTAAAGGAGTACTGACACGAAATTTCAAAGCTGAGATAACTATGTAAAACGCTTCCTTTTTATCAGGAGATATCTCCCAGCAAGTTCAACAGCAACCGTTCAACGAAACATATTTAAAATCCATTTTAATCTTCGCCCGCACGAGAAAGCCCAGAGCGGGCCGACGTGACATCATCTGCTACGTGCCCCAAACTGCCGACGTCGGGGCTCCCGTGACGAAGCCGACGCGCTGGCTGTGGTTGGCGCGCGCTGCTCGGGCGTGTGTACACGTCATGGTTTTGGGACTGACGTCATGCTGCCCGGGCCTGTGGGGACGGCGAAGACCTCGGCCGGTCTGGGCGCGCGCGTGCGCTCGCATCGGCGCGCGCTTCCAGAGAGGCAGCGATACGGCAAGAATGGTGACGTCATGTTATACATGCTGTCCATGGCGGCCCGCTCGGCGTTTTTTTCAGTCGAAACCGAAACTGGCACGAATAAACGACTGCCGTAAATGAATGTTTACGCTGCGCTCGGCCGTCTAATCTGTAATTCTATGATTAGTGGGCTGGTAGGCACGCATAGCAGCGAAAAAAAACGTACATAATCATGTCAGCTGACTCTTACGCTTGTAATTATGGTGTAAGTTGTGCGGTATAGCCAGTAGTAGCAACACCTGTCTTCATGTTTTCTACCTTATTTTAGAAAAGCTACTTATAAGAGTGGTATATTCCTGTTCTCAGTGAGCTAATCTATTGACATAAAGTAACTTGTATTTTGCCTCCGGTGTCCATTTATTTGCTAGGCTTCCGCCTTAAAAACACATACGCAGACCTAAGCTTCTGGAGGATTTTTGGCTTTTTTAAAAAATTTTGTATGTTTAATGGCTGTTGGAAAGCATTTATGGCTTTTCATAGTGCGAGTCCCACTTTATCCTTGCATTGTGCAAGAGCCAGGATTACTAACTCATTTCTTATAATTGCCTCTCCCAGGTCAACATATCGGTGGACTTCTTGGATGATCCCACAGTCTACAAATGCTACCATCCAAAAGCATTGTATCCACTTGGAACAGTAACGGTGAGCCAGTCTTTTCCGTATACAGCTCCACCCACTTATAATAATACTGGTTACAACGATATACTGGATACAACAATGAACAGTTGTGGTGGCACCATGAACTGTGCAATGTGTTAAATTGTCAAATAAACTGTTCATTGCCTTGTTGAGTTTTCTCATTATCAGTTATAACCGGGGTTCAGCGTTTTCGGCTCAGACCACGAAATCACTAATAATGCCTGCCGAGTTTATTTTGTTGAATTCAGTGTCAGCCGAGAAAGGTCAGAAAAGGAGGGGGTTCAATAAAGAAAGAAGGCTCGTAGCTAATAAATCACTATTACATGACGTGGCCACTTTTTTTCAGATATCCCTTTGAACACTTTGACACTAATAACATTCTACAAGGGCTTCAGGAGGTTGTTGTTCCTATTGTATTGAGGTCATTATGTCTTATTTTTTGTGCTGCGGTTATTTTTTGCTGGAGAAGGGAAAGAGAATATTTATACAGCCTGGTCTGCTAACGTGATTGAATTCTTTGGAAATTTTGTGTTCCACCCTTCTATCATAGGAAGAAATAATGTGGTGAACGATGCCAGCACCAGCAAAGCTATGCCAGGTTTGAAGCCAACATGAAATAAACGAACAAGGCTAAAGGCCACAATACATTTTTGAAAAAAAAAAGTAAGAACAGCCAACTTGCAGGGTGAAGAAAGAAAAATTTTTGGCAGTGTGTAGCATTATGTCCGACGTAAACCAAAGTAAGAGTCGGGGTTTGAGGCGTACCTAACTCGAAATGCAAATCAGTGTTACGTTCGATATAAGTTCAAGTAAAAACTGGAGATTTACGTCCGACGTACACTCAACTCACAAAAAATAAAATCGCTTATGATGGGTCCAGGAATGAAAGCTAAAGTTGCGTCGTATATAACCTATGCAACCCTATTGTAATGCTCTGCTTTACTGTCCATACTTGACGTCAATACAAAAGTAACGCAAAATATTGTATTAAGTCAGGCACAGCACAGGCAAATGGGTTGACATCACTACGGTGGACCAGATTCTTACTGGTCAAAACAGAAAACTTCTGGTTGGTCGCGTGCTCTGCAGTGTGTTCCTCTTATGTTGAAGTTGCTGAAGACATGCGAGTTCGATGCCCATGAAGGACACCTCTTAATTTTTTTTTCTCAAATTGTTTATGGAGATGTGTTCTGTAAAAAGCAGTTCTTGATATATGTGACACACAGGAGTGAAGTAAACAGTAGAGTTTAAAAAAACGGAACCTTTTGCCGCATGTGCTTTGCCAGCTCGTAGCCTTTTTCGGGCTGAGAAGGAAGTTGCTACCGCACGGGGAACGAATTTATTTTAACCAACATAATTATCAATTTATTAATGGTAGTAAAATGATTTCCCTGGTGCTCTTTCATTCTTTTTAATGAAAAAGAAAAAAATCTCCAGAAATTTTGACTACACTATCTGACCTGGGAAAAAATAATTTGATAACAATTGTAATTTTAAATTGCTTCACTGGTTTTTGCACCCAATTCTTATGTGGGCTAACGTGTACTCTGGGACACCTTCTATGGGAAGCTATGTTAAAATTGAGGCTGAATTTTTTTTTTAATAAAGTGGTTTGCACATATACTTTATTCTTTCCTCTCTACTTTGTAGGAACATGAAAGGAATTACAAGAGCGTAAGGATGTTCCTTTTGCTATGACCACTAATGTAGTAATCTTTGTGTTTATTAAAAAGCTCTCTGCCCTAAGTCATACGAACTTTCTCTGCGGCCTGAGCCAGGCTACAAGCTGGTGTAGCACGCGCTCCCTGTTCTGTGGTTCTACTTCGTAGACATCTTGTGTGTATTCCATCTCCTTTGTGGGATAGAAAGAAGTGCTTTCTTAAAAAAAAAAAAAAACTCCATAAATAGCGTAAGAGAGAGAGAGAGAGAGAGAAAAAGGAGTCTGTAACGGCCGCCGAACCAACCTGCTTCACCAACCCTGATACACAAGCAACATGTTGAATACCATTCAGCCAATGAGAAAGTGCGTTTACCGTCAGGATTTGAATTAATGTAATAACGCTACATCGGATGTAGCAGTACTACTATGCGTTACTTCTGTATGCACTTGTCCATCAGTATGGGCTCTGAAGTGGAACATTACAATAAAGTTGTCTAGATTGCATTAGATGTAACTTTATTTCTTTTTCCCGTTCGACATAATGCTATTCTTTTAGTTGCGTCTACGTCAGATGTAGCTAATTCTTTACTTTTGGTTACATCGAACATAACCCTAATTTTAAGTTTGGGTTGCGTCGGACATAATTTTAATTTTCATTTCAGGTTACGTTGGACGGGACTGAGACATTGGGGTAAAGCTAGGTCGAACGAAACTGTAATTTTTATTTAGGGTTCTGCATCGGATGTAATGTTAGACATACGAATGTTTTTAAATGCATTTTTACAACGTAGCAATAAAACACGGTATGCCGTAGCTTATCGCAGGCAGAAGAGGCCAGCCAGAAACAAAAGTTTACCATATGATTGGTTCCACTGACATATGTTTTTTTTGCTTTCAGCATGGCCATTCAAAGCAGAGTTGTGACACTGTACCTGCAGGCTACCATGTGAGTAAAACTGGTTGACGTAGCAGCAGTGTTTTAATGAATACATTCAGGAGAAAAGGTGCTTATTCGGTCTCTGCGGAGTCAAATAAAACAGAGGTGGAAATTGCGGGAAAAGAACGAAAGAAAACAATAAAAAAGGATTTTGAAAAATTTAACCTTACAATTGGTACCTAAAAATGACAACGCCTGAAATGTGTAAGGCCAACTGCACTCAAATTTCACCTCGACCAAATTTATTTTTAATGTGTAGTAAGTACCCCCAAATCAGCTGGGACACAAGTGGCCGCCATGAAATGCCTCGTTAATCAGTCAGAAGCGTTTAAAAAAGCTCCGCCGCAGACCACGCTGCACCTGCCGGCGGATCGCGTAAACAGCCATGACGCACCTGTGACGTTCCAGATGACGGGGGTACTTACTACGCAGCTACTACGCAGCCACGCAGCTGGAGAACCGGTTGAGCTCTGCTGCGCACGCTTCACCCATTTGCTGCTCCTTGCGCGCGTAGAGCTTGCACGCAGAGTTTCTCCCAAGCTGGTGACCGTCCGGCCGCTCGCTAGACGGCTGCAACGTCATTTTAATGGCTGCGCTCTCCTTGATTTTGGTTTCAAAATTGCAGATTTTCGCTGACCGTTTGCGGTGTCCACGTGTGTGTTTTCACCGTTGTATTTTGCATCTTGCTTTCTTTTTAAGCAGACAATACAAAAATAGGGTTTTTAAGAGGTCAAAATTTTGAGTGCAGTTGGCCTTAATAAAAGAAGGGTGTACATGGTCCAAAGCTATCAGCAGTTTCTTTCAAAGATGTTTGATGACTACCCAGAACAAATTGTTGTGTATACAGGTAAACCTGGATATTGTGAAAAAGGGTAGTTCTTTATTGGCTGTTTCATATCTTGAGGTTTTGTTACCTTAGCCATGGGTGTTGAGAAGCGGTCAACCAACTCTACTGCTCAAAGTACCTCAGTAGTGTGAAAGCTGCTGGTCTTGTACACCTGAGCAAGGACTTGCCATACAAGATTGACTTGGGGGGGGAGGGGGTGTGTACTGTCTTGCATGCTTTGCCGGTGGCACCTCAAAAGTGCCCAAAAAATTTCCAAATTTGATAGAGGTCCCACAGGCAGATGAGTTGTTGTAATTGTTCTTATACTACATTTCACTTTAGGGTCCGGTGTTCTGTTGATTTCACGGCTCGCAAGCCAGGAGACCAATTTTATCACTGCATTGACATGATCTGCACATTTATTTACAAACTTGCCCAAGCTTCAGCCACACATTTCGTGGCTCCTTGGCATTCTTCCGGCGTCTCATTCCCTTTGTGTGTGCGTTTCAGCCCAGGCACTACTGCATGAACCAGCGAGTGAAGTACGACTCCTACCTGCCAACGCAGTGAGCACCACGGATTCCTTCTTACATTTGTCAGGGAAGGGATGTATAAACGTGTAACGGCATGTGGCTGTGTTTTTTTTTTTTCAGCGAAGGGCATCGGCCACTCTGGCCTGTGTTTGGAGAGTATCTGTACGTCCCGCCACAGCGCTGGCTTCACAACGTTGAGGTGGGTGACCATTCTTCTTTAGTTTGAATGAGGACGTTTGGCTCGGGGTTTTTGCTGGGGAGCTCCGGTTTGCGCTGTTGACTGCCCTAAAAGGCTGGGCTTCTATTATAAATGCAAAAAATAATAAAAAAAACCCGGCCGCAATGAAAGAATTCAGCGTTCACTTGTGCACAATCCTTTTGTGCACGTTTCACGCAATACATGACTCCTTTAACTTTTTTTTAATTCCAGCACGGTGCAGTTATCATGTTGTACCACCCCTGCACTCACCCCTACTATGTAACGCAGCTTCGCAACATAGTCACAGGCTGCATCCGAAAGCATGTCATCACACCGTACAAGCACTTGAGCCCGGAAAGGGTGAGGATTGGTTCCTGTTTTTTATTGTTCCTTCTTTCTTTTTAGCTGCCTATGCCTTAATTAAGGGGACAGTAAATTTAGTGCGAAAACATGTCAACTTTTATTCATACTGGTTCTGTTTGCAGACATTTTATTTAAAACAGCCAGCAATCCACAAAGTGAAAGTTCATTGCAATCCAAATTGGGTAGCAAATATCGTTTGCAATTTGTTCATTGTTTTTTATATTTCTGGCCTAATGTTTTTTTTTTACTCTTTCCTGTACTTTCTGCACACATTAATCGATGTCTTGTACATTATGATAGCTCCCTGCATAGCTCTTTTTTACTCAGTACTGTTTTTTTCTCTCTGACAAGAGTGATTTGAAAATTCCCTGCAGGTTGATTGTATCCTAGTTGCAATTTGGTTAATACCAGTTGATAGTCGGTAGCGTGTAAAACATTTAGGCTTAGAGTGTTTTTAATGGTGGTTGGAAAAGGGACGACAGGGACGTGTCGATGCCCTCTTCGTCGCATTAGCATTCACGAATATCCGGAAGCATGCGCTTTACGCTTGTCATCATTTCTCATTTGCCCACGCGGAGTACAAAAATGAAAACCTTGAACGAATCGAGCGGTCGAGCGGCTGCAGCCTGCTTCGGAGGCAGAAACTTGCTCAGGTCGAGGTGGTTTGGTTTCGGGTTTGACGCTACGGTAAGCTTCGGGGGCGCAGCGACCACCCAAGATACCTTCCAGCTCGCGCGGCGTTCGATATACCCAATGATGGAGAATTCCTATACTTTTACACAGAATTTTCAAGGGGATAATTCAGTTCGTCAATAATTGTCTGCGATATATCCGTGTTCGACTGTATATATGCGGCTTGCATTTTTCATTTAGTACAATGAAAAGAGAATAAATGCTTTTGCTCAGGTGATCGGGTTTTACGGTAAGCTTATAAGCTATAATGGAGCTTGCAGTGGCTGTTAATGAGCTGAACGTGTACTCTCTGGGTCTTACTGCGCAAGAATTGATCAAGGAATGCTCGCTTAACTACTAGAAATGCTGAAACCAATTGATTTCAAGTGCCACCTTGTGGACAGCTATATGTAGGCGTCGTATAACTGGTACGGCAAAAATACAGGTTGCCCCGGCATCTAAGCCGTGGCTTCACAGTTCTGGTATTGCGAATGTGACCGTAGTAAATTAAAAAAAGAATCCTTTCCCCACCAAATTTTAGGTGCAGCAAAGTAGTCTCTTAAAATTGGCTTGGATCTACACACGATATATAACATTGCTTTTGTTACAGAGAGTGCTGAAAAGGGGCCGTTAATTTTTGCGATATGGTAGTATAACTCTTGCACTAAGGTGGAAGAAAAGTTAGATATAGGGAAATGTGTAAAGGGCACGTGCATGATGCTTGCAGGATACACACCATCTTCAGGCTTAAGGCGGAACTCACGTGGGATGTTGAGGGGTTCTAGTCGCACACGCATCAGCCCAGTTTGGGCTGCTACTGTTTCACATTGTTGAGTTGTTGTCTTTCTGTGGTTTCGATTTCTTGCTGAAAATTCTTTTCAATTGCCACTGTTGCCTTAATTAAGTCCACAACATCATCCAATGAAGAGCGGTTCTCAGTCTGTGTCCAGTGACAAAGAAATCAGCAGTTGCGAACCATTTCGAATGAGCAAGTGCTGTTCAGTGTAATTCAGAGTGGTATTTTGCGAGTGTTGTTTTGCCTGCTGTACGTGTTTCAGCCTTTGGCGTTGGTTGCTTGGGGATGCCGCTTGGAAATGAGCACCATAGACAAAGACGAGGTTGTGGCATTCATCAAGGTAAGTGGAGCGAGCCATCACGTTCACTTATCGCAGCGTACCGTCTTAGAACTGTTGCGGCACCTAACAAAATTTTTTTTTTTTCTGTTCAAATATTCGCGGTGGTAAGACACATGTCGGGGGAAAAAAATGACAAACTTTTCAGTGCAGTTTACCCCCTTATTAATAATTTGAAAATGCTGGGCAGACGTTCTTCCTGCTGACAGCTATGGCCATTTGAAACGCTACATGTGATGTCCTACACAGCACTGAGAACATAGGGATCACACCCCTTGTTTTATAGAGCCGCTGTATTTTTGTGCTGAAAAACCGTTGTTTTTCATTCTTGCTGGAGATCATGTTTAATGGACTGCTACCCTCTAAGTACGGTTGTTTGTTTTTGGGCTTTATATTTGTTTAAAATTTGAGGGTAAAACTCAATTGCTATTTTTCAAACTGAAAATCGAGGAGAAATTGGTTTTTTTTTTTGTTAAAACCATTTCAAAATTCGGGGGGGGGGGGGGTTTTTGGTTAAATTTACAGATGTAATGTACTGAGTGTACACTTAGTTTATTTTAGAAGGTATCACGAGCTGCTCAACTCTAACGCATTGAAAACTGGTGTTTGTTTCAAGCTGGTAATCGGGGTGACGTCAGGGTTTTCCAGCAGATGCTCTCTGAAATTTGGCATTTGTTTGAAAATTAATCAGTAATGATGACTGTAAAGAGCATTGATAACTTCTAAGGAAGGAAACATTTTATTCACAAAAGGTGGCGATTGATTTTTTACTCGTCCTCGTTTACACACATTATCATCTGCATGCGCAACATATCCGTCTCCATTTGAGACCTGTCTGATCGTTGAATGTATCTCAACTGGGAGAAAGTTCTCTCAACAACACAGCTTCCATTCGCTAGGCAACAACCATGTCTGTGCAGATATGCGAGCCTGCAGGTAGCCGAGCGGTTTGAGTCAGTGCAATACTCAAAGAGTTCGGAATCTGTGTTTGTGGAGCTTGCTTCCAGGAGCGAGCACCTAGTTACGAAGAACGGCAAATTAGTGCACGGTCATTGAGGTCGCTACTTTGAAAAGTTTCATTCGGGGAAAAAATTGGGTTTAACCCGATGCTCCTGAAGCATGTTCGGTGGTAAAAATCGTGAAAAATTGGGTTTTACCTGAAAATGAACAACCCTACCTGTGAGGGGCAGGAATCTGGAACTGTGTTTGCCTGCTGCAAAGTTGATGTTACAAATTCAGTTCAGTACTACTATTTTTTTTAAAAATGAAATTTTCCAGTGTACAAGTTGTGCCACCTGAATGGGCTGCATGCCCCCCAAAAACTGCCCTTCTAACTGAAGCATAGCTTGGTTAAGTTGCACATTCTTGCATGGCTGGTACAAGCAAACTGTGCTTCATAACTTGTAACTTCTGCATGGTTTCTACAAACTATGCATGAGTGCATGCCAGTTGTACTGTTTTTTGTAATACTGTACAAAGCTTTCGCATTTTTTTTTAAATCTAATTTGTTCCCAATACACAACAGCACAGTCTCATGTCCTGCGAATTTCTCAGCATGCACTGTGTATTTCATTATATCAGGGTTCACCTGAACTTGTTGCCTTTCCTACTATGCGTACTCTTATGATTGTGAAGAAATGACTGTAAAGCTAGCCGTTCGTACGCTTCTTTTGTTGTTGATTTTGATCGTAATCCTGCTTTGTTTTCCCAGGAAAAATCTATGAAAGGGCCCGAAGCTTTCCTTCCGAAGGAAGGACAGTACACGCACTTTCTCATCAAGACAGCAGTGCCACCCGCAGGGTCTGACATGCAGGACTCCAATGTGTGTCCTGGTATGTGAGAGCCCCCCAGTCAGCGATGAAGAGCACCAGCATCCTGTGAGCACCACTTCACTGCCTCGCAGAGAGGACGAGGGGGGCAGCCCTCTCACAGGCCATGTGGTTCCCAAGCAGCTTTCATCTCTACTCTGCTTTGTGCTGCTGAGCACGAGGTCGCGGGTTCGATTCCCGACCGTGGCGGCCGCTTTTCTGATGGAGGCAAAAAGCAAAAACGCCCGTGTGTACGAGATTTCGGCGCACGTTAAAGATCCCCAGGTGGCCAAAATTAATCCTGAGCCCTCCACTAAGGCGCGCCTCATCGTCGGCGCATTAAACCTACAATCAATCAATCAATCTACTCTGCAGCTGTACTCGGTCTTGCCCTGTCTAGGCATGCTGAGAAAGTTACAGCCCCAGCCAGCCAACTCGATCACCCTCAACGATGCAGCGGACTGGTGCTTTCCAAGTCTCTCCCTGCCTTCACACCAAGTCAGAGCAGGAGGGGGAGACGTCGTGAATCATTTCAGGCAAGCAAGCCGCAGTTCTGGCTCCTTTGCGTTTGTTGTTTTTCGCATGTTGGGTGATGCAGAAATTGCTAGCGAGTTCGCGGAAGGGTGCTGTTGCATTGCAGAGGTGTCATTGCATTTGTCCAGTTCTTTTGCTGCATCAGTGTTGATGCTTTGTCTGGCTTG
Source organism: Haemaphysalis longicornis (assembly GCA_013339765.2). Lineage (NCBI taxonomy): Eukaryota > Metazoa > Arthropoda > Arachnida > Ixodida > Ixodidae > Haemaphysalis > Haemaphysalis longicornis. Next base: position 38,534,701 of record CM023453.1, read on the forward strand.
GGCCCAATACTTTCTAATTTGTTGAGGAACAGGCAGTGTTGACGGAACTATCATGGCAGAGTACCGAGTCAGAGGTGAAAAAAAAAAATACTGTTTCCGTTTACCGAAAGTCTAGGGTTAAAAATACATGGGCAAGAAAAGATGAGGTTGTCGATAAGATGAAATCTTTGCAGATTAAGTTGCAACCCAGGAGAGTCTTTTACTCGGTGTGGTACTATACTGTAACTCTTTCTCGTTGCCAAGTTGTGGTGAGATGGAGTGATTCTGGAGGAGTCAACTTTTGGCTTCTTAACAGCAACCTGTGATATGTAGAAGGTGCTTGTTTGTTTTCTTACCTGTGGCCACAATGGAAGTAACACGGCGATTGACTAAAAGGACACCAAAGTGTGAGAATCTGTTGGCCTACAGGGCCGAGAGTACGAATCTATTACTGCAGGCGCAGTGGCAGCAGCACCGGGAGATGTGTTATAATGCATAAAATGCCAAAAGCTTAGGAACAGGTATGACCACCTAATTTATTTCTCCTCGCCGTGACGTCACAAATTGTGAATGTCGGAGTTTGCTTGAACTTTTTTCTGTAAGAAAGAGGCAAAGGTTAAACAAATGTATGTGGCAACTTTTGATGAACACAAGTTTTAAAGAGGCACGAACTGTAGCAGGTGAACTTCGCCAAAACAGGCTACCTTACTGCCGCTGGTGTTGAGCCTTGTTTCCATATCAATTTTGGTGAAATGCTTTACGTTAGTGCCAACGCAGTTTGAACGGTTTTTGACGGTGACCATCAGAGCTGTTGTCCCTTCTTGCTCCTTTTGCATATGTATGGAGTGAAGGAAAGGGCTTGACACGTGAAAAAGAACAGAGCTTTTTAACGACGTTTCGGTCAGTGGACTGGCCTTCGTTGTATACACACGCACACGATTATTAGGGGATGGCGACTAGGGGACCAAGCTGGCTGACCACTTTACTGTTCGTCTCGCTGGCTGAAGGCATACCTTTTACACCTCCCCCCTAGATGGCAGCACCTATGGCTTGCCCAAACGCACATTGAAGCGTGCACTTTAGCTCCCAAAAATGTGGTAGAGATACTGGGTAATTTATTTTCTAAATAAACTAAAACATCATTTGTCATCGAACAAAAGCTGGAAGGCTTTCAGTTCAAACAACGACTTAATCAAGCCTTAATGTCCCTTTTTCTTAATGGTAGTAGTAGTTTAGAATGACAGAAATAAAAAAAGGGTGCAATGGGGCATGATAGAATTAGTTGAATATCACATTGGCAGCAATATCCTAAGAATTAATCATTTTTAATGGCTCTAGAGTAGGCGCTGTATCTGTATTCTTGAAATGTACCACATCCTAACAGCGAGCTCTTTGTGGGCCAGGCATGGGTACACTGCATAGGCAAACTCCAAATGATACAACCTGTTCATAGAGCTCCACTGCAGTTTGGCATGCCCGTAGACTTTCATTCAAAAATATCGATGAGGAGAACTGGCACTGCAGTCTCCGCCAAAGTGGGAATAATGAGAAGTGTAAAGATTTGCACCATGTTTTCTACGCCATTGCCTGTGTACTCGGCACTGTGACCACTTTGGAACTACATAAGGCGGCTGGACCAGTGCCCATGCTAGGCAGTCACTGCTGCCTGTGCCAATGGGGAGCGCAGTACCTGTACAGGATGCACAGAGGACGACAGTATGGGAGGTGGTTAGCGATTATATACCCATGTTTCGGCCACCACCTGCACAGGTTGCACTGAGTTCGACAGTGTGGAGAGGGGATTAGTGAACGTGTTTTGGCCTCCACGGCTATATCTTTTTGTGTTTGTCATCTTGAAGTAATTCCAGACAATGTATGGGCCAAGTACTTTGACTGGTATCGATGCTCTGAATCGCACTCGTTGAGCTGATCAAGGGCGTAAATGATGTCAAACTCAATGTGCATTCATTAAACCCAAAGTAGCGGTGAAACTACCATTAAAAAAAACACAAGAAAACCAAGAATAAGCGAGTGGGCGGAGCAATGCTCAAGCGCTAGCATCGCCATTCACCTTAGCTGGACAACTTTCACTTCTCCAAATATTGTCTGAATGTGAACTAGGTGCCTTTCACCGTGTTATTGCAGCATTGACGTATTTTCGCTGCTGACAAAAACATCCTAAACCAGATCAGTTGGGATGCTAACATACAAATACTTACAGTTTCTTATTATTCCCACACAGGCTGGGTCGTACAGACTGTAGTGCTAGGTTCCCCTCTAGTATATTCTGCTAAGGAACTCTATAAGAGTGGCAGCTTCGCATTCGTGCCATAACTTATTATATAGCTGAGAAAGCATGGAAACTCGGCCGTAGCTGTACGTTGAAAAGTTTCCCGCCATTTAGTTGGTTTCTGGTGTAGCGAGAATTTTACTTTGGCAGTAAGTCTTCAACATTCCTTAAAAACGTTACCCTTTCTTGTGCCCAAATTTATGCATACGTGTGCAAGATAGTAAGCATTTCCCGCAAATTCTGCCTGTGACATTATAGCTGGTTGTTGAAGCTGAACTAGTGAAGCTGACACTTTCATCAACGAAGTTCATTTTAATGAGTGACCAATGGCAGTGCACGCTTGACATCAAATAATGTGAGCCTGCATTGCTTTGATTGCAAGTGATGACCCCCCGCTATTTTCTACCTCTACTGTTGTAAGCCCAGTCGCGAGGTCTCTTTTGTATACAGTCTGTGTCAAAACTTGAAGGAGCACAGCGAGTGGCACTTCATTGTTTTACCTCTTGTCTCCCTGTTTATACCATTTAGAAACATATTTTATAATTACCAGACCTGATTAATTTCTAGGTAGTAGGTGATCTTGCACGTTGCACTATTAATGGGCTTTTGTGGCTTTGTCTGTTGCGTTTGTAAGGACGTTGTGTGCAGGAAGCCTTTGCTGGTAAAGGTGGGGTTGTTTGCTGTACATAATTTACCGCACAGTATTCATTGCCAGTGTAGTAGGTACGCAGGCGATACCCTTGGTGTTTAATGATGAGTGTGCTTTGAAATACAAGTATTGCTTCGCTTGTGAGTAGCATAAGAACTGACACTCCGAAAGACTGATGTATGTGTGCTTTGGTTCCATGCCTTCACTTATTAATGAGTTGCTGTCATCAAACAAAGTCTTCGACGAACCTTTTAGATGAAACTGCTAGGAGATGGACTTTACTGAGCTCTTCAGTTTCCACCTATTGAGATTTCACTGTATATTTGTATTGTCTCCGAATTGAACGCTGTCAGGGGCTGGCAAATTGCTTCACACGAATGACTTCCCTTTGCAGAGGTGGTCATACCGTCCAGGCAGTGTGGTTCTTCCATAATTTCCCAATGTGGTTCTTCCAATCCCTAACTCAAACTGCCTTGTGCGAGCTTATTTCATAGAAATGCTTTATGTGACAGATTTGAATGCCTGAAGGGCATCAGCTGGTGTTTTAAACAGAATTATTGTCATTACAAGTGAATGTCTTGCCTTCTTTTGAATTGGCTGAAAGGTATGATGTGTGGTTTGGTATCGTTGCAAATAGCAGTCGCTTGCACTTTTTACATGCCAATGCATAGCTATAAATTATCAATTCCAGTTTGATAACATGGTTGCTGCAAAAGGAATCGCCTTTTTTTTAAACCGATCGCAGTTTGTTTTTTAGCAGGGAGTATCGTGAGCAGCATTTTACCCTTTCTGCTTACCATGTCAGTTACAAAAAAAATTGTTTATTCTCATGCAGCTGCTCCGTAGAAGGTTTGTAGCATATATCTTAATACTCAGATGGTTTGAATAGGCAGTAAATAATTCCAACATGGCAGGATTTGCTTGCACATTAGGATCAAGTTTATGTAATGCTTGGTGCAACAGCTGATGCTAATAGTTTCTTGTGGTGTATTTATTTGGTTAAGCACGCCTTAGGCAGCACCCCTGCACTTATTCCCAAGCCCAAATACGTTTTCCGTATGATTTACCTGCCACAGTGGACTGCAGCTGTCATTCAGTCGTTTGTGATTTCAGTATACATGTCATTTACTGCACATTCGGGATAAGAAATATGTTTTCGACGCACAGTGAAAACTTAGCTGAGCCAGGGAAAAAAGCATATGGAATGGGAAAAAATGGCGGCTTCAGGCGGCGTGCATTAGATGATGTCATGCGTGTGTTCTCATCCGTAGCTGCTCTTCAGCATTGAAAGCTGCAGGTATTCACAGTAGACATGACAGCATACCGCTTGCTATAAATGATGCACATTTGATGGTGCACATCCTTTTGGTGATTGAAACAGATGATCAGTGAATGGTGAACTGCTTAACACTACAGCGCCCAGGCATACAACACGCATATCCAGAAACAAAACTGTTCGTGTATTAAGGGGCAGGAGAGAGAAAGAGAGAGAGTAAACGTGTTTATTGCGAAAAGCAATGGGGAGGAGTCCTCAGTCCAAGACCCCTTGAGCTTTCCCCGCCTCAACAGCCCTCAACACCAGCAGGAAAATGGCATGAAATTGCATCATTGTAAAGAGCTAAGCCTGTTGAGCAGCACTTTGTGAATTCTCTATGGGGAAGGCCGGGGAAGCAAAAAGACACTGGCTTCCTGTGCATTAAGTGACATGGCACTTTGCTGCTGTGCCATCCACTGGTATTTCTCATGTCGCGGGAGAGCATGACGTTGCGTCACCCAAATGCTTCTTTCTCTGTGGACTGAGACTTGTGAATAAAGTTGTCAATGCTGTCGTTCTGTACGAGAGAATAACGCAGAAATGATGTTGCACCAAGAGACCTACTAAATGTGGGGAGAAAAAAAATATCAATATTTATCTCACGCCATTGACATTGGAAGTTCAATTCTGCCTACAAATACTCTTGACTGTGGAATTGGGAGTTTATTCTGAAAAATATTTACTTGAAAGGCAAAGTTACCGTGGTATATATGCCAGTGGGCACACACACAGGTCTCATAGATAGTTATGTTGGTAATTAATGCAGTGTTGTTGCTGTCTTCGATCATTGCTCCTTTTTTGCACAAATGAAAAGAGCGGACTTGCCGCCCACTTGTTCTGCGAGCACAAATCTAGCTTTGATTGTTGCAAAAACTGTTGTGCTTTTTGTCTGTACCTGTGCTTTTCGGGCTACTGAACGACATTTTGTACTGTCACACAACAGGGTGTTTATTCCAGGGTGCACACATTAAGCCCAGTTTGCGAAGTTTTATGTTCCGAACTATTTTATTGCCTTATCTCTGGTCAATCCTCAGGGGCAACTGTCATGCTTTACAAATTTCTAGCTCACTTTGTCTTGTGTAGTCGTGTCTGTGTGGCTTTTTAATGCCCGGTTATACGAGGGCTTGCTATGAGAGTAACCGAAAACAATCAGCTGTTTTGGTGAGCTGGTAATGGGCTGTTGAAAAGAACACACAGGCTGAGTGGTGCAGTGTTGTCTGCAAATTCAACAATCGTCCAGCATGGGTGAGTAAAATAGCCACCCTGGCTATTTTGTCTGAAGCTGCAACTAACTTTTTATGACACATCTGGAGTGAATGGCCGGGCTAATGTTTGCCCACCACATACTGACCAATCTCATGTCAAACATTTTCCCTGGGGAAGTTGTTTTCCCCAGGGAAATTAGTTTTCCCTAGGGAAATTAGTTTTCCCCAGGGAAATTGGTTTTCCCCAGGGAAATTGTTTTTCCCTAGAGGGAAGCATTTCCCCCATTATACAGCTCGTGCAAGAACAGCCATTCTGATTCCTGTCAAAGGGACATTTTTGTAACAAATGTGAAACGTAGCCTGTCAGTGTTGTTTTCGCTCATAAGCATGCTGAGCAATGATGGCTATCATGTGCAGTATTGCAGCATACAGTGTGCAAGGGGAATCGGGCAATCAGGTTGTGAGAACATTGTTACCCATTAGGGTGTTTTTCGAGAGGCTTGCATGTGTCATTGCTGTGGTAGCACGTATTGGTGTTATAGTTGTGACTGTACTTATCATTTGGGCGTTAAACAGTCCTTGCATGATGGCCTGATCATGTAGGAACAATTTACGCACACTTTTAAGGAGTTGCACAACCGGGATAATTGCAATCAGTGAAGTGGAGAATTTTATATCTTCATGTGGTATCTTGGACCAATGCCAGTGTTACTTTGACATTTCAAGCACAGTTACATTGATTTAGACTGCTAGTTCTGATACATTTTTAAACTTTTGTGTTTCAATCACTGCAGTGAAATGTTCTTACGTCCACCATGGTTAATTTGGTTTTGTTGTGGAGTCTGACCACCTGTAGTAGTCCTGTCAGGGTCAGAAGTTGTGTCTTTAGACTTCTGCTTATTCCGTCAGGCTTTGGCAGTCCAGCCAGGGTCGGATTTGACTGCATTTAAAGGAACAAATGCCACACGAATGGAAGGGTATGGGTAACTATGTCATTGTTTACTATAAGGGATCTCTATATAAATGTACAAGCAGAATCTATAGAGGTATTTATTGTTTGCCAGTGGTTACGAATTCTGCAACGGTATAGCTCTATTTTTAATACACTTTTATTTTTTTAAGTATGTATATGCAAGTGCGTGTGTCTGTGTGTTGGATGTACCCACTAGTGGATCCAAGAAGGGGCGGTTGCACTCTCTTTCCCCTGGGCCTTCGTGACGAGGCTACCGGGCGTGCAGTGCTTGTCTTGAACCCTCTCAGCCATGCCCACAAGTGTTGTCAGCCCCCCTGGAGGTCAGTGCAGATCTGCCTCTGTATGTATATGTGTGTATTAAAGCTGTTCTGCATGCAACAACCGTGTTCAGGTGCTTGTTCCTTCCTTCACTTGTTTCACTAGCGCACGGCCTGGCTGCTGCTGCTGCTGCTGCTGCCTTGAGTGGAAAGGTGTCCACACAAAATCTGTCTGTCCCGCGAGACTCAGTGTCTCAGTTGCATTAGAAAATGCTTTAATAAAAGGCCCTAAAGCCTTAACATTCTCAATAGTGCCCCGGAAAAACATCTCTTCTCAGCAATGCATTTAAGCATAGTGGTGAAGACAACTTTAAGTGGGCTCGAAATATGGCACTCCTTAGGTACCGTATTTACACGATTGTAGGTCGACACTTTTTTTCAAATTTGACATTCCAATGTCGGGGGGTCGACTTAGAATCGAAGTCGAACCGTCTACCGCTAGTAACGACAAGAGAAACGAGAAATCGGGGGTGTTACGAGGTGGGGACAGCTTTGCACCCTCGTTCCCCGCATGAGGCGTTTTCTGCTCGCGAAAATGCGCCGCGCTGACGCTGCCGCAAATACCACGCGCATGCTGCGAGCTACGGCGGCGGCGGCAACATGGCGGCGTCACCAGCCGCGAAGAGGTGCGCGTAGCTCCAGCGATCGCTTCTAACCGCTCCCTAAGATATCACTGAAGGCACAAACGAAGACGTTTGTGCAGGAAGGGATCTGATAATGTGGTCGAAAACGACACTATAAAGCATTATCCGCGCCGCGAGGGAAAGCGCCAATCAAATATCCGCCACCGTGATAAGCCTAAACATCTCCGGCGGCGCCAGCCGGCATTGGGGCAAGTCGTCAGGCTCTTCCCGCTGCCGTGTGGTAGAACTTGAAAGCAGTAGAAGCTGCCGCGCGCGGAATCGTCGACGCGGACGTGAAAAAGTCGCCCGCGCAACGCCGATGCGCACGAATCGTGTGCAAAACGCGTCAAGAATCGTTTTATTCGACTCTAACAAACAAAATGAGTATTAGCGAATCCCTTAATTCAATGCGCCGCGCTAACGTAGCCCAAATCGTATCACGTTGTTCAGTACACTTCCGAACGCAGTGGTGGGAGGTTAGTCGCTTAGAAGTAAATCGCGCGCGCGCCGCCACTTTCGTCAGCTGCCATGTTGTTTGTTTTGGTATTGTGCGGCAGTGGCCGCTGCCGGTTGCTTCGATGGTTGTCATCTCGCAGCGAATGTGTTCTTCCCGCTCAACCCACAGCGCATGGTTATTCCGGGTGCTTATACAAAAGCTTTTCTTTTTTAACATCTACCGCGCATACCGCGAGCGCACAGCTCTTGTGGGAGCATCGATGATGGTAGAGCCGCCGTGTGGGTTGACGGAAGAGCTTCTCTTTGTGATACGATTTTCTAGGCGGCACTCGCTTTTTTTTTTTTTTTTGAAAGATGCAATTCTTGGGGGTCGACCTACATTCGAGTCGACTTACAATCATGTAAATACGATACATGGGGTCAATGGTGGTGTGTAATAAAAGGCCTTAATTGAAGCCATCTGTACCTTGATATCAGACTGCTTATATTGCACCCTGAAAAAGTGTCTTCACGCCAATGCATTTGTGTAGTGAAGCCAATTTTAAAGGGCCCAGTGTGTATATTACACACACACGCACGCACACGCACGCTCTCAAATTTCTGAACATTTTTTCTAGCTTTTATCTCCTATTGGCTGGTAAATGTTTCTTTGAAGTAACTGCGTGCTTTTGGGCTCGAGAAACTACGATGGGACATACATGGGTGGAAGCAAGCTTGAGCCTTTCAGAACAGCTCAGGAAGCAGGAATAATGCTGTTCTGGAGCAGCTTTGGAGCAGTAAAAGGGGAGTTTTGGCACAGAAAACAAATTCAAATGGCTTTTATGCAAGATTCAATCAATACTGAGCGACCACTTTTTCAATAAGTTATAAAAATATGCAAGAAAGATGTAGAGATAAGTGAACAAGCGAAAAATAAATGTTCCTGTTATTACGACACCATTACAGCCATAAGAAATAACCGAGAGAAGACCAGAGATAGGCAAAATGGTCGCCCTTGCATCGAAGACTGAAGGGTTGCTTTCATTCTACACCTAGCGGGGCTCTAGACAAATATTAAAAAAAGAACTAGCCAGAGCTAAGAAAGAATTAAAGGGACCCTGTAACACTTTTTCAACTTTTTTTTTTGAAATATTAAATGCTTGCAGAACGCAGTCACCCAACACAACCAGTACTTAGATTAGGGGGTCGCAAAGTACCTCAGCCAAAAATTACCGTTCTATGCCCATCAGATAACTTGTAAACTCGCTCAAAGATTTTTGTCTTTCCCGGTCTTGACCTTCTTCGACGGCTCGATTTACGTCACTAGGGCCATGTAGCAGCTGTTGGCCGGTTTCCCTTCAGTTGCAGCAATGAACGCTTTTCGATAGCAACTTTAAAAAAGCCACCAAAACAAAGCAGAAATGGAACGCAATCTGGTGCGACGAGGAAATCACGCAGTGCTGCTCCGTGCTGGTGATAACTACAGCTTTCGCAGTGGTTCCAGACGCGAAGGAAAGAGTGAAAGCGCTTATCGAAAGTGTTGCAGGGTCCCTTTAAGAGAAAGAAACCACTAGACTATGGAGAAATAAAAACTTCACTTTCACACAAAGAAAATATCCTAACGTAAGTGCTGTACGGCTAGACATACCAACCGAGCTGATTACTTGCAGATATCTCCTAGATTAACAGAATCACCCGTCTCGTTTGTGCCAGGGCCGCGCCTGTTATCCTGTCCTAAAATGCCGTCGCCATGTTGGGTCATTTGCTCACCGCTGCACAGCGGAACGCAACAGCCAGTCATACCTTGCTAGTTGGCACAGCTCATGCAAAACTACTCATTGGCACTAGGAGTATGTCTTCAAAGGATAAGTTACGCAGTACCGCCACACAGGAAGCGGCCTCCCAACAAGATGTGTCAGACCACGTTGAGCACTTTGACCCAACAGGCACCATTTGGAAAGGTCAGTGGTCGGCGGCATCGGACCTGCCAAAGGATGTGCTTTTTTTTCCGTGGCGGCATGTGATCTTTGGAATGGCAAGTGCGCTCGCAATAATATAAAATGAACAAGGTCGACTGAACAATGAAACTATTTTATGCTTTGCTTTTGACAATTAGCGGGAAGATTGCAACGACTGCTGGTGACACAAGCATCACGGCGCATTGCGCTGCTCGGTGAAACTGCATTTAGGGGCAAAATTTGTGTATTTCCCGCACCCCAATCACTCCCAGGTCTCGTGAAACCGCGGCGCCACTTGGAGACCAGGAAATTGTGACGAGTGACTCGGAGTGTTGGTACTCCAGGGAGTCCGCCGGAGCGCGCCACGTACTCGAATGATTCCCTACTGCTCCTAGCGAAATGAGACACTGGTATTGAACATCATCTCACAGTTGCCGCACACTTTGTTGCACCTCTTGGGAGCAGTTTTGGTGCAATACTGCCTTTTGGAGCAGGATGGCGCCGGAAAAGCGGATTGGCGCAGCGTGGTGTAAATGGCGCAGCACTACCACCCCTGCCGTGACGAACGTTACAAAAATTTCCGCATGCAGCTTCAGCAAGGCAACCCCCTTTTTCTGCGTACACCACAGCCGTCGGCACCGCCATACAGCACCGCAACATCCGTGTGACCCATTTGCCTATTTGCCACCAGCCACCTTGCAGCTAGTGCGAGCAACTGACTAATCAGGTCCAGTTGCCTTTCCCTCAATGATTTGCTGCATACAGTGGTGGCCGCTCCCAAATGTGATCACAACCTTCCAGCTGGGAAGTTGTACAGCTACGCGGATCAAGCCTCTTTCCATTGTCGTCCAGGTCCGTGAAAAGCAGATGGTGGGTCTCAGAGGGTATTACGGATGAGAAACTTGACAATCGGAAATAAGTGGCACTGAGACAAAAGCTTGCTTGAAACATTTCGCTCTGGACTACTGCCACCTTCACTATGCGGTGAATAAAACTTGGCAGAATGGTAGTCGTCTTACCGGCTGATTGCAGTGTGATTTTTTAGTGCGCCGCACTTAAGCATCCACTAATGTGGTTTGGCGGTGTCGCCGGCTTTGTACCCGAGCGAACGAAGGTGCACTGAAGATAGAAGGAAAACCGAGGAGGAAAGTGTGAGAAAAGTCTGAGGGGGAGGGCGGTATGCTGTGGAGGCACGACGCTTCCAGGCGGCAACGCGCGCGCTACGAAATAACCCGAGAGAACGAAGACGCAACCGAATATGAGCCCGCAGAAAAGCGGGGGATGAGGGTATGGTGAAAGTGTGTATGCACAGGCCGCGCCACAGAAGCCCAGCATGTGCTGCGATGCTCGGACACGGGTCCTTCCGTGTCCTCGTTGCGTGGCTCATCCGAACCACGTGACATTTGCGGGGGAGGCTCAAACACGATTTCCGCACAACATGCTCGGCAGCAGCGAAGCGCTGCGAGACAACGGCAGAGTGGCACGCGCCGCCGTGCGTTTGCTGGTGACCGAGATTGTGACCAAGAAGACTGCAGTTCGCACTGCGCACAAATTTCGCATTAGGGAGCATATTTTTTCCTAAGTATGTTGAGAGGTATACGGCATTAGTTGGAAAGTTGGTTTTGTTGCAAAGCATATTTTGAGCTGATAAACCACAAAAATATCCAAAGAAGAAGCCACATATACCTTTGCTGTAATACAGACCTGGATGGTTCCAATTATGTGTTTATTTGGAAAAAATGTAAGTGCTAAAAAAAGCCTATTGTTGGTTCAGCAAATCAGGCACAGCTATCGCTCCTGATGCCAATAGTGGTCGATCCACGTGGTATGTGATAAACAGTACAAAATGGGCACTGCTTGGCATGCAGTTCCGGAGATACCTCGAAGCTTTTCAAATCATTGTAGACCAATATTATTAAAGAGAGCGAGACATCAACAAAAGCAATAGGGAAGTACATATATACGAATATAAGACACGAACTGAAGCGAAATTCCTTGTAGAATTAGGAGCTAAATTCCCCCCTACAGTATTTAGCCGTCGACAAAAAACAATATTCGAGATGTGGAGGAGTCAGTGAAAAATCGGCGAACAGCAGTGGGCCGGTCAGGCGTCAGCACCGACTTGCTGGCTGCCCCATCCGTAGATGCTCTTGCCGATGGCATTGACGGTGATCAGGACCATGACAACCAGCACCATCTTCAACACCAGGCCCAGCAGCAGCTGCACATGGCGCGATCAGAAAATAACAGCTCTGCAGGGAAGTAATCGGTAACTATACAAGGAAGTAATTGGTAAGAACATAAAATTATCTACACATGCATGCACATATACAAGCACACAGCAGCACGAACAAATGAGGCGTCTTTTTTTTTTTTCGAAATAAGCCAGATCCAGAAACCGAAGCTGAGTCGGATAAAACTGCACTGACAAGAAAAGCTCGGTAACTTTCCCCTAAAAAAGGGGTGGCAATAAAATAGTTGAAATAACGCCCTGAAAACGTGTACGAGATCGTAAGTACTACGTATAGAAAATGAGCCCGATCTTGCGTTCCCGGATCAAAATGAGCCAAATCCATTTGCCAATATGGGAGTTTGCTTTTTTGGCTTGACTGTTTAGACTGTTTCGCGGGTATGTTTTCCGGAAGTTTTTTTTTTTTTTTTTCGCTTTTCGGAGCTGGCTTATAAATTCAGACGGCCATTAGGAGATCGGCGAAATATGTGACCCCAGATGTCAATGACGAAGTGAATGGAAGAAAAGAGTGGCGAATGAAACTGAGAGATGTCAAACAATGATTTCATTTCGTCTCACCCGTCCCTACGAAATAACTCTAGCTATATTTATTTTTTTTACTCCCATATTTACCATTTTAGTACTTGACTAAATAGCCCATTACAAGCACTGGCAAATCTGCCCCACCTCCCTCTGCCAGTACGAATCACTTCATTAAGGTGAAGAAGAAGACTCATATAGCAGCCTTGTGAAGCTTTTTGGAATGTTCGTGGCAAAGCAATGAAGAGCTTGCTTACTTTATGAGTGCCTTCAGGCGTGCCCAAGAAAATTATCCTAGAGAAATTTCGAAGAGAGCGGCTAATACTGCCAAGAGGACTCACTTGCTCTCCTGGTATAGTTCTAGGGTTCTTGAAGCCCTGTTGCATATTTTTAGTGCCTTTTCCACCAAAACTCAATTGCACCAGGCCTGATAGTCAATTTAAAGTTTTCATAAGAATGCCGCATCAACTTGAGTGTTTAAATTCAATATGAGCCAAATTCAAACTTATCACCCCAATATTACTCAAATTCACAGCATAATTTTTAATTACTTGTGGGCATAAATTTTCCCTAGCTGACATATAAAATATATCATATAATAGCGTTGACGGCTTTGCATATAGGCATAGTAACAAACTTCCACTTGCTTCTCAAAATCGCGTTAGGTGGAGCTGGCTCATTTCGAAAAAAAAAAAAAAACCGCCTCAAATGCACGCACATGCGCACACCCACACTCCAGCGCACACTGGTTTATGAAATATGTCTCCTTGCTCAATATGTTCACAGAGGCACACTGCTCATGCATCGTCTTCACAGTCATGTATGCTGGCAGCTCGCATTTCGTGAGCCACCTGTTTTTTTTTTTTTCATCGCCGTGGGCAAAAAACGCCGAGGCCTAAGACGCCGAGCGCATGCGTCAGGATGATCAGGCTACAGCATAGAGCTCAGTATTCGTTTAAGGAAACCACAAAATAAGCATTGAAACCGCATTATGGATGATAAGGCGCCTGTGATCAATGTGACCCCCCCTTCAGCATGTGTTCTTGGTAAGATGATGTTTGCAGATTATCTTTGAAGGCTAAGCAGGACTACTGTCACTTAAATAGAGCAGTTTCTTGCCCAAGACGCTGAGCGCATGCATCAGGTTGGGTACGATACAGCATTTGCCGCAACTTTGGACACACTTCTACTGCTGAAATGCTGTTACACTCGTTATCTTTAATCGCATTCGGAACGACGTCAGTCGTGCGCAGCCGCAGAGCAGGGAAAACGAGCTAAGCCTACCAGAGTTGACTGACTAAAACGCATGAACAACAAAATGACGGCGCCCTTGAACCGTCGCTACAGTGCACTACCTGTACCGTCGCAGTGCACACAATTAAATGTGACGTCATGTGAACTGACCAGTGATCATGGCGGCTGCACGGAACAATATGAGAATAGAGTGCCGATACTCTGTACCCTTATCTAGTGACACTAGCCGAGGCTCGGCTAGTGTTGCCGCCTGCCCGGTTTTGGACCGGCCCGACCGGTTTTTTAAACAGCGGGCCAGTTGCCGGTCCATACTTAAAACCGGCCGTCATTGGCCGGTTTTCTGGCCCTCGTGCCGTGATTATGTCCGTTTTGGCGTTTTTATAAGCGTCAATTCAACAAGTAATAGTACGATAGATATGTGTCGACAAGCTGCGCAAAGACACGCGAGCAGAGAAAATACGCAGGCGAGCGCGCTGCCTGAGATGGAAGGGGACCTAAGGGAGGAACAAAACACGTATGCTGCTGCCGCGGGTCAGCAATTGCGGTTACTTTTCAGTGAAGCACATACAGAGCAATAACCAAGCTCTCAATCACTTTCAGTACAAAGGTTATGTTGGATTTCTCTCTAAGAAAACACTACAATAAATGGCACTGCATATCAAAAACATGGCGTCTTTTTTCCAACACAAATTAAGCATTCTATTCAAATTAAAAGGCCGAAAATTCCTTATACTCCTTTAGTATGTCCCAGGCCAAAAGCAGGCTGGTATGTAATGCATGCGTGTATGATACTTGACCTGAACCGTATACTGCCATTGGTTTCCATGTACGAGCAGAAATTCCGCCACGACTTTGGTCCTTTTGTTTATTATGAACAGGATGTTCATCTTGTGTATATCGCACTCACACTGCGCTTTTTTTGAACATTAGGTTTACTTTTAGAAACATCGTGAAACCGTTTTGCAAATGGTATGCTTGCGTGTCTACAAAAAAAACTTGGTAGACATCACTTAAATTTCTTTGTGCACTTATAGTCTTCAAAACGTGATGCCCTGTGGGAGCTTGAAAAGTCACCTCTTTTAAGGTTATATCAAACTCAGAGTAAGGTTTAAATTATGTGTTCGCTGTACGAGAGAACGTTTTGAGACACTCGAGACCTTTCCAGCAATTGATGATAAAAGTAATGCGATGGCATGAATAGCTGGACATGAGTAGCTACACAACAGCGATCTCATGGACTGCGCCATGTTCGGCGCCCAGTCATTACCAGCCCTGTAGTAGGAACAGCAGCAGATATACAGAGCCCACATTCTTATAGACTATGAATAGAGTCAGCCCAAAGGTGTCGTGAATTAAAATGGCAACTTGTATGCGTACACGTACCAGCCTGCACATTGGTACGCGTCCAAACTCGTGCATGATCACCATGGGTACGGAGACGGGCATGATGACATTGCTCGACGCACCCACGACAACGGGAATGGCGTAGTAGATAGGGAACATGTTCTTCGTCTCGGCCTGCAATGCGCACTTTAGCAGTCAAATAAACTGATGGCATCATGCGCATGAGAAATGAAAATTTTTCCTTATAGTTTAAAACTGAGTGCCATCACTGCGTCAAGAATTCAGGCTTCTATGCATGTGCACTGAAAAAGAAAATCACGCATCTCCACGAAGTGAATCATGAGTGGGCGAAGCACTGGGGATCGTTCTTACGGTAAATCACCCGTGAGAGTGCTTACTGCTGCTAAAAAAATTTCCAATTCAATGCAATACAATTCAATTTAATCCAATCCAAATCCAGTCCAATCCAACCCAATCCAATGCTCCTCGCGCCTGCGCAGCACGGCTCTTCCAGGAGCTCCTCTCTCTCTCTCTACTCTCTCTAACCATCTCGTGCATCCCCTCTGCTCCAGATGTCTCGATCTCTACACGGGGTTTTGCTGCCGTCTCTCTCTCCTCTCTCTCTCTCTCCTCTCTCTCTCTCTCTTCCTCTCTCTCATATCTCTCGTCTCTCCTCTCTCTCTCTCTCTCTCACCTTTTGTGAACCTTTTATTTTGTTCTTGTTAACCTTTTGTGAACCTTTTGTTCACAGATTTTTCGATTTATACGGTGCTGTGCCATGAGCACGGACGCCGGACGCCAGACAAGCCTAGGCCTTGAGGATGCTTCGCCCCTAAAACATAGACCATTTGCTATTCATGTGGCCGTGAGGCGAATCATCCCTTTTAGGCTCTAATTATGCCCCTGAAGTGCCAAGTACCTGGCAGCATGCCGAACAATGAATAAATAGGAAAAACAGTGCCAAACAATGAATAAATAGGAAAAGTACGCGGCAAGGGCTGTTCATGCAGATGAACACTCCTCCTGCGCGTTGACGTGGCAATGGCACTGATGCCACATGCTGCAATGGCATGGCAGCAACATGTTCCAGTATGCATCTCGCACCCGTCTTTGCTGCTCTCGGATATCATTTAGGGCAGAGGTTAAGTTCATTATTGGTCCATCCATACTGCTGCTACCTACTGCGACAGACCGTTGGATGCTCCCTTCAGTACTGCCATAAAAGATATTGAGCAGAATCATGTTCTATTTTACCCTTACTCACTGGACCTGACCACGCGACATGCAGTAATGGCAATGCCATGTTGCTTTATGTAAAGCTCCCGCTGCTGCCGGTGTCACGTCGTGCATCTTACTATTTGAAATGGTGACAGTGAGATAGCGTTATTGTAACTACAGCTCAAATAAACTACTTTGTCATCGCTGTGATAGTTTTTCAATCATCCGCTATGACCGCAAGACTTTTTTTTTGTTTGAGTCTGTAAGAAAAATTTCAACCTGGGCGGGTGTTGAAATGCCCGGCCAACAACCCCAGGCCCACAGAGCGCTAACAATAAATTGTATCTCAGCACCGACTGCATGCTTTAACCAGCTCCAGCTCTATGCGGATTTAAGCCTTAGCTCAATACATATTTAGCTATATGGTATTGATTATCTACCAAGTCCCAAGTTCACAAATGCCACGTATGGCATTCATTGGAAGCACTGCAGTGTGTTTATTTGGTCGGCCACCATCGTTCGGCCCAAGGCGCCACCACCAGGTGGGTGGCAGGGTGGACTCACGATGTTCTGCACGATGGGCATCATGAGGACGCTGAGTGTCCGGTTGTTGGTGGCCTCGGCCAGCACGGACGAGATGGTGGCCAGGATGGCTTGCACCTCGACCGGAGACCGGTCTGCCCAGAAACCGGGCGCGAACAGCTTGAAGAGCTCTGGCAGCAAGCTGTAGGCCTGCGTGCAGCCACGAGTGTCGCTGAAATCGCACTCAACTCGACTGGCTCCGAGGGGAGGACGTCGCTCAGTTACAGTGAAAACAGTATACCGTATTTTCGCGCGTATAACCCTCCCCTGCATATAATCCGCACCCCCACTTTCAGCCCTCCGGAAAAGAAAAAAAAAATCTTCACGTATTGCCCGCACATTTGATACAGGAAAGAGTGCACCGAAGCTACTGCTCACGCATCACATACTATGTAGACAGAAAAGGCGTATATTTAGCAAGTAGAATACACTGACTGCAAGGCAAAAGTCACAATTCACTAATAAAATTCAGTTGTTAGAGTGCGCTGGTCCTTGTTTTTTCTTCCTTGTCCTTGTATGTTTTGCGCAATCGCTGCCATGGAAGCCTTAGTGTTACTGCGCTGGAGCTTCACGGCACAACGCGCATTGCCGTGAAGCTGCATCTAAGGAAAAACCCTGCGTTTTATCCGCACCCCTACTTTGCCACTGAAATTTTCGCATTTTTGGTGCGGGCTATATGCGCGAAAATGCGGTAAATTAACACAGTAACCATTCAGCTCCACATGGCAAGATATGTTGCAATATTTGCAGCGGCTTTGTAGTTGGATGTGGCTATCGGCGGTATTCGGCAAGCTATTGCGTGCAAAGCGCGGACGCCCAAATAAGAGGAAGTGTTGCGACAGCGCGATCGCTCCGTCGGTGCACTACAAAAATTAAACTTTGCTCGCGAGAGAGAGCGTGACCAAAGGCAGAACAAGTTTAAATGGCTCTGTCGTCAGGATCCCCGTATGTACAGCCAAAGTACTACGGCTTCACACACACAAAAAAAAGAGATGTTTGCAAAAGTGTTAATATAAGTGAAGCACTGAGTGCCGTGTCACACGGCGTGTTGAAATCAAGAGTGATGGAATCCCACCTGGCCGAGAAAACACATCACAACAATTAAAAACAGACTCCGACCAGGAAAGTTTATGAAAGCAAAGACGTTTCGGCTCCTGTATGGGAAGCGAAACGCGTTCGATTTTATAAATTTTCCTGGTCGGAGTCTGTTTTTAATTGTTGTCAGATGGCAAGACCAGCTTACATTTTTTTTTCTTTATGCGAACATCGTTGAAGTGGGTGGGCGCGTTCCGTTTACCTACCTCGACGAGCCTAGTGGTTGCCTGGACGGCGCCGAACACGAACACCATGCCCCAGGGGATCCGGGACCAGCACTGGCGCAACGTGGTCCTAGTATTGCTGAACGTAGAGCCGGCCGCGTTCACCAACAGCGTGGCCCACGTCAGGACACTCACCAACGTCAGCCTACGGGTTTTCAGTTGGCTGTTTAGGAACGGTACAGTGCAATGTGGCATCCTGCAATGACCAACTTACAACATTGCAGCTGGAGCTGTGATGTCTTAAAGGGACCCAGAAAAGCTTTGTGAAGGTGGCGATCAAATGCATTCAGGTGGTAGAACACATAACGGGGGATTTTTGAGCCAAGTGTGAGCCCCATACGTTGTAAGGATAATTTGTAAACAATTTTCGAGGATAGCGTTTCTCAGCCGATGAGCGCGACGCCGCAGCGAGCCGATCGCTGCTGACGCAACGGCGATCGCGACTGACGCAATGGCGAGCCGCCCCCTGGTTCGCCCAATCGCCGGCAAAGTCGGCCACCGGCAACGTCACTGCCATTGGCTTCCGGCTGCTCTTCCTTCTTCCTGCGCGATCCGGAGGCAAAGGCGGGTCCGCAGCGATTGACGCGAGCCTAGGCGCAGGAGTGTAGCTAGCACAGGACGGAAGTCGAGCGTCGCGAGGTCACATGGCTATTCCCAGTGTTTCCAGCTGCTTTGAAAGAAGCAGAGAGGGAGGAGGAATAGATCGGCAAGAAGGTAGAGATGCATTTAATTGCTTCTGGCACAGCTAATACTGAATGTAGATCAACAATTCCAACGGCATTGCATCGCTATATTGGTGCTACGCCACAATACAGGCCTTTTGTAACTTTTACAAAAGGCTTTTCTGGGCCCCTTTAAGGATGCGAATCGAGGGTATGTTGTGCGTGAGAAAATGCTTCGCGGCGAAGCCAACTTTGTAAAACAATTTCCGCCGTTGCGGATGATTCAGATGCTGCTGTGTTTTCTCAATTTTTTTTTATATCCGTCGTAGTGGCTCGGTGGCAAAGGGTTACGTGTCTGAGCCTAAGGATTCGGGTTCGATCCCGATCCCAGCCGTGGTGGGCGCATTTTAGATGGAGGTGAAAAGCGATAATGCCCCTGTGATGAGATTTCGGTGCACGTAAAAAATTTCCAGGAGGTCAACATTTATCCGGGGCTCTCCACTATAGTGTGATTTTGGTGAGTGCACATGAGTTTTAAAGCGAAAGCTTTCTTAGTAGGGCTGAGGGCGACCTGTCAAAATAACTAATGCATTTCCCCGTAAACTTGCTGGCCGACTGAAAAGCTATCATAAAAGAATAAAAAAAAAGGTCCTAGGGCCTTCATATCTTCATATAAGAAAGCTTAAATTGCTCTCGTCAAAATATCTTCCCTGCAATCAATGCATTTGTTTAGAGGTGAAGCCGACTTTCAAGGTATCGTTGTAAGTTTGGTCTTTGTAAGCAGGCTTCCCCACATCGCATGTTCTGCAGTGAAGCATGACCATCCACGGAGAGAGTATGACAACAGAAAAAGGCTGTAACTCTTGTGTTATCGAAGGTACCCCGAAAACAATTACATGGAAATAACCCGCTAAAATGAATCTACATGCGTGAAACCGGGCTTCTATTGTGTTGTTAAAATTGTCAGTTGAAAATCACGAAAAAGGAGCGGTTCTGGATAAGACAATACATGCATCGCTCGTGAAGAAGGAGAACAATAGTATACCTGTATCTCATAAATGACGTATCAGTACACACGTACATCTATCGTAGATGCATTTACTTAGTGCGCGAGAAATCGTCGCTTTCGCTCTTCTCTCAACTTTTCTTAGGGAAGGGATGTTAGATTTTGAAAACTCAGCCACGTTACTTTTATTCACTTCGGTCTTTCGGGCACATTGTGTGCCATTTCTAGCCTACAGAAGACGCCGGATTGTTCGTGCCCAAGAAACCGCTGTTCGAACGCAATGCCAGTTTGGAAGAACGTCCGCTGTACCACTGACGTCCGTGAGGACGCGGATGTACAAATTCGAATCCGCCATACTAATACCCCTGTCACCGCAAACGTCAAACAATGACATTAGCTGTAAATGACACTCGGCTCGGCCGTTTGGACATTAGCGGTGATGATTACTGTTCAAGCGCACTAGAATGTCAACTGTACGTAAAAACCACCATTTGTCTGTAGACATCACAAGTGAGACAAGTTCTGCAAAAAATCGGATTAGGGAGCGCGCACACTACTTTTTGTTAGTAGTTTGTCTTTCTTTATTTGAACAACATGAGCCAGATTCCCGGCCGCGGCGGCCGCTTTTCTGATGGACGAAAAGCAAAAACGCCCGTGTGTACGAGATTTCGGCGCACGTTAAAGATCCCCAGGTGGTCAAAATTAATCCGGAGCCCTCCACTACGGCGCGCCTCATCGCCTGCGCTGCGTCGGCGCGTGACATGAACAACAATACAAATAAGAAAATATAAGCTGACAGTTTTTGGTACTTGGTTTGTTACTGAACTAACGCGCTACTGCTTCGAGGCTACTCATTTGGCCACTAACTCAGGTCCGGGACCTCGATTAGCCGCTAAATATCATTCGCCTCAAATGTCATTCGGTATTCTCGTGTAGCGCCGAACTAATGACATTTAGAGCGAATGACATTTGCTGTAAATTTCATTAGATCTGCCGTGTGACAGGGGTATTACAAAGTTACTACGAAGTCTCAAATAATGGCTCAAATAAAGAAAAACGAAAAAGCTGCTTTGTTTTTCAATTAAAAGGATCCTGTACATCAACACCCTGACTTGTATGTTGCAAGTTTCATCTGCATATTCCTAAAACTTTTTTTTACTTTTTTGGAGCATCTCACCGACTCCAACGATGATCTCTTTGGAGAAGGATATATAAAAACTGAGAACCGTTACCGAAACGTGTGAAGCAGGTTCACTGTGTTCATGTATGTTAGCCTGCCCGGTAGTGCGTTGGTCTTGTGCGGTGTAGTATTCGTTGTAGGAACGTAAGCTTTTCGTTATGTGATTCTGGAAATTTTTACCGAACAGCCAAAATGCACCCAATTTCTGACGTCCGACTGGACGTACGGATGTAGTTAAATCCGGACTTCCCACGGACGCACATAGTACGTCCGTCGGCCCTGAAAGACGTCCGTCGGACGTCCGCTAGAGCCGGAATGGACGTACGGTGGACGGCCGACAGAGGTCCGGTGGTTGCTGGGACTCCCTGAGTCAACTAATGCTTTCGAATTAATACGCACGTCCATAAAAAAGATGCACTCTGGTCACTGTAGTTGTAGCAGCATTGTGTGAAATATGGTCGGTCACGAGCCATAACGATCTAGTTTCTCGCACAAAAAATGGCGTTGCTTACTGATTGCCACTTATCCACATATGAAGATATGCTGGTTAGCACAATTTCTGAATTGATAATAGACTGTTCAAAGGCCTTATCATCCGTAGGCATACGATTGCGGTGGCTGTCCTCGCTTTGATCATTCTTCTATTAACCAGCTGAAATGTAAGGCATCGAGGCAGCTACATCTAGAGAGTCGCATGAAACGCGTGTTTGTGTGCACAGTCAAAAACCGTTCATGCTTGTGTCCCTGTCCTTGCGTTTGTGCTTTGTGCACAGTCCTCGCAGTCATAACCAAACGCGAGGCATGACAAGCCACACAATGGAAGTATATAACAATGCACCAGGCCTTGAGATGTACCCTGTCGTGAAATGTGTCGGACTCTTGGGAAGGCAAATTATGAAAGCTTTCTGAGAGAACACTGCACTGCACTGTGTAGTTGACGTCATGTTATCTGTAGTTTCAATATATTTTACTTTGAAGATTAAAAAAAATGCACAAGACATCCTTCAAAGCCACCTCAGAATCTTCAGCAGTGACATAACGCCGGATGGCAATGTGGCTTGATGCTACCTGGCCTTAAAACGTCAATTTTCTTTTTCATGTACAGTGAAATGAGAAGTATTTGCAATCTGCTATACTGGGCCCTACACATGCGCCAGTCTTGTTGAATTCCAAGTTTCCGGCGGTACATTTGAACGTGCTTTCTCATAGAGAAAAGGGTGTAAAAGGCAGACATCGGGTTACACATTATACACTTTAACCTATAGTGTAGATTTCTTCTGTGACTAATTTTAATTATGTAAATTTGGAATCTGGAGCTCTGCGGAGGAAAACGGCGCACTTTTCCAGCATTGATGTTGCCGCTAATAAACCTTTCACGTTTCGAAGCTTTCGAGTTACAAGACGTTAATGCATAACGCAGCTTTAGGACAACAATTAATTTGTAACAGCGGCACAAACAGGGCATTATTTGCGCGTTGGCGAGAGGAAGTGATTTCAGCTTTTACGCGTCTGAGGATATACATAATGACGCACAAAGGATTGCCAATCTCGTGAGGGTTAATCATGCATGCTCAGGAATCAATTGCTCCTTTTAGTGTCCTTTCCGTGGGCTATACGATTACGTCATATATGAAATATGTACGGACACATTTTTAAAATTTCTCTGATGCCTGATTCGCGTTGATAGCACACTAAGTATTAAGCGAGCGGAGGGCCCTTGTACGGATGCTGTGTCGTGGGAGGTTGAGACAGGGTTAGCGGACTGACACTGCATATTCCAGCTCTGGTGATCCTAGTGTTTTGTTCAAAAGAAGTTTTAATGAACTAATCACAAGGTAAACATCGCTTCAGAGCTGTCTCAGTGTTCTCTTAGCGTCACTTATTATTAAATATCAGTGCACATGTGTTTTTTTATAACAAGCAGGATGACACATGCATGCGCGGCTAAATACATGACACGACATCAGGAAAAGCGTAGTAAGATAATAATTGGGGCGCGCATCATTAATATTCAAAACGCACGTTAAACAACATTTACATTTCGCGTAAGTTACGCCAAATAACGTGATGCTTAATGCGACGCCAAAGTAAAGATACCGCAAAGGTGAAAGTGAATGGGTGGTGGTGGGGAGGGGGGGGGGGGTTTGGACTAGAAATTTACATGTTACTCGCACAATGAATGTTTACCTGATGTCCAGTCCTATGTATCCAGCTGGCACGCAGATTATGAGCACAAAGGCGGCAGTGTGCAAGGTGAAAAAACCTGCGTCCCTGGGGGAGAGAAAAAACAAAAATAAAAAACAGGGGGAGGGATATCGCCAGGTGAAAATATGTTTTTTCTAGCTGGATTATTGAGCCAGAATTTTCTTCTACTAGAAATAGGCAGAATTTCTAGCTAGAAATTCAGTTTCTAGTTCATTTCTAGCTGGATTGAGATTTACTTCCAGTTAGCATCTGTCAGTCCAGCTAGAAGAAAACAAACCCGCAAGCTGGAAATAATCGTCTCTAGCTAGACTAAGAATTTTTCTAGTTGGAAGCTGTCGATTCCAGCTAGAATCTAATAATCTAGTCAGAAATGAAGCCGAAAATTATGATTTCTTGCTAGAAATGCTGTTTCCATTTTCACAATAAACAAGCTATATAGCTTGTTTATTCGATGGTGATAGTTACGAGGCCCCAGCGACATCACTGCAACTTTTTCGGGGAATTCAGAAATCACTTAAAAAAAGAATGTGAAGGCTCATTGCAACGAAATATTCGCGCATAAGTATACAGGGTTTGCCTATCATGGGTTCACGAGTCCACAAATTCATGTTCACAAGTTCATGTACATGGGTACTTTCACGTTCATGAATGCCCGAGTAGCTTTCACGTTGGAAAACTCTTCGAGTGGGTTAGCACTGCTGAAAATGAGAGCAAACTCATTCAGTCAAACAACATTGTCAGGGAGAATGGTACTATCCTAGAAATTTTGCTACAAACACCGCTCTGTGTTTAGTTACTGGCAGTTTTTGAGCATATCTCGTGCCTTTGCCGAGAATATTAGTGACATTAAGTGTCAAGAGCGAGATGTCTTTCTTTTTTTTTCGATGGACTCCTAATACACTCAGAGTGGCGCACTCCCACCCCAAAAACAGTTGCATTGGTGCGCAGAACACTGATGCACTGATGATAAAACAGTTTCTCCACTACTTGACAATTCCACTCTTTGCAGAAACAACAGGTTGTTATTTATGCAAGAACTACTTACTTTGCATCATCAAACCATATGGTTATGGTGACCCTTGCCTACTCAGCTTCCGTAAAAATAAAGAGCAGTAATAAAAGTTACCAATAAATTCATTTCTTTCTCCGTGAAAATGGCTACACATGTGCCGATAAATACAAGAGTTTGCAGGTACTCACGAACGTATCCCAAGTGCTTTCAGCTTGAGGAATGCATTCTGCATGGTAGCAGCGTGCTCGAAGTTCATATTGTCGGGTTCACTGTGGAGGTAATATCAATCAATCAATCAATCAATCAATCAATCAATCAATCAATCAATCAATCAATCAATCAATCAATCAATCATCAATCAATCATAATCATCAATCAATCAATCAATCAATCAATGACATGTGAAGGTATCCTGCTTGTAATCGAAACAAGCGAACAGTAATCATGTTTACCGCAACTGTAACTTTTTATCGGAAATCAAACACGAGCAGCTGGCGTTCGAGGCACATTTATGTCCGATACAGAGATCATACTGCGGATATGGAGCAAATACTAGAGTTCTCTTAGAACAATGTTGCAGACTTTCTCACCCGTACCTTTGATTTTTTCACAAGTCTGTGTAAATCGCAGGGCTTTATTCCGTAAGCTGGAGCATTGCAGCTTCTGAAAACTCCCTGTTGACCTCTAAAAGGGGCCGTGCAGACAAAACACAAGTTTGGTTCATTCGAAAGACTGCCTCGTAGAATCATACAGATACCACTTTTAACGTAAGCTTCGCTCAAATAAGCTATGTAATTAGGGGAAAAATGGCCATGCGACCCACTAGCTCATTTCCCGCAACAGAACCTATGATGTTATATGTGCCAGCTTTGCGATTGGGTGAGGCCGGAAAAAGCAAATGCAAATTAGGCAGGGCTTATAAGCTTGCCGAACGATTAATTTGCGCGTAAATATAGGGAACATTCTTTTTATAGCAGTAAGAATGGTGGGGTAAACACTGGAAGTTACGAAAGAACACAGAAGTACCGATGCGTACTGCTGTTGGTACTGCGCGCACTATGCTTGTTTTAGCTGCACATGCCACTGCGGCGCTTTGGGGGTTGTCTCAACGACACTTGTCGGTTGGCATGAGCGGACGGTATCTTACGTGACCATATTTGTCGAGCGAACACCATGTTTAACGAAATGATTATTTTTTACCTTAACAAAAACAAGCCAGGTTCAAATACAGTCAAAAACAAACCAGAGACAGAAAACGGCTTGTCATGGTATGGGCGCCGTCTAGGTTGACTAACGGTAAACAAGGCTCCGCAGCATCTTGAAGACCTGTTCTTGTGATGTCATTGCAGATCTCATAAAACACACGGGCAAGCGCTGGGGGCACTATAAAACAAAATCTTTCGAATAAAACAAACGTATTTTGTCTGCACGGCCCCTCTAAAGTATGGAAGATGTATTCTGCCAAGTGAAAACGACCGGCTATAGCAGGGGTTGGCAGCCTTTATAGGTGTAGGGCCGAGTTGCATAAATCCGACACGGCGGAGGGCCGGATTACAAATCGGGTGGGGAGGGTTATGAGAGGGGCTTTGCAGGCAAAAAGAAAAAAGTAAGCAAATCGACAATAATCTGACAATAATTCACAACAGTCTGGCTAAGCGTCAAGATGGATGACAATAACAACTGGAAGCGATCGATTCTTTGTTCTTGTCCCCCGTAACCCCTTTTGAAGTGAAAACTGGCGTGTCGGTGTTCAGATAGGAAGTTCCAGGGGGAGGTGTGGGGCTTCTGACGGCGTACTGGGGGCCGCATTGTAGTGCCCAGCAGGCTGCAGGCGGTCCGCGGGCCTTAGGCTGCTGACCCCTGGGTGTTCACGTAAATGTAGAAGTGCCACAGGGAGGCATTTGAGTCCGCTTTTCTTTTTTACACCGAAGCTGTCTATGGCTAAGATCCAGCAGATGGCCTCTTCAACAGACCGAGCGCAGAGCAACAACTTTCAGCGTTTGGAAAAAAAAAAACTGATAAAAATAAAAAGGTGCTATGGCCTCTATATTTTGATACCAGGCGCTTTATAGTGCCCCTGTACAAGTGTCAAATACTCCCTAGCAATGCATTGTGTTTAGAAGTGAAGGCGACTTTCAAGCTTGGTCTTTGTAAGATGGCTTTGGAGCATGGCTTTGTAGCACAGTGAAGCATAGTGCTGGCCAAGAGAGTAGGCGCCCTCTATCGGCGAGTGAGATAGGCGTCACGAGATATCAGCGCTTCGAGGGGGAAGGAGAGATAACGTGAGGTGACGGGACGGGGCGGCCGAAGGAAAAGCGCTCGTCGGACGCTGACAAATGTCCTGACTACACAGGCGATGAGGCGCGTTGTAGTGGAGGGCTCCGGATTAACTCTGACCACCTGGAGATCTTTAACGTGCGCTGAAATCTCGAACACACGGGCGTTTTCGCTTTTTCGCCTCCATCAGAAAAGCGGCCGCCGCGGCCGAGAATCAAGCCGCGTCCTTCGGCTCAGGGGCACAGCGCCTTAGCCACTGAGCTACGCGGCGGGTTGGGCAAACGTCTTCACATGTAATGTGTAATCATCGTAAAAAATTGATCTTCCTTTCCTAAATAAAAGTTGGGAGAAGCCCGAAAACTAAAATTGCTTCCGACCTTCGCTGAAAGTGGGTCCAATCTATCATCAAACTTAGCGTCACTACGTAATCTTATCTAGTGACAATAGTCAAACCTTTAAAGACTCAAAATCGCAAAAGAAGAACGAACCCATGCAATTATTTTTCGCGCAATAAGTAAACGCATCTACGAACGGTCTAACTGTATACCGGTACGTGGTTCATAAGATAAAGGTATACTGTTGTAGTCCACATTCATGATCGATATGTGTATTGCCTTATCTATAGCTGCTCCTTTTAGGCGATTTCCAAGTAACTGCTTTGATGCAATGGAAGCCCGATTTAATGCACGCGCCGTGTGTCCAGTGTTACGATTCAGCGCGCCTCTATCCTCTGCGCGCGTGCTGCAAGTTCTGTGTAGAGTTCCAGTGCTGTGTAAAAAAGCCTGCCTTTCTCGGACAGGCTATGTCATCATGGTTTGAAGCGCAACGAAACAACACGGACGAAGAAACAGAGTAGCGCCCTGTCTCGTCTACTGTTTCTTCGTCGTGTTTTTCTTGTTGCGCTTCAAATCATAGCAACTATTCACCAACTAGCCCAGCAAGAAGTTCTTCTCAGGCTACGTCATGCCGGAGAACGGCCGCCGCGTGAGCGCCTCTCTCTCGGCGACTCAACCTCGGCGGCTGCAAAATATAAAACAAACTTTTCTTCGTGTTGAGACTTGCTCTTGCGAAGCGGGCGCCGCAGCCGAGATCTCCTCTCCCCTCTCTCTCAGACTCAACTAGCGTCGCTACTGCCGGCTCTCACGAACCCTGGAAGGATTTCGTGTGTGTACTATTTTTGTGCCTCGTGCAAAGCACTAGGAAAGCTGTTTGACCGTTAGCGCTTCGGGGATAAATACGCGGTTCCTCCGAGCGCAGAACGAATTCGATTGACAGCATCGGATACCGTTGTCGCTCTGTTCGAGCCATGCTGTAAGGTCGCCCGGAAGGCTGATGTTACTGTATCGTCGCTGATCACCTCTCGCTATGCAGTAAACCAGCTAAGTTTTGCCTTCAGCTTCTCGTCGTCATCACCAGCCGTTGTTTGCCGCTCGCCACCATGCTACCACTACATGACGGAAGCGACGAATCTCGGCTCGGGGACGCCTTCGCCAATGTAACACCAGAGATCTTATCAGAGCGTTGCGGCCCACCAACCAGTCTACGGGGAAATGCATTAGTTTTTTGACAGAACGACATCGGCCCCACTAAGAAAGCTTTCGCTTTAATAAACACAGTTGTTTTCAATCATCGAACGCGCCATCGTGTGCGTCAACCGCTGACAATGGCCACCGACGGAGGGAGTAAGGCATGGAGTATGGTTACCCAAGTATGGCCACCCACTAAGAGCACAAGACAGTTGTACTCACTATGGCAGCACAGACGCCCAGGACAGGTAGAGAAAGCATAGTACCACCGACAGCAAGGAGCCCGGAAGCGTCATGACACACCAGGAAATAGCCGTTATTTTCTTTTCAGGAGCCAACGTTCTGCACGCAAACAATAAAGTTGATTGCCAATTATTATATTGATCATGACGCCGACGATAAATACAACTTTTTTTCTGGGGAGAGGGGAGGGGCGGCTACAGCTTCGAGACCAATGATGAAGCATAACGCATGCAGTGAATCACATACATACGTGTATTGAGGTGGTATTACTAGAGACTGAAACCTTAGGCACAAGAAATCGAGGTTTTAGGCACCTATAAAAGGCACTGAAGAGAGCAATTCAGACATTTTCAAGACCAAATAGTCTTTTAGGCACATATAGGCTCAATTTGTATATACTTCAGCAGCATATTTTACTGAGAATTCCTGACTTGTGGACAAGTTTTGTGTTGTGTGTAAAGTAATTTTATTTTCTTCGTGAAAATTAGCCATTCATTAGTTGCGATTTTAACAGATTTACGTGGAATGCAAAGTGATTCGACGACAAAAAAAAAAGCTTAAAAGCCATGGGAAGCCAGACTCATCCTAATGATTTGCGGCTTGAAGTTGCACCTCACTTCGGTCGATAATTACAACACTCAACGTTCACTAAAGTTGGGGGAGCGTGCGTGTACTTCGGAGCGCTCCATGACCTGATTCCTACTAGAATATCAGAAGGTTTGGTGCTGTTCAGAACCTTCGAGAGTTATTATAGCACAGGGAATCCAGGAATTTTCGTCAGACAGAATGGCAGATTCTCAGACTGGAATGGCTATAAGCAACCGGTCCTTTGGGGTTGGTGGCGGATATGCCCTGGACCTTCGAAATGAGCTCAGCATTCTTAGTTAGAGTGGCGCCCAAGCTCATCAGCAGCGGAAATGCTTTTTGCTAAGGGCGTAAAATAAGCACCCGAACGTGCCAAGTCACGTTCAAGTGTAGCGTCCGAATATAACTTCGACTGCGACGCTTTTTCAGTCTGCAATGCTGTTATACCACCGACGAGTGCACATGTATTTGAAGTAGTTTTCCGTCCTTAGCCGAGTTTTTTAGGGGGTAAAAACGGGCTCTGGTGGAAGAGGCACAATCGGTAAATACTGATTGAAGGCACAACTGCAGACTGAATAAAGATCTTATCTGCAGATATTTCTTCGTTGACAGAACAAAACGACCTCCTCAGCTCTTCACAGCACCAATGAATCCCATAGATAGTACAGGGAAGTGCAATAACTCCGTGCAAATTACTGAGCTATTCTCTTCTGTAGAAGCAGATGACTAGGGAAGCTGCGGGAATAACACCATTCAGGAACTATGCACTATGTAGCGATTATCAATGTTAGACAGCACGCAATACGCTTTGCAACTAATTCCCTTAGTGCTAGGTTTTCAAATGCCCTTGACGGTTACCCGGCACGGCGAATGTCGGCTGCCACGACTAGAGTGCTTCAGAAGTGCCGAGATCCTCACCCTGTAAGCTCCATTTCTTGTTTTTTCTTGGTCCTACACGTGTTGCATCTTGCCGTCCGGCGGTGCTCCCGTGATTGGTGGATCACTGTTTTACGTGTTCGTGGCGTAACCATAAAACTTTGGTGTGTCAGATTTGCACGTCGTTCTTCCCTAGAAAACGCATCTGACATTGAGTGGTATGTGCGCGGCTGTGTCGCGTTCGTCTTCATTTTCTTGTTTTTTATTGCGTCAGCAATGGACAGGGCACAAGTTTTCGTTCTTGGTCCGCGGACACAGTGCGTCAGAAGGACATAAAACAAAACAGCTCGTGTGGACAGGGGTGACGTCGGTGAGGTTATCTGCGGTGTCGCTGCGTACGGGTCTCTGGCCGATGTGACGAGGTCGAAGTGGCGGTGGCTTGTGCACGGTTTGTGTTTCTTGGCTTGTTTGGCACGGCTCGCGGATTTTTCTAGCTAACGGGATGCGACAAACATGGCGTTGCGCGCTTCTGAAGCGAGACAAGTGCTACAGATTATCGACTCGAAAAGCCAAAAAATGTATATATCACACAAAAAAAGATATTTGTAACGCCAAAAAGCATAATATGACCATATAGTCAAAATAGGCGCTAAAAAGCTCATATTGTCAAAATAGGCACTTATAGGCACAATAAACTATTGCTTAAAATGCTCCCCTTCCCTTAGTTTATGCTTCTATGTTAAATAGGCTTGACGCAAACTCAATGGGAAAATAAGCATTTTGCTATTTGAAGTTCCTGTATCTAGTTATTACAGCGTGCCTTTGCGTATAGCTAGGATGTGGGATTTTATGGCATCCGTGCGGAAAAATTGAATGCGGGAAAGACAGCTTACAAATACTAGGCTTATATTTTGATATACAACGGCTTAAATTGCACTTGGATGAATGTCTTCCCACTAATACAGTTGTGTATAGATCTAAAGCCGACTTTACTAAGATAGGTGACGGCTTGGTGTTTGCAAGCTGGCTTCCCCACATCGCGTGTTGCACAGTGAAAGGCATAGACATCAAGAAAATGCGGTGCGAACTGGGCCCGATAACAGCGAGCTGAGTTATCGTCGACGGAATGGAAGCACTGATGCAGCGTCCGATGAGCGTTCCCGCGAGACGCAGGGCGTAAGCCACGAGCAGGAGCCGACGATGCATATTGTAAGAAAGAGGATGCCACAAAGCGCAATCGGCGTCAAGGTGCCAACTTGGAAGAGTTCAAGAGACCTTACTGCACTCCTTGGCTTGTGCACAGTTCATTCGTACCATGTCCGGCAGCATCTTTCCAGCAGTTCTTTTTTAAACCTGTGACAGAACAATCTAAAAACTTCAAAAAATCTCCGAAATAGTTTTTTTACGCACAAACAAAAATTATATCTACAACCAGAACAAGAAACTAATGACGTCCCCAAATTTTGGCCATCATGAATAATATACAGCTTTTGATCTAAGACCCTATTCTCCTCTTAATTTGTTCTCCGCGATACGTAGGTGTAGACAGTGCTTAGAAGGCCTTATAAGAGCACATTTCCTTTAGAATGACGCACAAGGCGGAAGTAGTGTGTGATAAAACTATTTGGGGAAGCGGAAAAGCTGCAGGAGAGATAGTGCGCATGCGCCGATGCAGTACTTTGCGAGTTCCTGGAAAGCGTAGAAGGAGGGTCCGGTCCAGTAGCTGGAGACGCTGCCGAGCACGATCATCAGCGCCGGGCCCAGCAGAAACGCGTTGTGGACGTCCACCCGTCGCCTGCGACCGCAGCCCACAGAAGAGAAGGCACGTCACGCAAATGACGTATGCGTTAAAGCATATCTTTCAAGCATTTAGTGGCCCACGAAATATTTGAAGCGCTGAACATACGAAGCCCTGAAGATGAAGGGTGCGGAGAAGCGCAGCCTAACAAACGAATTCAACAAAATTCGCCATCGCTGACAACTCTTCAAATACAAGACAGCAGGAACGAGCAGCTGCGTGACGTGTAGGAAACGGATCAAAGCCATTCGAAAGCATTAGTGCCGATGGCAAAGCAAAACGAATAAAGCGGCAACACTACAAAGCATTTCGACACCGCGAGGTGGAAGCAAGGCGTCTCGGGCGTTTGACTGGGCATTCATGCTTCCGCATTCACCACTCATAAGAAGTGCTTAGGTGTTTTCGAACATTTGTTTTTGTTGCTGCCGAGGACAGCCAGCAAACTTGCGCGAACCGCTGACTCTGAGATAGCCACCTTGACTTTTGAAATAATCCTCTGAAATCAACGCTTAGCAATAAAAGCGCATCCAGTATACTTTAAAAGCTACTGGCCACTGTAGTCTTGCGAGAGTAGCGATGAGGCGTAAACAGCGGTGAAATCGGTCTAAACGAAATTGACACCATGCCTGTTACGGTGGGCGCACTGAAAAGGTAGGATCATTACTTAGGGTGTGGCTTTAAAGTGGCGTTGGAGCACTTCTGATAAATGCTTTCACTCTTTTCTTCGCGTCTAGAAGCACGGCGAACGATATTGTTATCGCCAGCACGGAGCTGCGGCACTGCGTGATTTGCTCGTCGCAGAAGATACGCCTTTCTTTTCTACTTTGCCTTTGTGGCTTTCTTTTTTTAAAGTGGCTATCGAATGCGTTCATTGCTGCAGCTGAAGGGGAGTCAGCGAATAGCCGCTATTCCGCTGCAATGACGCAATTCCAGCGGTCGAAGAACGCCAAGACCGGGAAAGAGAAATTTTTTTTGAGCAATTAAGTTTCTAAGCTACCTGACGGGCATAGAGCAGCAATTTTTGGCTGAGGTACTATGCGAGCCTGTAATATAAGTACTGGATGTGTTTTTGACTACGTTCTGCAAGCATTTAAGATTTCGAAAACAGCTGACACAATTATTGCAGGGTCCCTTTAAGCGCTTGGCGCGTTTATACTTTCGAGTAACAGCTAAGCAAGCGGCAGGACGGGGCCTTGTGGATTCAAGTAAGCTGTGACGTTATTGTGGCACCAGAAATGATTGCATGCACGCTACCTTACTCTTTTTTGAAAAGATGACCTAGTGATGTCGCAAAAATTAGTGAAGAGGTACTGAGCACTCATATTCTATCTTGGGGTTGCATAGTCGTCAGCTATGTGCTTGCATAAAATGGTAGTAAACAGTACTCACTGCCACTGTCGGTCCCTCCTCGTCATCTCTTCGTTTACAGAGGCTGAAATGTAAGGTTCGTCAGATAATCAATAACTGAAAAGCCATAAACATCGCTTAAAACTAAGCTGAGTTTGGAGAGACTGTGTCACGATCTCTACAAATGGGCCTTCGAGATAGCCTCCTGTGTACAAAGTATATATAGTAAACCCTCGTAAACTCGAACTCGGATATCTCGAGATATCGTTTAAGCCGAAACCTTTTTTCGCCGTGCATTTACCTCCCATAGGCGCATGTATTTGCCCCCCTTCATCTCGAAATGTTTTTTCGGGGGACCACGGATATTTCGAAATGTTGAGAGAGAGGAGAGAGGACACAAGGCAAAGTCCGCTCAAGATAGCTGATAAGGTATCAGATTGATTGATTGACTGATTGATTGATTGATTGATTGATTGATTGATTGATTGATTGATTGATTGATTGATTGATTGTATGGTTTAACGCGCCGACGCAACGCAGGCGATGAGGCGTGCCGTAGTGGAGGGCTCCGGATTAATCTTGACCTCCTGGGGATCTTTAACGTGCGCCGAAATTTCGTACACACGGGCGTTTTTGCTTTTCGCCTCCATTAGAAAAGCGGCTGCCCCGGCCGGGAATCGAACGCTCTACCTCGTGCTAATCAGCGCAACGCCTTAGCCCCTGAGCCACCGCGGCGGGTGTTCGAACGCTCAGCTCCCACTACTCGACGAACACGGTCGTGAACGGCGACTTTACGCGGAGTACGTGTTGTAGGAGGCCGATGTCCCCGTTACCGGAATGCTGTCCGACGCCTACATAGTTGAGATAGCTGTGGACGACGCAGCTGATCATGCGGACGACGAGGAGCCTCCAGAAATGCCTACAGCGGCAGAAACAAGAAACATGCTGCACCAGCTACGCAAGGTAGAATGTAGCGGTGGCGACCGAAAATTGATCCTATGCCTTGAGCAGCTCGATAACGCTTTTCTAGGACCAGATGCGAAGGCAAAAGAAGCGATCATCACGCAGTTCTTTCTTCCGGTACAATAAAAATGTAGTTTTTTCTACGTATCATTTTGCCTCTATTACAAACGCTCCCCTGTGCAGTCGAGTTATTGTTTACGAGCAACATCTCTTATTTCAGTGACCTGGCCACAAATTTCCGGCATTTCGCTTAACGCAAAACTCCGTTTATCTCGAAATTTTCAGCGGTTTTACGACTTCGAGTTAACGAGGGATTACTGTACCCTAGTTGTCAAGATAATGTTGTAATGCAAGAACTTACGGTACCGATATGAATGATCAACTGACCTTCTGTAGTTACTATAATCGGCAAACGTCATATTTGTAAACAGGGAGGGCAGGCACCGTCTAGAGTCCCAGGCATTAAGAAGCGCTGGCAATGAAATTAATGTCAGTTCCAACGATAACGTGTTCGAGAAAATCATGCACATATTACGCCAGGTAGGCAGGAATACAAAGGAAAACCATCCGAAATCCTTTATACGAAATCCCGCTTCGTTGGAAGTGTTTCATGGTCTCCTCACCGCAGTTAATTGGTAGCAAATCATGTCCGCTTTTAATGAAAAACCTTTTACGAAAATGCCAGTTTTCTGTCCCGAATACTTAGGTTGTAACAAGGGTTTTATGTATATTAGTCGGTCTAACGAGGCTGCGGATATATCACCAAAACAAGGAATATTCGCTGGCGGCCGGTCGCCGGATACAAGGTGAAATAAATATCAGTTATCAACAGCAATGTATACAGGGCAGGCTGGGATGCATGCATGCCGGTATCGCTTCCCGGAATGATACCACCTGGCCGACGTCCGAATGATGTCCGAAGCCTCAGTGTTTATGGAACACTATAATGTATGTGGAAGTCTTATTATCGGCTTGCAGTTGTTGACCGGGCAGCTCGGTCGGGCGGCAATCGCTCAGTAAGAACGGTGCCAAAGGCTGTTGCCTACCACCCTACGCCCAGATGCCCAGAATCAACCATTCATTCATTCATTCATTCATTCATTCATTCATTCGTAACATTGACGCTCAGCGATAGCCTCTTTTGCTCCGAGATATCCTTCAAGGCACTACACATCTTCGGCAGGTAATCTGTTTACTTAAATACACTGCAAGTATGAAGGCCCCGTGTATCTCTAAGAATCGCATTACACCTAGACATGGCCGATGGATAATAAAACACATTAGAAAAAAATAAACGTACGACGAAGATGATAACTACAATAACTATGAACTATCTTCGATATTTGCTTCACTGTTGTCACTAAATTCGTTCCCCACAGGCCGCAATTCCATCCCGGCCGCGGCAGTAGGTATATCTGCTAAGGGAGAGAAGCGAAAACGCCCCTGTGTCGAGATTCTTCTTTGACCATTCTCTACGGTGCACTTCGAAAAATTGCGTATTTAAAATTTGTTGGAACATTTACTGATGATCAGGCAAGCAGTCGTAGAGTGATTATAGATTTGTTTATTTATGTTTTTGCTTTTATCGCCAGAATGCGCCGATGATGTGTTATCCCCGAGTGAAGCGCATGTTCCATTCTTTATTTCTTGTGCTGCACGGATTATCTCATTTGATAGGGAGAATGTTTCGCCCTAACGCCACTGGCGTAGAATAGTCTTCCTTTATCTACAGTGTTCTCGATGTAATTCGACGGTTCGAGAAAGGCCCGCTCCCGAAGATAAATGCCCCAAGAGCAGACGCCGCGGCATCCGACTCGCCGACGCTCGCCTGCGCACGTCACTTAGTTGACTGCTGCTTCGCCGCCTGTGTATTCTTTGAGTTCTGAGGGGAGCACAAGTTCGCTCCAATAAACTTGTTTTCCTTGAAGACAACTGCGTCGCCTGTGGCTTCGTGACAATATGATGAATGACTTAAAGGGACAGACAACCGATTTTTGTGGTGTGCATGTCCTCTACCTCATATGAAAGCCAGCGTTTTATGTGCTGGGGTAACCACAAGGAATTTCCAAATAAACAAGCGGAAATAGTTTTAATATGGCCCTAACATTTCTAAGTCTGAAAGGCGGCGATACGTACTGTCTAAACGTGACACTACGTTACGTGTCCAAACAACTCCGTCGCTTTCAACGCGTGATTCAAAAACCTCATAAAGGAATAGGAAAGGTTGAAAATTATTGTTGTGTTAGCTGGGGACAAGTTTGTTAACACCTCTTTTGATCTCACGTTCAGTTAATAGTGTGTTGCCGCGCGGCTCACGTCATGGTTGCCAGCATTCCTCTTGGCGGGACACGTATGGCTGGTGGATCCAAAAATTGCTATTTAGGTTCTACGGCGCTATCAGCAAAACCATTTAGGGTTAGGTGTTTTAAGGGATACCCTTTCATTTGGGATAGAGCAATTATACTCCACAAAGATCGGTTGTCTGTCTCTTTGATGTCTACAACGCAGACTTAATATCCGGGCCCCACGTACACGAAAAATGACATTAAGTGCTCAATGCCTTAAGTGCTAATGTCATTAATTACTGCTACGCTCTAAAATTTCATTCCATTCGCTCTAATGTCATTTTTGGTTTAAGGAGTTCCGCACAACTCATTCGCCTTCACGAACGCCTTAAATCTGCCTCCTCTCGAACGCGATGGGCACGAAATGGAACAAACGAAACTGTCAGCACCAAAGAGAGAGAGAGAGAGAAGGCTCTTTATTGGAAAAGCAGAGAGGTTTGCCGGCATTTACAGACGCCTAGATGCTTCTCTGCTGTGGGTATTGACCAAAGTATTGACACAGAAACGTAGCTGAACTTCGAAATAAGACGATTTTTTGTGCCCTCTTCGTGACGAAGTTCTGAAGAAGACGAAGTTCACTAAAACGGCGGCAAAAGCCAGAACTTAATGCTACTTGTTGTTTGAATATTTCGGATTTGGCTACCGCTGGAAGGCGACGGCAGCTGCTGAAGCCACTTTTAGAAACAGCTCGCACCATTTGTTTAGAAAACACTCGTTTTCTTTCGCAAAAACATTTTTAGCCATTCTAAAAAGTTTGTCTCCGCTTTAAAGACTTCTAAAATATGTGTGCCTTTCTCTTTTTGGTCATTATCACCATCATGCCTAACACATTTAATGCCTTTGCGTTTTGGCGTGTAGCACGGACCACCCAAATAACGTCATTCAGTTTCTTAAGGCCTTAAGCACTTAATGTCATTTTTCGTGCACGTATGGTACGAAGACAGGTGTCGACTCACCGTTGGCGGCTGGGGGCCATCGGGTGCTAGTGCGCGACTCTCCACGCGAGCCCTTGCGCAGTGAGATGCTCCCTCGCCGCGGCTGCCCCACTGACATGCTCATTGTCGGCGGGCTCGCGTCAGGCACTATCCGGGGCTTGGTTACCACGTCGCCGGGCCTGCGTGTTTGCACCGAGCAGTGCTTTATAGGCGGAGAACATCCAGGCGGACCTTGGCGCGTTCCCAACAGTTAGCGCTGGTGGCACGCGTCTCATGTGTCACCTCCCTTCGCCCGTCGTTACTTTTTCCGCGTTGCAAAACGCTTCGTTCAATGGAGTACCAAAACTCCCAAACTTTCAGGTTAAAGAGACTTCGCAATACTTCCGATAAGCGCTTTTCCACATTCCCTCTCGTCTGAAAGCACATGCGAAAGCTGTAGTTATCGGGCCACGGAGCGGCGGCACTGCGTGATTTGCTCGTCGCAGCAGATACTCCTTCCGTTTCTGCTTTGCTCTTGTGACTTTTCTTTTCCAATGACTGTCGAATGCGTTCACTGCTGCAAGTGAAGGAAAGCCGGCCAATAACCGCTACATTGCTGTGATGACGTAACTGCAGTGGTCGAAAGACGCCAAGACCAGGAGAGCGAGAGACAGAGAACTTTATTTAGAACCAAAGGCGGTTCAGACAACCCGACTACAGTTCGTCTTCAGTAAATGCTGAACTCAGCTCTAGTGCGTTTTCGATGTTCCGCACAAGAGCTAGCTGTTCCTCAAAAGTAGAGGCGAGATTCAGTCACGTTGGGTCAATGGGATATGGCAGCTGCCTCGGTGTACGTAAGTCAGGAATGCTTGGAGTATTGTAAGGGCATCCCCACTGGACATGTTGCTGATTGGGATATTCATTACAGTGTTTGGACGCTAGTGGTTCTTGTGGCCTTCCTGCAGAGAAAAGATGTGGTCTAGCTGGGGTGCATGCAGTGTAAGCCCTCATTCACGAAGCCGTTTTTCACCCCAGTCATGTCACCGTCACGTCACCGTCTTCCGTCATGGGCGACGGTTTTTCGGGAGATTTCTCGCCGGAAAACGGTGTGATGGTGACTGGAGGCCGAGCTCTACGTTTCCGTCACGTCAACGCGACGGGACCATGCCCCGCGTAAACCAGCTAATCAGAAAATAAGTTTTTACGGCTAAATTTAGCGAAAAGTGAGCACAAGCCATTTTCTTTACTTCTCAGATTAAGCACGCTCAATTCTAGGCTAAACTGATCACTAGGCAGACGACCCTGTACTCTGACGGAGAGCTCCAGTACGAACGCTACTCCGTTTACGTCTCCGTCGCAGTTTCTTGACGTGACGGTGCCGTGACGGAGAAGGTGACGGCTGTGCGAATGAGGGCTTAGTCTGCGCTTGCCTCGGGAGTACTGATGGCTGCCTGTCTAGGTTAGGGTGAGGCGGAGGCAATTCCCTTCTGTTCAGTTTAAGGTCTCTTAGTCTATTGTTCGTGATGTGACAACAATTGGACCTCTCCAGGGAGATGTACGTTCGGTGCCAGGATTCTTAACTCACGGGTGAGCGTGTCTGCCCGAACGTTGCCAAACACCTCTGCGTGGCCAGGTGTCCAAATATATTGCAGTGATGATGACAGTGACTATTAAATAAATATGCTGTATCTTTACTCATGTCGTTCAGTATAATTTGCCTGCATGCTTCTTGAGAACCTGTGAAAATGATTTGTTTATTATTTTTGAGGTTTAACGCGCCGACGCTACACAGGCGATGAGGCGCGTTGTAGTGGAGGGCTCCGGATTAATTTTGACCACCTGGGGATCTTTAACATGCGCCTAAATCTTTTTGCTTTTGGCCTCCAGCAGAAAAGCGGCCGCCGCGGCCGGGAATCGAACCCGCTTCCGAACCCGGCCGGGAATCGAACCCGAACGCCTTAGCCCCTGAGCCACCGCGGCGGGTCTGCGAAAAGGATCACCGGGAGTTTTGTAGCATGGAGACTATGCCGTGTGAAGGTGTCGTGGTATCTAACGGCTCTGGCGATGGCGTGGAGTTCAATGCCTACTGTGTTGATGTTGGCGCTACTTTTGAGAATGCTAGCTACTGCCGTATGAAGGTCTCTGTTCAGCAGTATACGATGCCGTGCTTGCCTTGATGGAACTAATACATAGTACATTGCTTGGCTTGTTGGAGATCTTTCCACAAGTTTCAGTAAAAAATTAACTCTTTGCCGTCTTCTGTCCTTATTCCTTGCGGGATCCATATTCCTGGGTAAAGGGGCAACCTTGAACAGGTCTCGAGTTTGGCTGTCGAGAAATGGGCCCTTGATTTCCTGTGGCTCGTTTCGAGGTGTGGGATCGAAATTTATGTTGCTGAGAATGTTCCTTCCTTGATCTGTTGACCAAATCTATAAACTTGATTTGCTAAATGAACTGAAACGATCTCATCAATTGTATAGTGAGTACCCCTCCTGAGTAGTGCCTCGTTGCTAGTCGAGATTGGCACTCCTAAGGCAACCTTGGTAGCCTTTCTGATGAGCGCCTCTAGCTCAAGTTTTTCTGCTTGTGATGGGTTTAGGTACGGAAGGTGATATACAAACCTGGAAATTATCAGGGCATCCCTCAGCCTCACCGCTTCCTTCTCCTTCAGTCCGGTAGATATGGTTGGTGATTCTTTTCATCAGGTGAATGATCTGATTCAGTGTCTCGGTAGATTAGCTGAATCCAATTCAATTTTCCCGCGTTCGCATTGCTGCCACACCATCTGTTGGGACCTTTTGTTACTGTTGAGAGCCGCGAGCCCGGGGCTTCAGTGCGAGCCTTTTTTGTATTCTAGTTTAAAATTTCGTTTTGAACTCATTTTTTTAGTGCTGTAGCAAAAAATGCCGGACGATTACTATACTCCCTAATGCGAAATTGGTGCGCAGAGCGAACTGCAGTCATCTCGGTGACGGCGCATAGTCGCTGCGACTCAGAAAGTGATCGCGTGATCAGCGAACGCACGGCGGCGCGCGCGCTACTGTGCCGTTATCTCGCAGTGCGTAGTCGCCGCCGAGCATGTTGTTGTAAATCGCGTTTGAGCCTCCCCCTCACACTTCCGCCAAGCGTCACCGCCGACGAGCGTCTCGTGCGGGCTCAGCATGCTGCCTTCTCCCTCACACTTTCGCCACACTTTCCTCTGCCGTTTTCTTTCTGCCTTCACTCGCTCGGTTACGACGCCGTCGCCGCCGCCAAACCACTGTAACGGCCGCCAAAGTGCTGGGCACTATAAGTACGTTCTCATCGATTTTTAATTATAGAAATTTTGCTAGTATCAGCTATGTATTAATGTTTCGCCTTAAATGTCCCCAACTTTTTCTTTTTGCTGAACAATGTTGATAATATGAAACGTGCTACCAGATGTAGTTGTATGGAAATTGCTTCGCTTGTATAATCGTCTCGTTTAAGAGCTTTTGTAACTTTGCTTGGGCAGCCGAGTTGACGGACGGACGGACGGACGGACGGACGGACGGACGGACAGACCGACCGACCGACCGACCGACAGACAGAGGGAAAAAGTTTCTGCATGCTGTGCGTAGCTGCTGCCGGCATGAGCTGCGCTGCTCACTGGTCCTGGGCTACGGTTACGGATCAGTTACATGTAATGGTCATCATTTATGTGGAACCGACTCGCGCATTTGCGGAGTAAAGAACTGACTAAGAAATGACTAGATTTCCTCTAAACAGCTCCCGTATGCAGCTATACATTAGCTCCCAGCATGAGCTATGTAGAGAAGCTCTAGGATTGACCGTTGCACAGCGCCAAAAAACTCTTGCTTCCCGCCAGCATGCGGCGATATAACTCGGGACGGCGACGGTTGGGTTTACGCCTATAAAGAGATTGTGTACTAGTGCGGAAGCTTTTGGCGCAGTTAGTCTTTTTCGTCAGTTTCTTATAGCCGGATTTGCCTATGAATATCCAAGTGGGCTACATTTCGAGGTTTTAGATCACGTTGGGCTATACTGAACGACTTTGTTTCGCTTGCTAATAGAACAGCGAAGCCGTATACGCCTCGTTTTCCACGTATAACGTGCGTGGCTAAGCCGGCATAGAACGGAATTTTTTCGCGCACAAGAGATACTGTTTTGTGTTTTCTACTTGAAGGGCTCCTGGAGTGACGTTTTAGCCAGTGTTTTTTTCCGTCCAGCTTGAAAGGCATCCGGAGCGACGTTCTGGCCGGTGTTTTTCACATTTAAGTACGCG
Organism: Haemaphysalis longicornis; assembly: GCA_013339765.2. Taxonomy (NCBI): domain Eukaryota; kingdom Metazoa; phylum Arthropoda; class Arachnida; order Ixodida; family Ixodidae; genus Haemaphysalis; species Haemaphysalis longicornis. The sequence continues at coordinate 38,576,135 of CM023453.1, forward strand.
CACATCGCCGCGGTTGTCGGCTTATGGGGCGTGCACACACAGCCAGGCTAATGTCGGTAGCTGGGCTTCATGCGCTCACCGATGGCATGCCCGTTGTGCTGGTGGAAGATTTCAACGTGTACGTCTCGTGACTCCGTGGTCGAACAGTTTGAGTTGGTGCGTTACACAGAGAGTAAGATGCCCACGACGTGGAAGGGAAACGGACAGCCCCATGTTTTCCCGCTAGAATAAAGCTATAGTCCTTTCAAGTTCTTACCTAGGACGTATGCTCAGTAGCAAATTACAAACAAGCGTGTTTTGTTTCGTGCACTCCTTGGACTCCACCCATCTCGCTGGTTATTGATTGATTGATTGATTGATTGATGATTGATTGATTGATTGATTGATTGATTGTATGGTTTTACGCGCCGACGCAACGCAGGCGATGAGGCGCGCCATAGTGGATGGCTCCGGATTAATTTTGACCACATGGGAATCTTTAACGTGCGCCGAAATATCGGACACATAGGCGTTTTTTGCTTTTCGCCTCACTCAGAAAAGCGGCCGCCGCGGCCTTTTCTCTGATGGAGGCGAAAAGCAAAAACGCCCGTGTGTACAAGATCTCGCTGGTTATTCTTCGGAATGGATGCATGGCACTGAGTTCTTTTCTTGCTTTTTCGCTTTTAACCATAATTTTATGTACATTAGTTTAACGAGTAAGCATCTCAACATCATCAATCATGCACGTTTATGCAGATGAACGGCGTTAAATTGTTGGTACCCTGTACGACTTTTTGCGTTTTTGTTTTTCAAGTTTATAATTTTTGTCTTATCATCGCCAAGTTGGTGTACCAGATAGGCCGTTTTGATTTCGTCCGTTAATTTTCTTATTTTTGTTGGTTTCAACGTCCCTCGGCAAATAATGTCCATTTGTAATATTATAACGATTAAACGTGCTAAACTTTGCCTAACGTTCATTTTAATCCGCACATAGGGCGTCACGTGGTTGATGCTTTTTAGACAAAAAAATTTTTTTTCGTGTTTCTGTTTGTTTTCTAATTTTTTAAATTTGTCTCATAATTGTGCAAGGGCGATGTAGAAGCTAGAATTTCTTTTATTTTGTTAGTACAATAATATTAGTTTTCACATGCTCATTTTTGTTCCTAAAATTGTCTTTTACCAGTAATCCGTATTTAAACTATTATAATGACTAAATACAAAATGCACAAGACAACTGAGTTGTCGATTAGGCAACAAACTCGGGTCGCAGACTTGTTAGTTCAAAATTGGACCGGCAGGTCATGTGATGCAAATGACGGTCAACCGGGGGTCCGTCCGTTCGGCAGAGTGGATACTGAGGGACGTCGAAGAGTTATGGGAAGAAGAAAGACCGGAAGGAGGGAGCAGATACGAAAATTTGGAGCACATTTACTAGGAAAGTCCGCGACAGGAATGCTTTGTAATCTCTGGGAGAGTCCTTCGTCCTGTAGTGAGCAGCGACGGAACGATTGAACGTGCTGACTCAACCAATATGCATTTTTGCGAAGATATAGTGCGTCACATGGTTGGTGCCCTCGGAAACTCCGAAAAGAACGCTTACGTATCAAAACAGGGAGATTGAGTGCACCGAGGCGGCTGCATTTCTGGCACAGCTCGAGATCTTTAATGCCACCGGATTGACTACGCGTATGTTCGAACCTCTGTCAGAACCCATCCGAAGCCGTTTCTGATTACAGTCGATGCGATTGTGTTAATATCCTTGCTGTTGTGCGGCGGGTGTGCTGTAACTTCATTACACTCTTCATATCGGCACGGATCGAACAGCTTGAAGTTTGCCCCTGGTCAGCTCCCCGTTCCCCGATCTCTGTCAACTTTCACGCGAGAATCTTGCCAGTCAGGCTATCACGACGCGGGTAGTGAACAAGTGCCCGGTCGCTACAGTCGCCAGACATACGTTTAAGACAAAAATCACGATTTGTTTCCTTTTTATTACATATTTCTTTAGTACCTTTTTTGTCAGTGCTTAGATGTCTCAACTTGGGTCACGTTAAAAGTCGCTACTGTGACGTCGAATTTGTATGCCAGAGCAGGCGAAACCTGTTTCTAGGTCGTGTCTGTTTGGGCAGTGGAAAACATAAGCAAGCAGTACCTTCCGGTCAATCCTACCATGAAAGGTGCTATTAGGAACGTGTAATAATCGTGTCTAGTTCTGGTCCTACGGGCGCACAGGAAAAATAATTGAGTGTGGGCCCAATGGCTCATCCTCGAAGAGTGTTTCCCGTGGTATGTGGCGCCACCGCGTAGTGACCCGGGTATAATCGCTCTGTGAGCAAGCGCGTCTGGCCTGGGGCATACTCACACGTACGACGCGTACTCGTGGGCACCGAAGTCGACAACCGAAGTCCTGCGGCCCAGTACACGGCTGGTGGCTGAAATTCGGGGAACTGTGCCCGGCTGCCTGAGGATGGAGGCCCTCCGCTGCATCGGCGCGGGCACGGCTACCTCCACGGGCGTCGTCAGGTCGTCCGGCGAACCAGTCTGGTTGGCAGTTGGGGCTGTGAGCGCTGGCTCCGAGGCTTTTTTCTGCGGGCCGTGAAGCGCGGTTTATTTCACGACTAGCCAGCGTTGGTGGATTTCCAAGTGACCGCAATCCATCACTTGTATTACCGCAATACGAGGCAATGTACGCAATTTTGCCATGCATTCAGAGCAAAGGTTTTGATTAAACGGAGGTGCTTACAATGGAGGCTGGTCGCCGACGCCTGGCGATACCGCAGTGAGCATTGCGCACGGGCACTTCCATAAGTGATATAGGCTATTTTCCGCGTAAATTGGCTTGGGCTGCGGGGCACAGATCTGTATTACCTACAAAAGCGAGGATATCGAGAGTTAAGCTTATACAGGGTGTTACGACAATAATTGGAACACTAATTTTTTTTCTGAGTGAGCCGCTGCTCGGTTTGTGCTCAGACTTCACACGAAGGTCGTATTTTGTGGTCTATTTTGTTTGACACCGGCAACAACGACGGTACTTACATGATTATTCTGAAAATAAAAAACGATTTTCACCTATGAGAAAATGGCAGTAGATTTGGACTTGCGAGCCAGTGCAAGCTGATCTTGGAACGACGGCACCATCTGGGGTATGCAGAGCGAAACGGACTATGGGGATTCATGCTCCTTACACGGCAGAAAGAAGGCGCCAAATGGAGTTGCAGACGATAAAAAAATCTGAAAGCAGATTTTTCCACGGCAGGAAGGAGCCAAATGAGGTAGCAGGACGATCAGAAAATGTGAAAGCAAGGGAGGAAACAAATTCAACGTTTATTGGCAACGATGAACCGTGGGAATATTTTATTACGATAGCTGTTAGGCAAACTGGGGCGAAGGAGACTTTCTGATCGTCTGCTAACTCATTTGACTTCTTCCTACCGTGAATCCCCGTCGTCCGTTTCGCGCTGCATACCCAAGGTGGCGCCGTCGCACCAAGATCAGCTTGCACTAGCTTGTACGTCCAAATCGGCCGCTATTTTCCCATAGGCGAAAATTGTTTTTTTATTTATTTTCAGAATAAACAGGTGAGAAGCGTCGTTGTTCCCAGAGTCAAACAATATAGACCACAAAATTCGACCTTCGTGTGAAGTTTGAGCGCGAACCGAGCAGTGGTTCGCTCACGAAATTTTTTAAAATCTGTTCCAATTATCGTCGTAACACCCTGTACAAGCGGCTCCATTTTGGGAGCTCAGGACGGGTGACTTCTCAGAGGTCCCCCCTTGCACGACAGGACTTCATCTTTGTCTTACCTCCTTGGCTGCCATAGCGTCACTGTCCTCTATAATGACGAGTGTGCGCCGGTGGTCCATCGCGTTAGCGGGCTTTTCTTGGGGTTTCTTCATCGCCCCCGGAGGGAGGGCTGTCACCGACGGCACAAGAGTCGACATACGGTTGGCCGAATCGGGCGACGAGGCAGAAGACGCCGCCACCGGCTGCGGCTTCGCTTTGTTCGATGACGGGCTCTCCGAAGATCTGGGCGGGGACACGGCTTCAGGGTTGGCAGTGACACGTTCGTCCTCCGGAGGGGATTTCGAAGTTGACGGCGGAGAGGCCTCCTTGCCAGGTGGGTGTGCGAAACTGGTGGCTGACTTGCCACCCTCCATGACAGCCTTGGCGTCGCTCTTCTTACGTCCTTCCTTCTTGCTGCTCTTGGGACCTTTCTTGGCAGTGCTCTTTTTCGCGTGTCGCCCCTCCTCGTGTCCCTCGGTTTTGTCCTGTGGTCCCGGGCCTGCGGGGCTGGACAGACTGCTCAAGCCACCTTCCGGGCTGGCTGGTCCGTCCGAACTCCTCACTGCTTCAGCGCTAAACGGACTGAATGATTCATACGCCCGTAAGGGACTCTGAAGACCGTCCCCCAGGACTTAAGGGTGCCTTCGAAGCGCCTTTTTTTCCCCCGGGACTGAAGTCGGTAAGCTTCTTAGATTTTCTCCTGGTGGATTGCCGACGGATGCTCTCTCTTCTGTCATCTTTATGGGCGTGGCTTTTATTGGCTTCGTGATGGCCTCGCGGCGACTTGGATTCGTCAACCACTCGCGGCAGGTTCTTGTTCACAACATGCACAGCTGCACTTGGCTGATCGTTGTTGGCCGGCTGTTTTTTGTCGCTTTCCGCAACCTGGCGTGGGCAGCTTGCTTCGGGGTTAGATTCATCCTTGCATCCGGCGTTCTGTTTGTCGTCATTAACCGATACATGTTGTGGCGTGTCCGTCATGACAACAATCGGTTGGTCGCGGCACGGGTTCTCTGGTTTGCCTTCGGCTGAGGGCTGGTGATCGTTGCCTGCCGTCGCTGAAGGCGCCTCGCTCTTCCCATGGGCCTCCACCTTTGCAGTGGCTTGATCAGACGGCGTGGCGCCCTCGTCAGTTTTCTGTGGCGATGCTGTAATCAAACAGGTGATGACTTCAGTGTCCAAAAATCACTGATTAAGGCACCGCAAAATTTGAACACCGTTACGATCAATGAGCGTGAGCTCACCGGTGAGCGATGAGCCAATGTTCGCGGTGTACATCTTAGGCGCGAGGTGAGATGGATGGATGGCAAAACGTTTATTGAGCTTAAAGGGAAGGGGTATAAGGGCGTGGTTAGCCTCCTAAGTCCAGGAGGCCTCCAGGAGGTGAGAAGAAAACTTATAACTGCTACAGGAGCAAGAAGGTGAGCGACCGGTCTTAAAGCGTTTACTTCATCTAGTTACTTGGGTGTGCAGAAGGCGATTCAGTTCTACGAGCGATTAGGAACAGCGTTATTCGTTGTTTCGGCGAACACAGCCAAAGTTCACGTAGCTCTCAAATAGCTTGAATAGAACATCTAAAGACTGAAACCTAAGATGGAAGAATTTGTTGATTTATATACTGCCATACCTTCGGCGTCGATAGGGCGTTGCAAGATCGTTGCAGTTTTGTGTGTACTGAGTTTGGTTAGAGCTCGATATCTACCAATAAGTGTGCCGAGCTTGTTTCTAGCCCAAAAATTCTATACAGCTTGTTAAAATGTGCGAAGCATAAAACGTTTTACACAGCCTGCCGCCTCACATAAGTGGAAATTTTCGGTATCCGCAATGAATATTCCTTGAACCGTAATGTATGTTCGATGTAAAGGCGCATCCAAACGGACATGGGTCACCGTAGGGGAGTAGGGGCGACTCCCTGTGGCATGGCACGCGCTGTGGTTGAGTAGTGCTAGTTCAGGAAAAGGTTTGGAGAGATTACAGACAGACAGACACAGACAGACAGACAGACAGACAGACAGACAGACAGACAGACAGACAGACAGACAGACGGACGGACGGAAGGACGGACGGACGGATGGACGGATGGACGAACAGACAGAGACAGACGACGAAAGGACGGATGAAAGACGGACCAAATTTGATTAGAAACGCTGCAGCAGTTTCAACGCTGAACCGTGTGCACGAACGTGTACATAACTAATACCACGGACAGCCTCACAGTCTTCAACTACTACGTTGTTTTGGAAGCGATCAACACGTCGCGACGCAAACAATTTCCAACCAATCGGCGCGTTCAGCGGGTGCTTCAACGGTATAACGCCTCCGTGGTACTTGTGCCTGGTGGCGTGGTCTGACCGGCGGCCGTCGCGCTCTCGGCTGTTCTGGTAAACATGTGAAAAGTGCTTGCCCGCGCGTACAAGGCGCGATTACAGTGCTTCGGAGAGCGCCCGCGGCGACCCGCTTCGGAAGAGCGCCCAGCGTAGAGCACCCGCTCGACGCTTCGGCGAGCCCCCGTCAACCTTTTCTCCGGTTGCAAAACAGGAATAACGGTCTCGAAAGCCACGTGTTGATCCTAAGACTGGCTTCTGCCATTAACAAATGATGGGGAGTTTCCACCAAGTAATTGTGTACGGTACGTGAAATGTATGCAATAGAGACCAATCACGCTAGCACTTATGTGGCGCAAACTGTAACTTCTAGCTTCGGGGAACATTAAAGATCCCTAGTCGGTCAAAATTAATCCGGAGTGCTACACTACGATGTGCCTCATAGCCCAAGTTTAGCTTCGGTTCTTTATACCCCCCAAAAAACAACGACGTGTCTACACAGCTCTATCTCCATATAATAAAAAAGAGTTACAATTACGGGTCGCGCACAATGCGCCCTGTCGACCGCAGTGTTCAATGTAACGCGCGAAGAGCAGCCGTCACCCCAACTTGTGTCGCAGAGATAAACTACGCGCTTTCGTGTGCACCTTGCTTGATTGATCATGATACCCGTGGATGAAAACCGGCGAGAGGTACAAAATATTTTTGTTCCGAGTTCAAGGTCGTGATCAAACGCCGTAGTCCGAATACGCCATGACTCATCAGGCGCGTCAACGTATACGTCAAAAATCGCTTTCTTTGCTTTGCTTTGCTTCAGTCCTAACTTCTTTCCCTGGTTTCACTCTCCACTTCGATATGTATTCCACCAAGGACGACGTACGTACAGTGGTGAGCTCACTTAGGATGAACACGGGAGCGCGTGGCCGCAGGTACTATCAGAGCAGCCTACCGTGGGATGCGCGAAGCAGCACGCATGCGCTGTGCGTCTCGAGGAGGTTAGGCTATGCTTCAGCCGCGCGCATCGCGTCATCGGAGCGGCTGAGCGTCGTCTGTTAAGTTCATCTTGCTCGTAGCGGCGGAGCATTCGGCCGCTGTATAAATAACTGGGAACTGGAATCTGCAAGAAAAATGTTTCTGAGTGAGCGGTTATTCGCTCATTAGCTTGAATGCAATATCCGGTTCGTCACATCGCAACTCGCCGGCTTGCTTGGAACAGAATCAATAAAAAGATGACGATGATTTTATCAGCACTTTATTTTTTGTAATTGCCACTGAAACCGAAGGAACACATCCGCACAATATTTATGAGGAATAAATTCATAGCTTGAAATGAGCTCTGGCACTACAACGTCAATTCAATTTACGGTGGAAAAGCACCTTTGTGATTTTTATTAGGCATGCTCATAGAAGGGTCGTGGATTCGAGGTTCAAAGTGAGATACCATTAGCAGAGGATGCCCAGCATATCAGAAGATGCACGGACCCTCCGATGACGCGATGCGCTCGCTGAAAGCAAATTATTACTCGATCCGCACAGCGCATGCGTGATGCTTCGCGAAGCTCACGGTAGGCTGCTCTGATAGTACCGGCGGCCACGTGCTCACGTGTTCACCCTAAGCGAGCTCACCACTGTACCAACTGTACTACGTGCCGAATCGAAAGCCTAAGAACGTTTCACGTTACAGAAGACAATCGCAACCTACGGTAGACAAAGATGGCTTGAGATGACGCATGCGCAGTTTTTCAGTCCCTTGGGAGCGCAGCCGTTTTCTTACCTGCGCGATCGTGGTCATCGTCGAGAACCGCAGTGACCGTTACAGATTTTCCCATGGCTGGCCCGCTGGGAATGTCTTGGTCCGCACCGTCGTCCTTATGCTGCGTCTGCGGCTTCGTCCCGATCGTGGTTGTTTCCGCACTCTATTTTGATTAGACGAAAAATCATATTTCGTTAAGATTGACATCGCACCGAGCCAGCCCTGAAGTAAAATCATTCGTTCCCGAACGTTTCTGTAGCGTGTTCCGCCGATAGCTTTAAAAACGGAGTAACCTGAGCGTTCTATATGTCGCAAGTTATAATTCGGAGTCCTACATACGGCGCTTCTTATGAGCACTCATGGGTAAGAACGAAACGAACTCACTCATGCTGACAATTTCGCGTCCCTTGTCCCTGTTCCTTTCTGTATTTTATCTTGCGGGCGTTTTAACTGGAGCGAAGCACGAAGCACATCATCGGAAAAGATCGCGTCTGCGCACGCACCTCCCGCGCGGGAGGCGCGTGTGCAGACGCGCCCGAAGCAGCCGGTCGCATACGTACTCTCTCTCTCTCTCTCCTCTCTCTCTCTCTATATATATATATATATATATATATATATATTATAATATTATATATATATATATATATATATATATATATATATATATATATATATATATTAATATAGAGTCGAGGGGCGGCGCTAGTTGACCGGCCTCAGAGCTCTTGTAAATATAAACCCCCGCTTTAAAGTCGAGAGAGAAGCCGCTGTGGGGATAGCGTAATGGCGAACGCACCGCACCGGTTATGCGGAGATGTGGGTTCGAGTCCCCCCCCCGGAAAAACGGCGGATTTTTTCTCGACTTATATTTTCGCTTATTTATCAATGAATCAAAGAACGTGACAAGCACACGTCATTCGGCCCTATTAAATATTTCGAAAAAAGCCGAATAGCACTGGCAATGACGACTGCAACCTTGATATGTATCTTTACCGAGTCCCTCGTCCCGTATCTCTCTGTTCTGCTACATGCATTACGAGGCACTGGCTCCAGCAGTTCGGATATGCCAATTGCTAACCCCGACCTCCGACCACGTTCTACGTGGCGGCCGCTGGGAAAGAAGACGTTCTACGTCTCCCGCGGTAGTCGAGGGGCGGCGCTAGTTGACCGGCCTCAGAGCTCTTGTAAATATAAACCCCCGCTTTAAGTCGAGAGAGAAGCCGCTGTGGGGATAGCGTAATGGCGAACGCACCGCACCGGTTATGCGGAGATGTGGGTTCGAGTCCCGCTCCCGGAAAAACGGCGGATTTTTTCTCGACTTATATTTTCGCTTATTTATCAATGAATCAAAGAAAACGTGACAAGCACACGTCATTCGGCCCTATTAAATATTTCGAAAAAAAGCCGAATAGCACTGGCAATGACGACTGCAACCTTGATATGTATCTTTACCGAGTCCCTCGTCCCGTATATATATATATATATATATATATATATATATATATATATATATATATTGACACGGTCTCGATGGATGGAATGGGTTTATTTACAGTTGTGTGGACCGGGAAGGGCCAAGCGAACAGATCGGGAAGCGGCCGGCACAGTCACCACCTCAACCTCTTCTTCTACCAAAACCACATGGGGCTTGGTCAATCCCTTTCCATTAGAAACCCCAAAGACAATGTCCTTCGTAGAAACTGTGCTGTAACACTTCCCCGGGGCGAGACGAAGCTCACTGAGCGAGTTGAAGTTGTCGGGGTTGGCAAGGCTTCAGGCGGGCGACGTGAACAACTTGAGTTTTGCGGGACCGACGATCTTGGTACATCACTTTAGCGATTTCATAATTCAGGTCGCTTAATTTTCGCACAACTACAAACGGGCCGGTATAGGTTGATAGAAACTTCTGACACAAACCACGTTTGCGTAGCGGCGTCCAGAGCCAGACAAGGTCACCAGTAAAGTACGAAGCTGGTGCGTGTCGTCGGTCATATCGCGCCTTAGTCTTCGCCTGGGACGTCAAAGTCCGTAGTCGGGCAAGGCGGCGCGCCTCTTCAGCACGACAGAGAGTCTGCGCTATAGAAACATCTTCATGGTAAGAAAAGGGCAGGATACTGTCGAGGAAGCTGCTGGGCAGTCGCATGTATAAAAGAAAGAAAGGTGCGTATCCCGTGACCTCGTGCTTAGCGGTATTGTAAGCGTATGTGATAAAAGGTAACACATCGTCCCAGTTTTTGTGATCTGAGGATACGTACATGGCCAACATGTTTGTCAGTGTACGATTTGTGCGCTCAGTAAGGCCATTGGTTTGTGGGTGATATGGCGTGCTGTGTCGGTATTGTGACCCACAAAGACGAAGGAGCTCTTCGACGATATCCGCTGTGAATTGTCGTCCGCGATCACTTATAACCACCCGGGGGGCACCATGGCGCAATATGATGAAGTGCAGAAAAAAGTGTGCGACTTCGGAAGCTGTAGCGGATGGCAGAGCAGTCGTTTCCACATATCTTGTCAGGTAATCGACACAGACAAGTATCCATCGATTCCCGGCCACCGACTTGGGAAACGGGCCGAGCAAGTCAATTCCTACTTTTTCAAAAGGTGACGTTGGTGGACGCACCGGATGCAAAGGCCCGGAAGGAGGGACTGTGGGATGCTTGTAGCGCTGGCACACCTGACATCCGGCGACGTACTGCTTCGTCGTCTTTCGGAGGCGAGGCCAGTAGAAACGTTGACGGAGTCGGTAAAGCGTGCGGGCAAAACCAAGATGTCCTGAGGTGACGTCGTCGTGCATAGCATGCAGGACGACAGGCCGGAGGCTCTCAGGCACGACAAGCAGAAAGCGAGCACCATCGGACGAATAATTCCGTCTCCAGAGCAAGCCATCTCGGATAACGAACGGTGAAGTCGACGCTTGAGACGCCTGTGCGGAGACAAAAAATGGCTGCAAGCTGCTATCTTTTTGTTGCTCTTCCTGAAACACGAGTGCATCGGGGAGCGTGGTCGAGATGGAAGCTAAGGAATCGGCATGGTGTTCTTCCTCAAATAGCTGCGCTTGTTGAGGAAGGCGTGACAAACAGTCAGCGTCGGTGTGGCGGCGCCCGCTCTTGTAGACAACAGCGAAATCGAATTCCTGAAGCCGTAAAGACCAGCGAGCAAGTCGACCCGAGGGGTCGCGTAGTCCGACAAGCCAGCACAGGGAGTGATGGTCGGTTACGATGGTAAAATGACGTCCATAAATGTAGGGTCTGAACTTCTGAATGGCGAAAATCATCGCAAGGCATTCTAGTTCTGTCACCGTGTAGTTGCGCTCTGCTTTCGAGAGGGTACGACTTGCGTAGGCGACAGCGCTATGCGCACCTCCATGCGGTTGGACCAGCACAGCCCCAACACCAATGGCGCTGGCGTCTGAGTGGATCTCAATGGGGGCCGAGGGGTCGAAGTGGCGCAACACAGGACCGGATGTCAACAAACGCTTCAACTCCGTGAAAGACGAGTCACATTCGGGAGTCCACACAAAGGGCGTGTCTTTACGAAGAAGAGCTGTGAGGGGACAGGCGATCTTGGCGAAGTCTTTGATAAACCGACGAAAGTAGGAGCACAGTCCAAGGAAGCTCCGCAGGTCCTTAAGTGATCGGGGTTTTTGAATGTCACGAACCGCAGCAATCTTTTGTGGGTCAGGCCTGATACCATCGCAGTCAACAAGGAAGCCGAGCACAAGCGCCTGGCGCTCTCCGAAATGGCACTTCTTCGAGTTCAGGACCAGGCCAGCCTGCGCGATGCGCTGGAGAACAACATCAAGCCGCTGGTTATGCTCGTTGAACGTCCGGCCGAAAATTATGACGTCATCTAGATAACACATGCAGACTTCCCACTTCAGGCCCCGAAGGACAGAGTCCATGAATCTTTCGAATGTTGCGGGCGCGTTGCACAGGCCGAACGGCATAACATTAAATTCGAACAAGCCATCTGGTGTGACGAATGCTGTCTTTCCTTGTCGTCCGGGTGCATAGGAATCTGCCAGTAGCCCGATCGAAGATCAACCGACGAAAAGTAGGAGGCAGAATGCAGACAATCGATGGCGTCGTCAATTCGCGGAAGTGGGTAGACGTCCTTCTTCGTCACATTATTAAGTCTACGGTAGTCAACGCAAAATCGCCACGTGTTGTCCTTCTTTCTGACCAGTATTACAGGAGCGGCCCATGGGCTGGTAGATTCCTGAATTACACCTTTCCGGAGCATTTCCTCAGTCTGCTCATTTATAGCGCTGCGCTCAGCAGGAGACACGCGGTAAGGTTTCTGCCGGATGGGTGGTGCATCGCCGGTGTAAATTCGATGTTGCGTCCGAGACTCTGGCGGCGCAGGAGGGTATTTACCCTGCGCAAAATCAAACACCGAAGCGTGCCGAGCCAGCAATTTTTGTAATGCGTGTCGTTGCTCAGACGGCAACGATTTGTTAACCATTTGATGAAATTGGCTGTATAGTCCGGTTCCACATTAGTCGCAGGGCCAGCCATAGAAATAGCGTCCAGTGAAGTATCTAAATTATTGGCATAACTGGCGAGCGTGAGGCCCTGAGGGAGAAGTACGGATTCTGAGCTTGCGTTCACTGTCCACAGGTGAGTAAAGCCACCCTCCGCATGAACCAAAGCCCGAGGTACGAACACATTTTTCTTCATCGCTGTGTTCAGTTCGGGCTCAACTAACGCCACACAGGGGCTACCCTTGCTCATTTGGCTGCACTTCACGGGAACGAACATGGCTGCCATAGGAGGCAATAGCGTATCATCGGCAACAGCGAACACTCCTCGGCCGGGTTCGGTGGCTTGCTCGATACAGACAGGCAATACACTTCCAATGAAATCTCTCCAGCACCGCAATCTAACTTTGCCCCACATTCTTTCAAAAAGTCGATACCCAGAATGACATCGTGCGTTGCGTACTCCAATACGGTAAACTCAGTTCTGAAGGTGTCTCCGCCAAGCACAACGTCTGCCGAGATAATTCCAACTACCCGCAAAGGCTCACCACCAACCCCACGGAAATGTCTAGTTCCATCCCACTCAAACATAACTTTATGTCCAAGGCGATCTTTAAATGACGAGCTCATCACTGACACACTAGCACCAGTATCCACCAAAGCAGTTGCGTTCACACCGTCGACACAAATACACACCTTGTTCTCTACCATCACTACTGACAGGGGATTTGGTAAAACCGACCGTTCCGCGACCTCACCCCTGTCGGCCGCACCAGCTAGTTTCCCAGCGGCGGGGGCACGGACCGGCGGCGAGGCGACGGCGACCGGCCCTGGCGAAGCGGTGGTGTGATGCTACGGTCGGAGACGGCGGGAGACGCATTGCGGTTGGTGAGCGGAGCCGGGTAGTGGAAAAGGGGATCCTGGTGGATTGCGCCATCCCGTCGGCTGGGTGAAGAAGGAGCAAAGAGCCGCGGAGCTTGCTGCTGACGACGGCGACAGAAGCGAGCGATGTGCCCACTGACGCCACAGAAATAGCAAACCGGTGGTTCCCGATAGCGGTCTTGGTCGCCTTGTTGCCGGTAGCGGGCTGGTTCGACTTGTTGTCGTGGGTAGCCAGCGACTACTCTACGGGATTCGCTCTCGTAGCCGAGTCGCCGGGATGGCGCTCGGAAGCTCTGAACATTGACGCCATCTTGTGGAAACGTACCGCAGGGCTCTGTGTAGCGGAGTTGTGGTCTGGGTGCTGGTACTTGAAGGCAAGGCTCGTGAACGGCGCACTGGTGGAACACGCAATTTGCAGGAGGCCCCGAATAGGCAGGCGGACTGGCGGTGCACGCTTGAACTTGATACCCTAGTTCTTCCCGTATAATACGGCGAACCAAGGATGCGATATCCTCAGATGGACCAGTGTCCACGCTAGCGACAGTGGGAACGTTTGGAAGACGGCCAAATTTGGGGCAAATCCGCCGAAGCTTGAGAGCTTCAAATGTGCGGCAGTAGCTGGCCACGTCTGCTGCAGAGGCTAGGTTTTCCTTTGCAATCAAGAAGTGGTATACGTCCTCCGCTATACCTTTTAGCAAATGGCCCACCTTGTCCTCCTCAGTCATGTTCGGGTTTACAAGAGAGCAGAGTTTAAGGACCTCTTGTATGTATGCCGTACAAGTCTCGCCCGGTACCTGTGCTCGCTGCGCGAGCGTCTGCTCGGCCTTTTTGCGGCGGGAAATGGGGTCGCCAAAAGATTTCCTCAGCTCCTCGACGAAGCTCGCCCATGTCGTGAGCTTTGATTCATTGTTTTCAAACCAGGTCAAAGCTGTTTCGACGAGATACACCACTACATAGGCTAGTTGCGCGGCTGTGTCCCAGCGATTGTATTTGCTCACCCTTTCGTAGTGTTTGAGCCAATCCTCGACATCGTCATCATCGTTCCCAGAGAACGAGCGTGGTTCCTTGTGGTGCCAACCGTTGACCACTACTGGGGAAGAGTGTTCACCATTCCGGGGCGGTGCCATGTCAGCGGGGTCCACGGGCAAGCCGGCGATTCGCCTACTCCGACGGAGAACGCAGGATTCCGCTGAGTCCGCAGGGTCCAGGACGTTGCTACCCCGCACCTCCACCACGTGACACGGTCTCGATGGATGGAATGGGTTTATTTACAGTTGTGTGGACCGGGAAGGGCCAAGCGAACAGATCGGGAAGCGGCCGGCACAGTCACCACCTCAACCTCTTCTTCTACCAAAACCACATGGGGCTTGGTCAATCCCTTTCCATTAGAAACCCCAAAGACAATGTCCTTCGTAGAAACTGTGCTGTAACAATATATATATATATTATATAATATATATATATATATATATACAGAAAGGAAAGCCGGCAGTCTACAACGCCCAAGAAGGCATAGGGGAATGGTTGGACTATTTTTACAGTTAGTGACGTAAATTATTTTTATTATATTATGGAGAAAAGAAAGAAAGAAGAAAGAAAAATACGCGGCCCAGAGTGGGGACGAAACCACGCCTTTCGATACTATTATATATATATATATATATATATATATATATATATATATACTCTATATATATATATATATATATATATATATATATCACAATACGCACACACACACATGGACGCACGCGCACACACAAGATTGGCCACGCTGCAAGAGTTTCAGTATTTAATTATCCACCCCCCCCTTAACAAAGAAAAGTGTTTGTCTGTGGGTGAAATCATAACTTATTCGACTATATTACATTCTATAATAAGACAATTTAGCTGCTGAGTAAGAGCCCGAAAACAAACAAACACCGACGAAAAACGGACAGAATTATCGTCAGAATTGCCCCCTTCTCATCTGTCTGTTGTATTTCGTGCTAACTTTGCTTCCTCTCCTGTTGTCATCAAATGCGGACAGAGGAAATTGCGGACACTTGTCGTAAATGTTTGTCTAATGAAACTCGAACAACTTCATCGATAAAAACCGTAGGCGTTGAAGAACGGGTCATAGAAAACGAGTACACAGGACAAACGCTTGACTCTCCCAGAAAAGTCAAGACTATAAGTTCAGTACAGGCGCCAGACTCTTTTAAACTTTGCTAGGACAGCCGACCCCCATTTTAGCAATTCCATCCAAACAGCACCAATGAGACGGACGTAGAAAAATAGGTACACAGGGCCGCGGGCATCCTGTGCCCCCTCCTCTCCTTTTCTCAATTCCTGTACACTGGCGCTGTTGGAATAGAACGAATCAATACCAGGTTGCCCAATTTTCTTCCCCGTCTTAGCACCATAGCACATTTTTTAGAGCGAAGCTGTATGTTTCTAGGGTCCCGGGTTTCTCCTCCAGAGGCGGCGATTTGCTCGCCACCACTTCTCTGTTCCTCCTCGCCACCGCCCATGTTTCTTTCATAAGTTTCATGCCCCTCGCCACCACCGATGTTTTTTTTCACAAGTTGCGTAATGGGCTGATAACGGCACTGGCGCGGTCGGCGTTACCAGCAAATACAATTTTGATCGCTATGAGACGGACGCGTTTTGTTCGCTCGGAGGGAGAAGAGCGGGAATTAAAGGATCGTCGGTACACGCAGAAGCGCGAATAGGCGCGAAAACAGCGGAAAACCCGCGGAACGTTCAACCGCCGCCGTTGTCGCCTGAAGTTCCACCCCGTCGAGTAGCTGCGAATCCCTCCCGGATGAAGAGCAGCATGCCGGATTAGAACGCCGACGTGAGCCGATGACGATAACGTATACCTTCAATATTGCAAAACCCTGCCATAGCAAAACCCTGCCATAGCAAAACCCACCATAGCTACACCTTCGCAGGCGGTCATCTTCACTGAGTGGAGGGGTTCTGAATTTTTCTCTTATGTCTTACCCATACCTCGGCAAAGCTGACCCGGTTCACTCGAACTCACTCCCAAATTTATTTTAGAATCACCACTCACTCAAGTTCAGACTCATTGCTGAGCAACACATCTGCGCTGACTCAAACTACCAGCGAGCGCAAAATGTGGAACTAACTCGGGCTCATAACTCTAAATGGACTCAACTCACTCGCGCTCAGGCGTACTCAAACTCAGTCGGGTTCAAACTCGCTCGGGCTCGCCGGCTCATCATCATCATCACCAGCCTATCTACGCCCACTGCAGGGCAAAGGCCTCTCCCATTATTCTCCAATTACATCGGTCCTGTGCCAACTGTGACCAATTTATCCCCGCCAACTTCTTGATCTCATCTGCCCATCTAATTTTCTGCCGCCCCCTGCAACGCTTGTCTTCTCTAGGGATCCACTCTGTTACCCTTAATGACCAGCGGTTATCTTGCCTTCGCATTACATGCCCTGCCCACGTCCATTTCTTCTTCTTAATTTCTACTAATATGTCTTTAACACCAGTTTGCTCCCTGACCCACTCCGCTCTCTTCTTGTCCCTTAATGTTACACCTATCATTTTCCGCTCCATTGCCCGCTGAGTCGTCCTCAATTTAAGTTGAACCCTCTTAGTGAGCCTCCAAGTTTCTGCCCCGTAGGTGAGTACCGGTAAGATGCAGCTGTCATACACTTTCTTCTTCAGCGACCACTCCCGCTCACTCAAACTCAAACTCATGCGTGAGTTTGAGCCCAATTGAGTCTGAGTGAGTGTATGAGTGAGTGAGTCCGCCGACCTCTGGTCTTACCTGACCACCCGTCCGGCCGTCATCCGGGCAGGGCCGGTGGACAACCGCGACGGCGAGCTTCTCGAGCAGTCCGTCGATGCCAGATGCGCCAAGTGAGTGGGGCGCGGCGTTGCTCACCGAGCACACCGAGTTTCGAGAGGCGGTGCCAGAGTGCCGGCTGGTTTCGTACGTCTCGGCCAGCTGCTGGTCCATGCTCTCCTTGTAGATGACGGAGAAGACGCGGTCCACGAGGCACAGAAGGGGCACGCAGAGCACCGACGTCGACACCATCGTGGCGGCCACGAAGGAGCCCACGCAGAGCGAGAGGAAGGCGACGTTGCGTCGCAGTCCGAACCGGCCGCAGAAAGTGTATGCCAGCCGCTGGACCAGGTCCGTCAGCGCGTCCACCAGCACCACAAGGTAGAGCAGCAGAACCACCAGCAGAGCGTCCAGCTGGGAGGAGCGCCGATATCACGGACGGAAAACATATTGGGCGCTGTCATGCAAGAAGGCGTAATGTGATAGCCTGTTGGTCAAATTACCCAAGTCCTAATGGCAATCCTACCAACAAGGAGTGAAAGGAAGACCACGAGAGGGAGCAAATATCCATACATGTCTAAGGTGTGTAAAAAAAGGTGCACATAACAACCTAGTTTCGTCGTAATTTTATTCCCGAGTGAACAAACCTTTATGTGCAGCGCCTCGCACTGCTTTGTTTTCATTTCGCGTGGATACTTGAGCGCCAGGCTAACTTCCCTATTTTGAAAAGAGCCCGCGCAACAAGAAATGAACTGGAGCAGCGTAAATGCTTCCAGTGGAGCAGCGGTATCTACAGAATCAAGCGCTTTCTGTCAAAAGTGCAATGTAGAAGAGTTTATTGTACTCCGCGGATTTTTCTACTGATCTGAGTTGACCGTAAGCGAAAAATCGGTGTGATCGAAAACCCTGTAGCGCCTCCTTGCGGCGTCCATTGAAACCGCCGGGGATAGTAAGGCTCTGTCCCAACAGATGGCGTGTGAGCTGCAGCGGAAAGTTTCGCCGCTCAGAAATGTTTTAGGTGATAAGAGCGGGGCCCCGATAACGCCGTCGCATCCCCCTCTTAAAGGCGAAGCTTAATCGTCCTCCAAATCTTTACCGGGCTAGGGGAACCCCTTAAGTCCTGACGTATTCTTAGGGGAGTTGCTGCGTTTCTTGTCTTCTCCCTTCTTCAAGGTATTAATGGTTATGCTCCGGCATCGTTTTATTTGTTATTACTCCTTAGCGCCTATTCCATCTCCATCTAGGGGCGAGGCCCCTTAGGTGCTCGGGCTATCGGCGTCTCCTGTAGTCGTCATTTCATGTAGACACGGCACTAAGACACTGGAACACTAGTTTTCCTACGCCTCGCGCTAGAACGTTTTATCTCCATGGGCAAAAACGCGTCCTAAAAGAACACATACGGGCACAGTTGTTTTCCTACGCTTCGCGGTAGAACGCTTCGTGCTTCAAAGACACGAGACTTTTACACCAAAGCTGTATACCTCTACCACCAATGGTTTCATCTCCGTGGAAAAAAATGCAAAGATGCCGAGAAAACTTATACACTGCATGCTTCGCCCTTTTCCGGGTTTCACGTTAGTGGAAATGGTTCGTTTTTTTTTTGTTTAGTTAATGGTGGTACCACGCAAGCTAAGTTGGTAGGCTCAGTAGAGTTCCCTGACCTAACGTTGGTGTTAGCGGACAGCTTGGTAAATGATCGTTCCGCCACACTCGTGTGTGGACTCAACGAGCACAGCCGTCTGTCCGTCTGTAACGCTCGCGTTGTCGGACTTCCGCCACATATGATGAGGCTAATAGGTGACCGGTAAAAAGCGCAAAGGCTCATGGGTGCATTGTTTTCTCCCGCGGAGAGCCGCCACTTCCGGTTCGGGAGCTCTCCTGGCCTCCCGTAGGCCGTCGGCTTTCACGCGCGTGTGTGCTTGTTGTTTATCTGTTTTTCCACTGGGGAAAAAAACGCTCATGCATCGGGAATTCCATAAATAACAACGACTGACCCTACTAGGGGTTTATCTGACAGGTAAGCACCCTGTGACAAATAAACAACACGCACACACGCGCCTGACAGCCGCCGGCGCACGCAGGCGTACGGGAGGG
Source organism: Haemaphysalis longicornis (assembly GCA_013339765.2). Classification (NCBI taxonomy): domain Eukaryota; kingdom Metazoa; phylum Arthropoda; class Arachnida; order Ixodida; family Ixodidae; genus Haemaphysalis; species Haemaphysalis longicornis. Next base: position 38,595,236 of record CM023453.1, read on the forward strand.
CAGGAGAGATCTCGAACCGGAAGTGGCGGTAGCAGACGACGTACCCATGAGCCTTTGCGCTTTTTACCGGTCACCTTTTAGCACTCCGTAAGCTCGGTGTTGCACCGGTGTACCGTGTTGACCGGGGCCCGTCTAAGCACCTGCGCATTCGTTGCGGTAAAGTGGATTAGTTACGCGGGCCGGCCCTCGCCATGCCCATGCACTCGTCACGGTGGGGTGCGCTTCCTCGCCCTTCCCGTGCGCGCAGGCGCAGTGGGATCCCGGTGAACACGGTAACTACGGGACAGACGGATCATACAAAGTGCCAAAACTCTCTATTAAAACAGGGCGCTAAGGCCTCCATAGCCCCGTTTATAGCCCCGTGTACATGGACGCGACGGGGGCGGGGTGAGTTGAGTGGCGGGTTCAGCTTACCTCGACGCGTCCGAGTTTATATGAACCCCGTCCAAAGAGTCGAGGTGAGGGGAGCGGCGGGGTTCACGGAAAAGGGGCTACCGTATTTTCACGATTCTAACGCGCACCCTCTCTTGTTAAAAGGTAGCTTAATATTTGTGTGCGCGTTACAATCGGGCTCAAAACCGAAATAGGCTTTAAAGCGACCAGCAGCATTGCCATGCGCAACGGACACGAAGTACCCGCAAAATCCAACTCAATCCAATAAAAACAATCCGTCAACACCACGTGAGTGAATTTCGGCGCACTGATTCCTCAATGGCATGCCGCTTACCCTGGTCAGCTGTTGCACATTTTTTTGTGCTTCTGCTTAGCCCCTAACGCTTAGAATTATGAAGATCAAGGCACTTGAAATCGCAAGCAACTTGAAATCGCAAGCAACTTCAGTGTTCCCCGCTATAACTTTATTTCCAGCAGCAGCTGGATAAGCAACCTTGTGAAGCGCAATTCATTTTTTGCTTCTAGAGCTGCATGCCAAATAAAATCTCCCTCTTCCAGGTACGTGGTGTCATGTCTTTCCATCTGCGCAGTACCGTCAGTGTCACATTTTTTTTTAGAATTTTCCTGCGCGAAGTTACCCGCGCGCTACGATTGGGGGCGCGTTAGAACCGCGCAAATGCGGTATTCTGCTCCCCGCGCCCCTCCGACTCAGCCCGACGAGCGAGCTAACCCACCCCCTGCCTCCGAGTTGACTGGACTCGCCGCGACGGCTCTCTGACCCACCCCGTCCGCTTATACATGGGGGTGTCGAGTCCAAAAAACCTGTTTATTTCGACTCAACGGGCCGAAATAAACAGGTTTGGTGGACAACAACCCCCCCCCCCCCCCTTCCCATGTATAAGCGGACGGGTTGGGTCGGAGAGTGAGAGCCGTCGCGTCGAGTCCAGTCGGCTGGGAGGCAGGGGGTGGGTTGGCTCGTTCGTCGGCCTGAGTCGGCGGGCAATGGGGAGCAGAATACCGTATTTGCGCGGTTCTAACGCGCCCCCAATCGTAACACATGGGTAAGTTCACGCAGGAAAATTCGAAAAAAAAATAATTTGACTCTGACGGTACTGCGCAGATGGAAAAGACATGATACAGCGTACCTGGAAGAGGTAGATTATATTTGACATAAGCAGCTGTGGAAGCCAAAAATGATTGTGCTTCATAAGATTGCTTATCCAGCTCCTGCTGGAAATAAAGTTATAGCGGGAAACACTGAAGCTGTTTGCGATTTCAAGTGCCTTGATCTTCATAATTCTAGGCGTTACAGGGTAATTTCAGCAGCACAAAAAGTGTGCAACAGCTGACCAAGGTATGCGGCATGCCACTGAGGAATTAATGCGCCGAAATTCAATTGTTTTTATTGGATTGAGTTGGATTTTTTGAGGACTTCGTGTCCACCGCATGGCAATTTTGCTGGCCGCTTTAAAGCCTATTTCGGTTTTGAGCCCGATTATGACGCGCACACAAATATTTCGGGTACCTTTATCAAAAGAGGGTGCGCATTAGAATCGTGAAAATACGGTAACTCTTTTTCCGGGACCCCTCGGCTCCCCTCACCTTGATTCTTTGAACGGGGTGCATGTAAACGCGGGAGAGGTCGAGGTAGCTGAACCCGCCAGTACTCGACCCTTTCTTGTCGAGTCCATGTATCCGGAGCTCATGCTTTCGTACTCTTCATGTCTCCTCCGGAACAAAAATGTTTTCTCAGCAACGCACTTGTGTATAGTAGCGAAGCCGGCTCTAAAGGAGCTTGGTGTATGGTGCTCTTTATGAATGCATGGGTTGTTTGGAGGTATTCAATGTTAGTCCCTAGAGCCTCCATATTTTCATATCATCATCATCATCATCATCATCATCATCATCATCATCATCATCACCACCACCAGACTATCTACGCCCACTGCAGGGCAAAGGCCCCTCCCATTGATCTCCAATTATCCCGGTCCTGTGCTAACTGCGACCAATTGATCCCAGCAAACTTCTTGATCCCATGTGCCCGTCTAACTTTCTACCGCCCCCTGCCACGCTTGCCTTCTCCAGGGATCCCCTCTGTAACCCTTAATGACCAACTGTTATCTAGCCTTCGCATTACATGCCCTGCCCACGCCCATTTCTTCTTAATTTCTACTAATATGTCTTTAACACGGTTTGTTCCCTGACCCACTCCACTCTATTCATGTCCCTTGACGTTACACCTATCATCTTCCGCTACATTGCTCGCTGAGTCGTCCTCACTTTAAGTTGAACCCTCTTAGTGAGCCTCCAAGTTTCTGACCCGTAGGTGAGTACCGGTAAAATGCAGCTGCCGTACACTTTCTTCTTCAGGGACAATGGTAGGCTGCCATTCATTATCTTAGAACGCCTGCCGAATGCACTCCACCCCATTCTGATCGTTCTGATTATCTAAGTAGATATATTCGCTTACCACTTCCACTGCCTCGCCACCTATCTCAAACCGCTGTGCTGTCCCGAGGTTATTGATCATTACTTTGGTTTTATGCATATTAATTTTCGGGCCCACAGTTCTACTCTGTTTGTCCAGTGCGGAAAGCATGCTTTGCAATTCGTCCCCCGAGCTACTTAGCGAGGCAACGTCATCAGCAAATCTAAGGTTACTCAGGTATTCTCCATTAACCATTACTCCAACCTGTTCCCAATCCAATGCTCTGAATACTTCTTGTAAACATGCTGTAAATAACATCGGAGAAATTGTGTCTCCTTGCCTGACGCTCTTCCTTATTGGTATTTTACTGCTCTCCTTATGGAGGGTGATCGTAGCTGTGGACCCATTGTAAATATCCTCTAGTATTCTTACATAATGCTCGTCTCCACCCTGGTTCCGTAATGCCTGAATGACTACTGAGGTTTCGACCGAGTCAAATGCTTTCTCATAATCTATGAAGGCTATATATAGGGGTTCAGTATACTCCGCGCACTTCTCTATCACCTGATTGATCATGCGAATATGGTCCATTGTTGAATAGCCTTTACGAAACCCAGCTTGTTCTTTAGGTTGACTGAAATTTAAGGTGGCAGAAATTCGGTTAGCGGTTACCTCGGTAAGTACCTTGTAGACGACTGACAGTAAGCTGATCGGCCTTTAATTTTTCAAGTCCTTCATGTCACCTTGCTTATGCATTAGGATGATGCTTGCGTTCTTCCAAGATTCCGGTACACTCGCGTTCATTAGGCATTGCATGTACATGTTTGCCAGTTTTGCTGGTACAATTTGCCCGCCACCCTTCAAGAGGTCTGCTGTTATCTGATCTTCACCACGTGTTTTGCCCACTTTCATTTTTTTTTCAAAGCCTTCCTTCCTTCTTCTGTCGTTACTGGTGGGATGTCTATCACCTCTGAACTACTTTCTCGTTCGGCACTATCCTGGATGTCCCGGCTGCTGTACAGATTTCTATAGAACTCCTCGGCTACTATGACTATTTTATCCATATTTGTGATGACATTGCCTTTTTTGTCTTTATGTGCATACATCTTGTTATTCCCCACGCCTAGACGCCTCTTCACTGCTTTCAGGCTACCTCCGTTCTTTACAGCGTAATCGATCTCTCCATATTTTACTTCCGTATGCCAGCTGTCTTACGCTTATTGATTACCTTCGAAAGCTCCGCCAGTTCTATTCTGTCAGCTGGGGTGGAGATTGTCATGGTTTGCCGTTTCCTAATTAGATCTTTCGTCTCCTGGGAAAGTTTATTACCAGTATCCTGTCTGGCCATCGAACCCCCGACTTCTAATAAACACTCCGTGATAATGCGTGTAAAATTGTCACTGGCTTCCTATGTCCTAAGCTCTGCTTCCTCGGCTAGAGCTGAATATCGGTTCTACAGCGCGAACCCGAATTCTTCAACTTTACGTGTTAATGGTCGCTCATTGATCGGCTTCTTTCGTACTAGCTTGTTGCGGTCCCTCCTCAAATCTAGCCCAATTCGAGATCTTACCATACGGTGGTCACTACACCTTACCCTTACGAGCACTTCCACATTCTGCACGACGCCAGGGTTATCGCATAATATGAAGTCTATTTCATTTTTATGCTCCCCATTCGGGCTCCTCCGTGTCCACATCCGGCTCTCCCGTTTGCAGAAGAAGGTGTTCATGATGCGCAGATTATTCCGTTCTGCGAAATCGACTAGTAGGTCCCCCGTGGTATTCCTACAGCCCAGACCATAGTTCCAAACTGCCTTGTCTCCAGCCTGATTCTTGCCTACTTCACCATCGAGGTCTCCCATAACTACGGTATACTGTGTTTTTACTTTAGCCATTGCCGATTCCACATCTTCATAGAAGCGTTCAACTAGCTGGTCATCGTGGCTGCATGTAGGCGCGTAGCCCTGTACCAACTTGAGTTTGAACCTCTTATTAAGCCTAATTACAAAACCAGCTACCCTTTCGTTAATGCTATAGTATTCGTCTATGTTGCCAGCTATGATTTTATTGAGTAGAAATCCCACTCCCACTTCTCTTTTGTCCACTAGACCACAGTAACATAAAACGTGTCCACTTTTCAGCACCGTAAAGGCTTCACCTGTCCTCCTAGCCTCACTAAGCCCTATTACATCCCATTTAATTCCTAGAACACAACCTCTAGACTCGCTTCGCTAGTCAAAGTTCTCGTGTTAAACGCTGCCAGGTTCAGATTCCAATGACGGCCTGTCCGGCTCCGGGGATTCTTAGCCCCCTCTGCTGTGTCGCAGGTCTGACCGCCGCCATGGTCAGTTGCTTCGCAGCCGCTGGGGACTGAGGGCCGTAGGCTAATTGGCGTATTCATGGGAGGTTGTGGCCAATACTATGCCAGGGTGGTCAATCCTGCTCTGGTGAGGGATTGCGTTACCGGCAACAGTCGCCGGGGTCAGCGGCCGCACTTTAAGTCTCATTCTGCAATTCCATCAACACGCGGATTTTTTTTAAAATACGATAGGAATTGTCCGGCACCGGGATTCGAACCACGGTCCTTCTGCACGCGAGGCGGATGCTCTACCCCTACGCCACCGCTTTTCATATTTTAATATAAAACTTGTTATATTGCCCAGGAAAAAATGTTTGATATTAGACTCCTTTATATTGGACCTAAATAACGCCTTCCCAGCAATGCATGTGTATGGCAGCGAAGATGACTTGAAAGGAACTCGTTGCATGGGGTTTTATGGAGGTATACAAGCTTCTTGGACCTTCATATTAGAGGCGAAGCACCTCAGGAACGCGCGCTGTCGGCATCTCCTGTCGACGTCTCATGTCGTCGCGGTAAATCAAGTTGTCAAGCGATGGTAAATAAAAACATGTGTATAATAGTTAAAACCGGTTCAGAATAAACTAACATGATTTGAACTGATTTAAAATACAGGAATAATCAGGATTTATTTGCATTAATGACAAAAATTTGCTAAATTCTCACTCGAAATTTGTTTCAAACGCCAGGTTTTCTCCTACAAAGCATATTTCTTAGCATGCCACGGCGTGTGACACGAAGACAACTTACGGCCAGCCTGTCTCAGTTAATTGCTTAAATCCGGTTCAACGCAAGAGAGGGCGCCACCGCATCAGCAAGCTCACGATTGCTTCTTCCACCGGCGCTTCTCCAGCGCCCAATCATCGTGCGCCGTGTGGATAAAGAGAGACTTACAATCTTTGAGTACACTTATACACTGCATGGTTCGCCCCTCGCCGGGTTTCACGTCAGTGGAGATGGCCCGGGATTTTGTTCATTTTATAACACGTCCATGCTGAAGCGTGTCGTGTATAGGGAATTATGAGAATACGGAGTTCATGCGGATTATAGCGCGCCGAGGCTAACGCGTATCACCTGCCACTCTGAAAGCCTTTTGGACTTGTTTCTGAGAAATAAAATCTCTGATAGCATAGTATCTGGGACTATTATGTCGGACTTGAGCGATCATTTTCCCATCTACATGTTTCATAAGCGCAACGAAACACTCGGAAAAGTAAAAGCTGATCTCCAATCACACAGTGTGCAAGACACCAGTACCAAAAATTTAGTAAAGTTCCGGAAGGAAATAGAAAGAATAAACTGGAACCCAATATTTCAATTAAACAGTGCAGACGAGGCGCTTATGACACGTTTATGCATAGTCTTAAGGAAGTCTATCATAACTGCTTTAATCTAAAGACAGTACGAACATCTAAAAAAATAAGGAAAGCATGGTTAACAAATGAATGCCTTGAAATTATTAGAAAGAAAAACTCCATTTTTTTTCGAAGTTCATCAAAACAAAGAAGCCGGATGATTTCAAAACTTTTAAGAAGTATCGCAATTTTGTGTCGCAGTTCCTGCGTAAGGCGAAAAAAACTTTGAGAACATTTTTTTTCTCGCTCCCGTAATGACGTAATATGGCGTGAAATAAACAAGCTCCTAAACCGTCGGTCAAGGCAGGCTGAAAAACTTGAATTATTAATCGGTGATAGAACGATACAGGGTGTCGAGCTGGCGAACAGTTTGAATACATATTTTACAACCTTAGGGCCAAGTTAATACAAACAGTTCGAAACAGTTTTTGGGTCCACCAAACAGTTACTAGGCCTTTTTCGAACCAACTACTCCCTCTGAGGTTTATTCAGTCTTCATGTCTCTAAAGAATAGCACAGCGCGCGATATTGATGACCTTCAAATAAAAACCGCTAAAATTTGTACTTGACCTGTTGGTGCCCGTGCTTTGCCATATTTTTAACCTATCGTTATCCACGGGTGCTTTTCCAAAAAAATATGCAGCACGCCTCAGTTACGGTGTTGTTTAAATCTGGAAGCCAAAATTAATTTGGCAATTATCGACCTATTTCTATATTGTCTGTAATGTCGAAAGGATTGGAAAAAATTTGTAACCGCACTGTGTCCTTCTGTGAGAAACATTACCGAATCAATTTGGCTTCCAAAGAGGTATGTCTACAGAACTCGCCCTGCTAACTCACAAATAACACATACTTACCGGATTCGAAAATAAAAAAAAATTATTTTAGGCATTTTTATCGATTTGTTGAAAGCTTTTGACAGGATAAACCACGAAATTATGTTAACCAAGCTAGAACACTACGGTTTTCGTGGCGTTACTCTAGAACTTATAAAGTCTTTTCTGAATTTCAGGAAACAATGTGTCAGGATCAAAGAAACTAGATCTTCGCTAAGGAACGTAACAGCGGGAGTTCCGCAAGGTAGCATTCTCGGTCCTATTTTATTTAATATTTTTATAAATGATATATTCAATATTAGTGAATGTGCCCATTATGTCGTCTACGCTGATGATACCAGCCTCTTTTTTCAGTCTGATGACCTAAATGAACTTTCAAACTCAGCCAATGTGACCCTTAAAAATTTGCTAAGTGGTGTGAGTTAAACGCGCGCCCTTGAAATAAACATAAGAAAAACGAAAGCTGTACTATTTTCTACTGCACAAAAAAAACATTACTTCGGATTTGAACCTATACCTTGGATCCGAGAACGTAAAGGTTGTAAAAGAAGTCAAAACCCTGGGAGTAACCTTCAATGAACATTTGTTTTGGGATACACACGTTCAACGCGTAGGAGGAAGCTTGGCTAAGGCTTGCGGTATTCTTTCCAGACTGCGACATGTTATCCCCACCAAAACGAAGCTGCTCCTATACAACGCAGTTTTCACCCCCCCCCCCCCCCCCACCTAAATTACTGCCATCTTGTATGGGGCACCAAGTCTCAAGCAAACATAACTAAATTATTTTTACTGCAAAAGAAAGCGCTTCGCCATATTGCAAACGTTTCATACGACGCCCACACTGCAGAAGCTTTTTTTCAGAATTTGAGGTGTTGCCTCTGCCGAGCTTATATAATTATAATCTTGGGATGAAATACAAATAGGCTGTCCATTACAATAACAAATGTTTCCTCACTTTATCCAACCTTACACCACCTTTAAAAGTCATATATAATATCAGACATGAAAATCCTTGGATGACTCCTTTCTCGCGTACAAATCATGGATTTCGCAGGCTACAGTACTGTATGCCCAGCGTCTTAAATAATTTAGCAAGCAAAATTATCCACATAAATATTATCTCCACCAGAAAATGGAAAGAGCACGTCATAGAAGTGGGTATTCGCTTATGACACTAATAAATTTGTGACGGCCACGCACACCGCAATTATATTTTTTTGAATGGATTCCTCTCCGAAACATTTCCCATAATGCAATTTGTTTTCCCTGTTTTTCGTTCACCGAAAATGTTCTCTTTTAGTTTGTTACAGGTGCCTATTATTTCTCTCGCTGTATGTTTTTACTACACAGGTTGTTTGTTTTTCCACTTGGTACGGATGTTCTTTAGTAGCTACCACTGCATCAGGTACATTAAACAAATTTTTGTAATATTTTAATTGGGTGTATGTATATGTATTGTGTGTTTGTATCTACTTTCTTATTATATATGTATATCCCAGTGTACATATGACTGCTTATGTACATTTTTATTTGTATTCAGATGCATCCACGTGACAATTATTCTTTTGTGTATGCTCTTTTTATCCAAAAAAGTTCAACCATTTGTATTCATTTTTCTACTGTTCTTTTGCTGTCCAAAACGGGGCAGAAACCCTGTCAAGTTGTTACTTAGCAGCTTTTTGTTTCTGCCCTTATTATTTCCAGTTTGCATGAGAGTACAATGCTGAATAAATGAACTTTGAACTTTGAAGAAAATATTCCTTCCAAATACAGTGTAATCAGGTGATTTCTCACAATAAGAATTTGTGGCCAATTTTTCATATTTTCATCTTCAATAAAGGGCGAAATCAGGCTCCGTATGTTGTCCTTGTAACTCCGTATACAAATTATTCAAATTGGCAATGATTTGGCGTTTCTGACAGTAATACAGATTGAAAAACGGTGCCAACTGCCTGTAAGGGTGTGCACTATTTTATTACAATGTGTTAGCCAAAAATATCCCTCCTTTAATGGCAGCTTTGAGTCAGGCTAGGTGGGAACTCCCGCAATTACGTGCATACGGAACTTTTTAGGAGGGCTCTCATAATATCGAAAGCGCAATCCCATAATGCTTCGCCTCCTCGAAAAGTTGCCGCCACGTTCCGATCTCAAAGCAGTGGCTTTGAGAGAACATGTTTGGTACCTTGCCGAAGGACACAATGGTTTAAACGACGTCCTGAACATATATGCGCGTCGTCGTACTCACGGAGAGTAGCTCCGCGGCGAGCTCCTCTGTACCGATAAGTTTGAGCAGCGGCAAGTTGGCGAGGTGCAGGAGGGCGATGGCCGGCTTGGGCGCCGAGTTCAGCGCCCACATGAGCAGCACCAGAAGAAGGCAGTAGGCGCACGAACTGGGCTGCATTGGGACGACGACGGAGCGAACACGGATTTCACACGAATGACGAGCTTGCTTGTTCATCTCCCGCCGTACAGCCAAACTTCGCGCCGTTTGCAGTGAACGTATAGTACTCCGCAGAGCAGCGATAGGTAGCCGGTAAAAAGTGCAAGGGCTCACGGGTACGTCGTCTGCTCCCGCCACTTCCGGTTCAAAAGCTCCCCTGCCTCCCGTACGCCGGCGGCTTTCACGTGCGTGTGTGCGTGTTGTTTATTTGTCACAGGGTGCTTACCTCTCAGAGGAACCTTTAGTAGGGTCAATCGCTGGTATTTATTGAATGCGCTTTTTTTTCGGTGTAAAAAGATACACGCGCGTGGAAGCCGCTGGCGTACGGGAGACCAGGAGAGCTCCGAACCGCAAGTGGCGAAACTCCGCGGGGGAAAACAATGTACCCATGAGGCCTTTGCGCTTTTTACCGGTAACCTATTGCCGCGGCTTTCACGGCGGAGCGTTTTCCGAGGTTAAGGATCGTGTCAGGTTTGTCGACGAAGCAACAAACCTTTAAAACCGTGAACTGTGCGCAAGGAAACACGCATCACTCGGAATATAGTAACATTTAGGCTGAGTTTCTCATTACAATGAAGCGACGAGGCAGGTATACTACCTCTATTAGTAGTTCGTTTCGGTGCAACGTACGTCTATAAAGAGACCACAAAGGTAAAATACAAGTTTGGGTCATAAAGAAGACTGCTTTGCAGAAATAACGATGCTGCTATTTTAACGCAAACTTCAAACGATAATCTTTAGAATAAAAAACCGGGCCATCTCCACTAATGTGAAACCCGGGGAGGGGGGAAGCATGCAGTGTATAAGCATTTTCTTGGCGCCTTGTCGTTTTTGCCCACGGAGATGAAGCCGTTGGGGTGTAGAGGTATATAGCTTGCTGTAAGAGTCTCATATCTTTGAAGCACGACGCGTTCTAGCGCGAGGTGTTGGAAAACGAGTGTCCCGGTGTGCTCTTTTAGTATGCGTTACGTTCTGCGCGAGGTGTTGGAAAACGAGTGTCTCGGTGTTTCTTACCGTGACTACATAATGAAACGACGACGACGACGACGACAGGAGACACCGACTGCCCGAGCCCTTCAGGGGCTTCGCCCCTAAAAAACGAGATTAAGTACATGAGATTAACTAGCCACTTGTTGCCCAGCCCGTTTGAGGTTCGAAAGAATTCATTGTGTAATCGATACCCACCGACCAAAGCCACCGCCGAGAAGCATGACTGCGGTTCTAGTGGTCATTCGGCACTTGCGTTTCATGGTACTTCAATGATTAATTGTATCTAACACACTGATAATTTCAGTATTCGGGGCCAGGTATCATCATCATCATCGTCGTCGTCGTCGTCGTCATCCGTGGCGGCAAGCGATTCGTCACTGCATTTTTCATCGCAAGACTCATCTGCATCCGATCGTCAGCTTGCTTCGGCCTCGCCCGGGACGGTCGTCCTCGACCAAGGGCATGATGTCACGGGACGTGGTGGACAATTCCCGTCGCCGACGATAAGAAAAAAATCTGTGTGCGGGGCGCAGCCAGCCCGGGCTCAGTTACGGCTCCACGCAGGGTTGCCAGATCCTCGAAGAAAAACGTAGCCAGAAAATTGACCAAAGTAATCAGAAAAGGAGCCAACTGGCCGCGGTCGATTTATTTCGGATGACCAAAGTAGCCAGAAAAGGAGCCAACTGGCCGCGGTCGATTTATTTCGGAGCCAGAAAAGTAACCAAGTGTAATTTAAGCTTGTTTGCGCATAGCCACACACACACAAAAAAAAAAAAAACAATCAAACACATCAGCTTGACTTGTCGCATTACAAAAACACTAAAGAACATAATCTCTACTTTTGTCACATCACATTAGACTAGAGAGTCGACTAGACCAGAAAACCCATGGTGTACATACTCGAGTTCACTTTCTCCATCATTTCCCGCGGCACCGAAAATGTAGAGCTTGTGACTCCTTTCAGCCGCAGTCTAACTTGATTCTGAGGATCGCGGGGAGCCGGTCGTGGGACATTCTATTGCGCAAGTCACTTTTTGTGAGATCGATGGCGGAAAATACCCTTTCTGCTTCTGCGTTCGATATAGGTAGAACACGGAGCTTCATTGCGCTGTCTGCAATGTCTGCTGCCGAAACATCCTCCGTGCAGTGGCATTCTTGCCCATGGCGAAGCCGTGTATGCCAGCGTATACCTTCCAGGTGCACGTGCACGGCGCAACCGGAAACACAAAACCAGGCCAGAAAGAAACTGCACAAGCTGTGTTACAATGTTGCCGAACCTTGCTGTCATGCCGCCCATGTTGTGTTTCCGGTGCAGGCAAATGCTTTCGGAATAAAGAGAGCACAGTCATCAGTACTCTGACGAAGCCGTTGCTTGCAGAATAAATAGACGTCACCTATTTTGTGAATGTTTTCACGTATTTTAGCGACGGTATACCTGTTGACACCAGCGCCAGAACAATAGCCACATACTAGACAAGTTGCCAGCGCTTTTTTTTAGTCGCCGCGGCCTGCTAAAACTAGCCAGTTTGGCGTAAAGTAGCCCCATCTGGCAACCCTGGCTCCATGTAAATAGTTCTTCGCTTATGTAAATACACCGCTTCATCGCTACATGGTTGGAGTCACCTGCCGCCACGTCACAATATGCATTAAATTTAAGCGCAAATAGCTGTTCTGCAAGCTTATAACCCCCGTTGAATTTTCGTTGGATTTTTCCGGCCGCAGCAAATCGCTCAGCTGCCCATAATACGTCATAGGTTGTAGTGCGGAAAATGAGCTAGTGGGTCGCACGGCCATTCTCTTTTTTCCTAATCATATAGCTTATTTTAGTGAAGTTAGCGTTAAAAGTGGTGTCAGTGCTATCCTAACGAGAGAACCATCCGAATGAACCAAACTTGCATTGTGGCTGCATGGCCCCTCTAAATACATTCGTGGTACAACCCGCAGCAATACGGGGCGATTCAGATGACATCGTTCGTGGGAGGGAGGAGGGTTTATACTTTCATGTTGTTTTCCTACTCTTCAGCTCCTAATTACGCATTATGAAGTACAGGCTGCATATATCCTGAAAGGACCAATCGTGTCATTTTAATGCGGGAAGCATAAATGGGCGGTTGCCAACAATTATTCGCCACTTTTTCCGCTGGCATCTTCCCTGCTGAGCTCCATTTTCCCTGACACAATTTATAAATCAACCGCTAAATTTCCGAACTGAGGCTCAGAGCCTGCACTTTGGGAGCCGCATCCACAACGACGCATCTTCGCGATGATTCCATGAGGCAGGTTAGACCTTTTAACTCTGCAAAGATGGTTGGAATGTGGGCAGAATGCAGGACTTGCACGGCACAACCGTGCACGTATTTACAACAGTTATCGCATCCACTGAAGATCACGCTCATTAGCGCGCGGCTATCATTTTGCGGCCAATGGGGTAAGAATGGCGCAGTGGATGGTTGGACCTAGTTTCACCAGATCTAATGACAGTAGTTAGACCCTTCTTGCTCGGACACACAACTGCAGGCGTACCGCTGTTCCGAACAGCATCAAGGGCGACAGGTAGATGGGCATGAGCAGGCCCAAGTGCGACAGGCTGCGGCAGCGGTCGTCCTCAACAGGCGACCATTTGCGTAACGAGTAGACCGAGTCCCTGCGGAGTTTAATCGGCACCATATTCAGCTCCTCGTGAACAGAGCCGGCCTCGATGTCAGCCGCCGGATGACGCTGCTGCTTCCGCCGTGTTTTAGGCGAGGAACCCGCTGCGCAAGACGAACGAAGCTGGGCCCCGTCCTCTGCAGGAAAGAAAGTACGAATGGACGATAAATCCTGAACAACTGTTTGCTTGAACTGAAAGATCGTACCTTTCATGCCCGTCTCCCAGCTTTTGTTCGACGGTCAATGATGCCTTTTTGGCTTAGAAATAAACGATCGAAGCTGGCAGTTCCCTCTCCAGCTTCACCGTCAGTTTTTGTCTTATCTTTCAAAAGCAAGTCACAACGCGCCCACAGCGAGCAGCGGCCATATTCTCAACTTGGCCTGGACGCGACCATACAACATAGCGCCAAAATGATACCTTTTCATTGCCTTTGTCGGAACAGGCTGTAGGAAGACCGCGCGAGAATCGACCGCGAATCGACCTAGACCGCGCGGGAATCGAGCCCCGCTCCTAGGTAAGTTATTTTGTGCTGCCGCCTGGGTGCAGAAAATGCATGTGTAGTTGACCATTCATGAAGCCGACGGCCAGCCAGCATAGCAGTCGACTGTCGCTAATAACATGTGACTTTTACAGCTGTCTGTTGGATATATACGCCTCGAGCTTCGCGATGGCCGCGCCGCCTGCTGCCGCTTCTCCGTGGCGTCACGGGATGAGCGCTGAGTGACTGATAGGGGGCTTATGCAATGTTTCGGTTCTCTTTCGCTCCTTTTTGCCTTCCCGCCCCCTCAACAATTTGTTATTGTCATGCTTGTAAGCAAATAGTACGTTTAGGGCAAAAAATTCCCCCGCATTTCCCCGAGGGGGAGAATGTGAAAGTGCGAATGCACGGTTGTCGGCCCGCTTGCGGCGCTTGCGCTCGGCCCCCGCAGCCCACCGCCTCGCCGCCTTCTCTTCCATCTCTTCCATCGGGTTTGTAGTATCACGTGTACACCACGCAGTTATCAAGCCGCTATAACGCCGCTGAGTCGCCAACGCACGCCGCTGACGACGTAGTTTGAATGCGTTAAAGATATAAGGCGCGTAACGCTGATATCACGTCGCGTCCGTGGCTTGGTCGGTAGAGCGTCGCGCTGCGGCCGCAAAGTCCGCGGATCGAAACCTGGCGCCGGATGCTGTTTCTTTTAGAGGAGCACTGCGGACGCCGACGCCGCCGCCGACGCTGGCGGTGGATGGTTTGGGGTCGCTTATAAAGTGCATACTTAAAAAACCCAGCTGCGGCTTGGTAGAATGCTCTAACGCCATCAAAACCTTACGGGGACGCGGTTCTGCGCGCTTCCTGACCGCTCTTATGCGTCAGCGACGGCAAGCAGCAAATTACCACTGTCACCTCCGAACACGCCAGGCACAAGTGAATTCTATTGTCACCTCGTTTAGACGTGATACTGGCACAGTGAGAGGTTATAAGTTTAGCCTGTGAACCCTGTCATGCCAAAATCACAAAAATCTGCAAGTCCAAAGCCGTCGTCTGCCGAAACAGGTCGCTTTCAATAGATGTAGGTGGTCACAGTGGTGTCAAAACTCTCTTCATTCATCAACATTCCGCAGTTACTCTTAGCGTGGGTCTTCGCCGCTGACTAGGGGCTGTTATAAGAGGCAGTTTTTCCAGTTGTGGATCAGTGACGCCTTGACCCTGACGATCGTATGGACAGTAACAATGATTGCATCTCCAGATTAAGTCAGGGGGATGCCGAGGCCAACAGAAGGAAAGAAAACGGTAAAGGGCAAAATACAGTTGAACCTCGTTATAGCGAACACTGATGTAGCGAATTATCGGCTATAGCGAACTAAATACGAACTTTGGTTGGTCACGCTTTACTTCAATGACACTTATCTTTTATGACGAAACGAAAGCCGTGATAGCCGCGCGTACCACCGGATATAACGAAGATATATTTGAACAGTAGGTTGGGAAGCTACCTGGAAGAACTCCCGGCGTCGGAAACTGCAGAATTAGAGAAGGCCCTTTAGTTTGTGGACACTGTGGGAAAGTTTTTCTTCCACAGTGCTATGAATTGCCACCAGACAAAGATCATACTATTCCTCGAAAAAATAGGAAAGCAGGCCTGTTTTTTTTTTTTTTTTTTTTCAAATAAACTTTGTTCTGTTGCAACTTCGCGTTTCATGTGCTTGTTCATTGAGCTTGAAATGCCACAGCAAGAAAGGTAAGGGTTACTTTGTTTATAGTGGGTTCAAATATTAAAATAACGCGTTTTTGTATCAAGGATTCTTGCGGTAACCAGATTACGGGTTGATTTCAGCCTATTTTTAGCTCTACTGTTACAACGAACATCTGATATAACAAAAAAATTTACTGCCTCGATACCACTTCGTTATAACGAAGTTCGACTGTAATCGAAAAATTGGATTTTGTTTTTTATCCTTCATGTGTTTGCACAACATCTAGAACGACTCCTTTAGAGAGCACTACAAAGAGCCCCTTTGGGGATGCCGCAGTTGATGCCTTACTTGCGCTGCTGCGAGGGAAAGTGTCGTTGTCAAGGCTTCTTGACTAGCGACTTATTAATTTCAGTGGTCATGCCGAAATTTTGCACGGCTCATAATGAGCGACTCTCAACATGTATACCATTGCACGTAACAAAAGTGTGGATCAGTTCGGTCCTGTATGGGCTCTGTGGGCTTCTCACTTTCAGTCGGGCCACGAAACCTCGAAGGAGGCAGTGAAAGCGGCGATGACACAAACAAACCAGATATACCGGATACCGCGCATATGCAGGGTGGCCAGAAATTGAAATTCACACCACCAAAGTTTAATTTCCTGGTTCGAACACGCCCGTGTGCTTCGCAAGTTTGTTGTTACATACGTGACCAGATAGAAAACGAAAAATGCTGCGTCTAATCTCACGGCAGCCGTAAGGATTACCTCCGGGAAATTCTCACGGCAGTTTCCATAAAAGCTGGCTGGCCTAAAATTTTTGCTGAATAATATTAAGTCCCAACGTAACCTAACCACATAACCTCACTGAACCTAGCGTAACCTAACCGAACGCGTCATAACCTACCCAAAACCAGGACAACGCAACAAACCTAATCTGACACAGCCCAACGACACAGGACACAACCTATATTAAACGTAACTCAACCCATTCTAGAAGTCCTGTGCGTCGATCTCTTGGTATAGTAAAAACCAGAGTAAAAAAAAGCAGTAACAAAATCACGATGACCAAAAAATTCCGGAAGCTAAAAAAATATATCGCAATGTCGGACTCGAACCTGAGCCTTCTCGCTTAGAACAAAGTACTATACCACAGGGGCAGTTGCGAACACGGCTTTTTAGGGAATATTTATCCCATAGAAACTCCGCGTAGCGTACTTAGCCAATGATAGGCGACTGCCGTGAGAAATTTGACGGCAATCCTCACGGTTGCCGGGATAATAGACACTACCTTCCCTTAAAAGGAACAAGTTGTTGTCAGGTATTGGGTAATCACATCGCCGAGCGTATATATTCGAAACGAAGCCACAATCGTACACGCTGAAAGACAAAACCAATTCTATTACCGGCATTCCCCTGACGATGCTTCCACACCGAAGCATGTCACCATGTCGTGCTTTCAAAATCCCACTACCATTGCAGGATCTGTCGCTTTCTTCTGTTACAACGCGAGCAAGGTGAAAGAATGCCATGATGTTAATGATTTTATGTCGTATGTCTCTGTACCTCATATCGGGTGGCGGTAGACAACATCATGTCTCTAGATTTATTCTTCCCGATCCCGATTTGGCTTCTTCAGCAGCAATGCATTCCACTTGGCTGTGACTGTCTCGTATCACAGCCTAAAAGATCGCATTCTTTCACTCACTGCGGGCATTTGATGGCTCCCGGTTGGGCTTCATGGCTCTTCGGAACAGGTTACTTCGGAGCGGCACGCGGAGCGGCTCGCGAATGGCGGGCTCGCTGTCGTCATCTTCTACCAACGATGACTCTTTTGAATATGACTAGCCACAACTTGCGCAGAAATGGTGCATGGTTCAACGACGCGGTAGGTAATGACAGCTGGAAAAATTTCACCTGCTTGTTCCGTAAAAACTCGGGAAAACTGCGTAGTATGAAATAAGAATAACGCCCCATGCGAGGCTTGTATAGGGGCGCCACATAAGGCCCCCTAAATGGGGGTTCCATTTACCATGCGTAAAAGATGTGGCAGTTCCGCGTACAATGACACGGATGCGAGGCCATGATTTTTCGTTTTTTTTTCCTCGCAAAAGGCAATGATTTCTGTGGCAATAACATCAAACGCCTTGTTCCGTATTAAAAGGTCTCGTCGGCGATATCACCACGCTGTGGTGTGCATTAGCCCACATTAGCACGAGGTGTTGAAGAAACTGGGGCGTGGGTCGCGGGGATGTGAGTGATTTTGTTCACGGGCAGATAAAGCGGCTATTTTACAACGATAATGATAGTACGAGGCAGCTGCGAGTAGCCACCTCTTTTTCGTCCGTAATATTTTCAGCATCCTCCCGGCCACGCGCCCGCGCTTCGGTTTCTTCAACACGAGGGGCATGCATGCCACAGACAAGCGTCAACGCGACCATTATTCCTTTCTTTTCTTTTGGAAAATTGCCGCGGTGGCTCAATTGCTAATGCGTTCTGCTGCTAAACCCAAGGGTGCGGGTTCGATTCCCGGCCGCGGCGGCCGCTTTTCTGAGGGAGGCGAAAAGCGAAAACACCCGCGTGTTCGAGATTTCGGAGCACGTTAAAGATACTGAGGTGGCCAAAATTAATCCGGAGCCCTCCACTACGGCGCGCCTCATGCCCTGTGCGGCGTCGGCGCGTTAAACCTCACAATCAATCAATCAATTAATCAATAAATCAATCATTCATTCATTCAATCAATCAATCAATCAATCAAACAATCAAATAAATCAATCAATTTTGGAAAGTTTTCCATATCTAACGAAGCTAACAAGCTTGCACCTCACCATATAATTCAGCTGTGTGCCGTTCTGACCCCTGTGAACACACCTGTGCGTTATACACCAACCTAACAAGGTTCAATAACGAGCTAACGAATCATGCTGATTCGACTTAACCTAAATACAAAAATCATCCGCCATCACGGCCTCAAAAGTCGTGCGTGGAGTAGTAAAGGAAACAGTATCCAGCCTGATTCGAATATGCCGAAAAGTATACTGTAGTGTCGCGTCGGCGACGGCCCCGAAGGGCGAAGCAGGAGACAAACACCCGTTGAAAGAGTCAAGCCAAAAGAGAGTAATTTATTCAGTGACGTCATATATATAGCCTGGGGTTAGCCCCCTGGTGGTAGAACTACCGAAACGCCGAGATGCGAAAACCCCGGATACTACATGCTCCTTCCCTTAAATTTTTTTTTTGTACTTCATCTTTCCCCCTTATAAAAAAATAAAAACGAGTAAATGAAATTCCCATACTCTACACAAACTGACACAGTCCACACAGCAAAGGTAATATCATCCACATGTCCAAAACTAACTGTCAGTTCACTTGAATGTACTTCACTGTATTTGCACTGTGCTTTTTTCATTCATTCGTTCATTCGTTTATTTTGCATTTTCGTAACAACAACAACAGAAAATGCAGGAAGGAGGGCAAAAAGCTGGACGCAGCCAGCTTGACAGGGACCCAACTCCCTTTACAAAGCAGTGGGGCACATAGCGAACAATTCCGGAGTTTCTTATTTGCAGGTAAAAAATACAACACCAGGCAAAAAAAAAAATTAAACTGGAAAAAAAAAAGTTTTTTTTTTATCATGCTTTTCACGTTCACAAACAAAATCATGACACTGGACATTTGCAGTGCAATGTAAAGAAGGATAAAAGAAAAAGAAAGACTCATCTAGTACATAGTTACAACTTTGTAGGATTTCGGTGGAAAAAAAGTGCAGGATTCTACAGCACAACGAATATAGGGAAAAAGAACTGCAAAACATTGGGATCACGTTACAAACGCACAATGGCAATTACAAATGAAACCATGCATAGCAATTCAAAGAAAGGAAGAAAAAAAAACGCGGTGTTTACAAATGATTGTGAAGGTAATAAAGTTTCAGTTGAGTAGGTGTAATACTAAGTAAATTAATTCCTTTGGAGGCGAATTCATTTAAAATTCGTGGTACACGGTTGTTAACCATATCCAGGCCGTGGTTGGTCCTACAAAACGGAATCACCCAATTATCATTATTTCGAAAAGAATACCCGGTTTCAGGGACACTCTGCAAACTGGCTAGAGATGAAAATGTTGTGTTATTATGCTTGAGGCTGTTTTTGTACCTGATGAGTAAATTGAAATTGTATAAAGAAGTAAACGGTAAAACCTTATAGGAATGGAAAAGATGGTCAACGGGTGAATGATAGCTTAGGTTTGCTATGTGTCGGAGGGACTTTTTTTGGGCTGAGTAAATCCTATTTATATTTTGTTTTGAGGTAGTTCCCCAGACCAAGGTACAATAATTTATCTGGGAGCAAAAGAGAGATTTGAAAACTAATAATTTAAATTTCTCAGGTAAAACATAACGGACTCTGCAAAGAGCGCCTGAGATCTTAGCCAGAGAACTGAGCACTCGGTTCACATGCGAAGTCCAAGACATATTCTGATTAAAGATTACCCCAACTGTTTTAATTTCTGACACTACTTCGATGTTGTTTAAGCCAATTCGAACGCGAAACTGATAATATAAACGTTTCTGGGAGGGGGTAAACACAACTGCTTTGGTTTTCGTGGTATTTATTGTAAGTGAATTAGCCGCACTCCATATATTTAGATTGTCCAATGTAGCGTTCGCCATTTGGCAAAGTTCATGCGGATCTTTAGATTGTATAAAGATGCTCGTATCATCGGCATAGATAATAAATGTAGCTTCAGTAGTTATGTTTACGACATCATTGACATATAGATTAAAAAGTAGTGGCCCGAGTGTACTACCCTGAGGAACGCCAGCGGTTAGTTTCATAAATTTAGACATACATTCATTGATCAAAACACACTGTTCCCTATTGTCAAGGTATGATCTGAATAATGCCAAGGCAACACCGCGGAAACCATAGTGTTCAAGTTTTAATAATAGTGAATGGTGATTAAGAGAATCAAATGCTTTTGAGAAATCAACGAAAATACCCATGGTTAGTTTCTTATCTTCGAATGATTGTAGGATAATGTCTTTTTGTGTTAGTAGTGCTAGCTCTGTCGATCTACCCTTCCTAAAGCCAAACTGCTGAGTTGATAATATATTATTCTTGTCACAGAAGGAATTGATTCGTATTGATATAATCTTTTCTAGAGCTTTTGAAAATGCAGGAAGTATAGAAATCGGACGGTAGTTTGAGAAATTGTTTTTATCTCCAGTTTTTATTGTTTTTATCTCCACTTCACACACTGCACTGTTTCCTTTCCCCTTTTTCTTCTTTTTTTCTTGTCGGCGGACTCGTCGTCATACTCGACGTCCTCGATCTTGGGCTTATCCTCTTCGTTGGCCTTCTTGGCCTCTCCCTCGGGCTTGTTGGCTTCGTCGGCCTTTTTGGAGTCTTCCTCGGGCTTGTCAGCGTCTTCCTTTTGAAGCTCCGGCACCTGAACCTCTTGAGATTCATTTGTGCTCTCCTCTAGTTCCGACGAGTTTGCTCTTAGTTGCTCTCGAAGATCTGCTAGTTGTGATTTTAGCTGCCGCATCTCTTGTGCCAGCTGGGATTCTCTATTTCTGCTTTGTGCTAGCTCTGATACAAACAGGGAAAGTAAGCTGTCATTCACCTTGACATCAGAGTAGGATTCTTGGCTCGTTGGCGTCGCATGCAGACCGAGCTGGTTGACGACGACGACGTCCTGCTCGTCGTCGCGTGGGGCTTCGATGTTTCGCAACGGTGACCGGGTGTGTCGTTTCACACGAGGTGAAGACGGATGCATGGTTGCAGAACGCGGCGTACGGCAGGCATTCCTGAAGTGGCCGATTTTACCACACTGGAAACACGTTTTCCCCAGAGCGGGGCACTGTTGAAGCGGACGCGGTGTACGGCAGGCATTCCTGAAGTGGCCGATTTTACCACACTGGAAACACGTTTTCCCCAGAGCGGGGCACTGTTGAAGCGGGTACCACATCCTACCACAGCGGCCGCACGCTGGAGAACGCCGAGCACTGGTCCGGGCTAACCTAAGCCCCGGACGTGCCGGTGTTGCACTTCTGTTTGTTGAGATTGTGGGGCGAAACTCGCGACGTGGAAATCGGGTGGGGCGCTGTTGAAATCGAAGCGATCGAGTTCGTTGAGTCCCGTCGATCGCTTGAACTATTTCTTCTCTGGCTGCTCGATATCGTTGCAGCAGATCCTGGACTTCAGTTACGTTTTGGATGACTTGGATGGCCTTGTCAAACGTGAGTGCCGGGCCTTCTGTCAGCAGGCGTTCCCTGGTGCGATCGGATGCAAGTCCCACGATGAGTTGATCCACGAGTGACGCGGCTTCGTCGGAGCCAAAGTTGCATTGTCGACCCACGTATTGCACACGGCGCGCGAAGTCGATCGCCGATTCCGTTTCTGCTTGATATAAACTTCGGAACTGTATGCGGTCCGCCCGCTGCGATGTCGAAACGTCAAAGTGAGCCGCGAGGCCCTGAACTAGATATTCATAGTCGTTGCCGGTGCTTGTGCCCGCCGGTCTGGCTGACTCCATTATATGCACAATTCGATTCGCTTCTGCTCCCAAAAAGGTCTTCAAGAGGGCTGCTTTGCGCCGCGGAGCGAATTTTTCACAGCCTGCTGCGAGAAGATATGTTTCGAACGAGCGATGCCACTCACGCAGGCCCGAGAGCAGAGCTCCACCGAGCGCTCCAGCGTCGAGGCCTTCCAAGTGCCGACATGGAGGACCTTCTGTTCCCGAAGGGACCTGCGGCAACCCAACGGGAAGTGTTCACTTATCTGCTTCACTTCCTGAAGACGACCGGCCTCACGCAGCGGCTGTAGCCCGGAGTGCAGTGATTGACTGGTGTGCCCGGACTGACAGCGTTCTAGGACTGACAGCTCTCTTTATACCTTTCTCTCTCTCTCTTTCTACTTTATCCTATCACTCCCCCTCTACTTCCCTTCCCCTGCACTGGGTTGTATGCAGGTGAGCTCCCTGCCGAGCTCAAAATATCCCCAGTGAATTTCCTTTCATTTTCCCGGTCGCGAACCACAACCCCCCCCCCCCACTCGCGCCATGCGATGGCCGGCCTCCCCGGGTCCGGCAAAAATGGTTGCGGCTTCGCGGCCATGTCAGCCATCTTGACACGATAATGAACCAAGTGGTGCCGCTTTACTTTCCTTTATGAAGTTTATATAATCCTGGCGCGAAAAATACTTGGTGCCAGTTGACGATATCTTGCAGTATTACCTGAAGGTTACATGTCGCTGGACGTATTTGCTGCGTGTCGCTCGATGCACGTCGATTTCGGCACTATGCTGCTGGCCGCCCTTTCCTCGCCGGTGCGGTCGTCCGCGTAGGCCTAACTCTCTATCGCTCTCGGCTGACTGTTTCAGCCCTCACTACTTCAAAATAAAACTTGCGACCTGTTCGGCGGCTTACACGTTACTGAAGGAATGTCGAGCGCTTACATTTCGGACGGTTCTTGAGTCGGCTGCGCCATTGTGGTGTCGCGTCGGCGACGGCCCCGAAGGGCGAAGCAGGAGACAAACGCCCGTTCAAAGAGTCAAGCCAAAAGAGAGTAATTTATTCAGTGACGTCATATATATAGCCTGGGGTTAGCCCCCTGGTGGTAGAACTACCGAAACGCCGAGATGCGAAAACCCCGGATACTACATATACGAATTAGCAAATCAGCATCCCACAGACAAAAATTAAGAAACGGAGTACTGTAAGCACACATGTAAAGGAAAACTCCTTTTGCACGAAACGTCAGCGCTTGTCCTGTTTTCTTCGTCGTCCTCGCCTCTCGCGCTGTGAACCTTTTTCCGAAATGAATTACCAACACGCCCAACCTTCCACTCTTCTCAGCGCAAAAATTGCCGTGGTTGAACGCGATTAAACCAAGTTTGTCAAGCCGTGTACGGTTTGGTTCGGCTTGTTTAGGGAAATGACGATACCGTTGCATTAAAATTTAAAACTAAAGGCGCTAAGAACACGGACGAAGAAGAAAACGATCACGACAGAGAAGGCGTCGCCCGTGTTTTGTAGCTCGAGCTACACTAGCCGAGGTTGAGCAGTTTCGTGTGGATCCTGGAGAGCCGTGCTGCGCATGCGCGAGGAGCAATGACATCTCACTGCGCACAGCTGGCGCGCCGGCGCCACCGCCTCCGCGATTGGATTGGATTGGATTAAATTTGATTGGATTAAATTGGATTGAATTGGCTTGGAAATTGTTTTAGCATCAGTAAGCATGATAATCATCAAATCCTAGACAACCAGGAAACCTAAGAATAACCAGCTGAACCCTAGCTCACGCTACGTATATTCTGGCATAACCGATCTAAGCCACTGCTAATTTTTAGTGCGCTTTGTTTTACGGTATATGTACAGAACCAACTTGCCTAAATTAAGCTGCTGTGCTAACGAAACAATTGATTTATAGAGACGGCCGCTTTTGCAACGACAACCACCGCATCTAGAATTGCATCGCATACAAAACGCAGACGCTGTTTGGCGCTGTCGGCTCTCTCACCGCGAATGTGCAAGAAACTTGGATAAAGGAAGCGCCTCCGGCGGTGGCGGCACGGCCTAACCTTTACCTGCTGTTCATTTTCACTCCGCAACAGCCAGAGCCACTGGTTAGGTCCAAGTTTGGGCTTGGCTGAGCTTGAAGGTCAGATTTATGGGACGTAGCGCTTTCTGGGTTTGCACCTGGATTAGTAGATAGATCGCTCTAATAAGTGGCGCTGCATAGGAGCAAATGTACAATACGTGAACGCCAATGAGTTTTGCGGCCTGTATTCGGCGCTTCTCCCATGATAATCGAAGATAAAAGTCTCATTCGTGGCGGGCGAATAAACTCATGGGAGCGTTCACATGGCTTAGAGTAAAAGAAGCCTGAAACGCAACAGCCAGCGACGCACCAGATGCTGTACGTGGAGAAGATAATAATGTAGCTTGTTTTTATCAGAGAGAGAGAGAAATAACTTTTATTTGTCCAGTTTGTGGAGGAGAGCTAGACCTCCACCCTAGGCGTCGGCCAGGAGCCCCTGGGTCCTAGCAGCGTCTTCGGCTAACTGGACGGCCCAGACTTGATTCGCCGGGTCTGAGCTGAGCAGTACGGTCTCCCACTGCTCATTACTGCTAATTTTGCGGCTCTGAGGAGTCGCCTGAGGACATGCCCATAATATATGTGCAAGATCGGCCCGTTCCTTGCATCTCCGACATTTATCTGAAAACTGTCCAGGATAACAATGACTATACGCGACGGGGTTCGGGTACGAGTTCGTCTGAAGAAGCCGCCAAACCACAGATTGCCTTTTACTGAGGGATGGATGAGCGGGGGGGTAGCGGGCTCGTTCAAGCCGGTAATGAGTAGTCAGCTCCCTGTAAGACACGAGCCTGTCTCTGCCCGTCCAGCGGAGCGAGTGAGCGTCTGGGTCAGAAGTGTCGACGCCAGCTCGGTCGGTAAAGCCTCGAGCCGCATCGTGCGCACACTCGTTTCCGGCCAGGCCCGAGTGGGCCGGTGCCCATATCAAGTATATCTTCCCGTTCCGCTCGTCATGGGATCGAGATTTTAGGATTTGGGACGCCTCGGGTGAAATTCGCCCTCTCGAGTAATTTAAAATAGCCGACTTAGAGTCGCTAACAATGAATTTAATTTTTGGAGAAGCTGTCATCGCCAGGGCGATGGCCGTCTCTTCACCCACCTCTGTGTCCGTCGTGCGGACCGAGCATGAGGCAATTGAATCCCCACGGAAATTGACCACTGCGAGGGCCATGGCGTCGCGAGCAATGTAATCAGCGGCGTTTACGTATACCACGTCCTCTGATTTTTCATATCTTTTGTGTAGGGCTTTGGCCCTAGCCTGTCGCCGCTCTTGGTTATGTACGGGGTGCATGTTTTTCGGTAGCGGTGGTATGTGCATGCGATCCCCTATTTCCTCTGGTAGGTCTATTTTGGCTCGGGGTATCCCTGCAGGAAAAATGCCAAGTCTCAAATCACTTGTTTTTATCAGTCATCATTTTTTTTCTTCGCATTGTTCCTCTTGTTGAGAGGCTTTTTCTTGGCCACTCCCCCTGAAAGGGTATGAGCGCCTTCTCTGCAGCGCCACCATTATTACCCCAACGCTCATCATCATTACAGCCTCTCCAAACCTTGAAGAAGACAGCTTCAGAAGGACGCATGAAGAACCCCTCTTCCGCCCCCGGTAAGTAGGAGGCTATGAGGGCGATATAGCCGGAGTGTCCCCGTTGAACCATCCTTCAGAACCTGGTAGAGCTGTGCACGTGTGGCAAAGCCGCCTTTGTAGTCAGGCACAGCTTCGAAGCGCTGCCCTCCGGGGTCGAAAAGGGCAGCACTTCAGGGTCGTTGTGATGCGATGCGAGAAACGCCATTATTTAGTAACCGAAATTCTCACGCACAGGATCAGCAGCAGACGTTCAGTTCGCCCTCTCACGACTCCAAGCGACGAAGGGGTTTTTTCAAATTTTAGAGCTTCAGCGCGCCGAAGTGACACACGGGCAATGAAACACGCCGTGGTAGAAGGTTCAGCATGAAAGGCCAGCTGCATTCAGATTTCACCTCGACCAAATTTATTCTTTATGTGTAGCAAGTACTACCAAATCAGCTGGGACACGAGTGGTAGCCCCGTGAAATACCTCGTTATTCAGTCAGAAGCGTATAAAAAAATTCCCCCGCATTTCCCCGAGGGGGAGAATGTGAAAGTGCGAATGCACGGTTGTCGGCCCGCTTGCGGCGCTTGCACTCGGCCCCCGCAGCCCACCGCCTCGCCGCCTTCTCTTCCATCTCTTCCATCGGGTTTGTAGTATCACGTGTACACCACGGAGTTATCAAGCCGCTATAACGCCGCTGAGTCGCCAACGCACGCCGCTGACGACGTAGTTTGAATGCGTTAAAGATATAAGGCGCGTCACTAACACTGATATCACCGTCGCGTCCGTGGCTTGGTCGGTAGAGCGTCGCGCTGCGGCCGCAAAGTCCTCGGATCGAAACCTGGCGCCGGATGCTGTTTCTTTTTTAAATATAGAGGAGCACTGCGGACGCCGCCGCCGCCGCCGCCGCCGCCGGCGGTGGATGGTTTGGGGTCGCTTATAAAGTGCATTCGCACTTAAAAACCTCCGCCTCAGACCACGCTGCACCTGTCGGCGGATCGCGTAAACAGCCCTGACGCGCCTGTGACGTGCGCTGCAGCCGGCGGGGCCTTCTCCTTCTGGCCAGCCACGCGGCTGGAGAACCGCTCAAGCTCGCGAACGCTTCACCCATTTGCTGCCCCGTGCGCGCGTAGAGCCTGCGCGCAGGCTGGCTCCCGAGCAGCTGACCGCCCGGCCGCTCGCTTGCCGGCTGCAACGTCATTTTAATGGCCGCGCTTCAATTTCGGTTTCAAAATCGCCGATTTTTGCTGACCGCTGGCGGCGTCCACGCGCGTATTTCAGCTGTTGTATTTTGAATCTTGCTTTTTTTTTTTTTTACAGCAGACTATACGGAAATAGTGTTTTCAGCGGGTGGAAATTTTGAGCGCAGTTGGCCTTTCATTTTGACCGGGAATCTTCGACGTGCGCCGAAATGTGGACACCAGCGTTTTCGTTTTGGGTCTGGAAGTGTACATACTGCCGGAGGCCGGTTTAGCTAATAGGAATATTTTGCCGGCGCATTCTTCTTTGAAAAAAGTTGAATAAAGGGTGGCAGGGTCCTTTTAACTACACGAGTGTCATGCAGATGGAACCGAAGCACATCCCTGAACAATGTGGATCCAAGAACCCTCAAGCTGCGTAACTTTGTTGCGGTTATTTGCCACATCTCACGCGCTTCCCTTTCTGGGCGAACTGGTTGCGCCAGTATCCGTCGTGATTTTTCCAGACCAAAGCTGGCAAAAGCGAGTCGCTCTAGATTTTAATGAAACGTTCTATTTGAATTATATTACGAAGCATCGCCTGATTATTACTCACTGCCGCCCACTGTCTAACTCAATGAAATATTAAAACTTTTTTAGTTCTTTTTCAATCCAATACAATTTTCAAGTACACACCATACTTATCTATGACCCAGTTTCAGATCTTAGTGGTGCAAAGTCAGAGTAAAAGCTGAGACTAGGCCCTCATTCGACACGAACTAGAACGGTACAAAAATGTAGGGGAGGCCAAAAGCGAACTCAGTTCATGGCAGCCATGTATGAGAAATGATTAATGGTCATCGAAGGTAATAAACGATGAATTGGTGATTGATAGTAATGATTACTAGGTTGGAATAAGGTCGACGAAAATGTATTAAGGCGGGCATTAAATTGGCTGAGGTGGCGTTTATTAAGGTGAATTAAGATAGATTAACGACGGTTAAATAGCGTTGGTCATGTATATGAAAGGTACCCGTCGCAATAGTACGCCAGGATTTAACCTTCAAAGCACATCACAGACTTGAGTGCCCGAGAAATATTGAGCTGACGCCCATGGCTGCTTAAACTTGAAGTGAGGTCGGGTGTTCAATCTCAACATGACCTAGTATTGACAAAGGCAAGGTTGAAGTCTTCCTGTCTGACATACTTGCGCTCCCCCTGCTCGTGCGCTTGCAGACGACGCATCGAGTCGGAAGAAGCGGCCGGCCCCATCCTGGCCGCCCGAGGAAGGAGGACCGTGTCGCACAAGTGCCGATGAGGTCGGCAGCCCCTGCCTCAGCCCGGGGTCACCGGGCAGCCCAACCGGCCCAACGCAGCCGGTCAATGCGTCCGCCTACTCGCTGCATGACGAGCGGCTGAACCAGCAGGGACGGTGGCGCCTCCTGTCGCACATCGGTGTGGCCATGCCCATCTTCCTGTCCCCCGTGCTGTTATTCCAAACCGCGGTACGCGTCAAACCTCCTGTCCTTTTTTAGATGCAACGCATCTCATGCTCGCCCCTCTGTCCTTCCTGCGTCTGTCTGGCGTTGTCCGCACAGCTGCGCCTCTCCTCTCTCCGATAGCGAACACTCTCTCCCAAACAGCTGCGGGCTGGCGCAGCGCGCTCTCACTCCGTTGCTAGGCGCCGGTGGGCGGCGCTGAGCTCGGCGCTGCGAATGTGCAGTACTCTCTCTCTCCGCGCTCTCCTCTCCTTCAGGCGCTGTGAATATACAGCGGCATGCCGCGCTCCGGCGGTCTCAGTCGACGGTCGTCCGCCCACCTCCCCTTCGCGTGAGAATCCTTGCTATAAGCGTAATCAATACGATGGAAAACGCCAATGGAACCACCCATGAGATGCGTTCCATCACACCAGGGTTCCCGCGAGGGGAGGTGGGCGTAATTTTTTACTAATGTCTTCTTCCAGTAGATAGTTTGAACCGACTGCTAGGAATGCAAAACTTGCGCCCACCCGATACGAAGGGGATAGCCACATCATCATCATCAGCACCATCATCATCATCATAATCGGTGGTGGTGGTGGTAACAAGCATTAATTTTTTGTACAAGGGATACAAAGACACAATGTTACGGTTTAGTGAATTTTGGTGTCTAGGGGAGAGGGATCAGGTAATGGGAGCTGGGGAAAAAGTATGATACATCCAAAGGGGTATGAAATTCAAGGAAATGGTGAAGGTCAGACGTCTCGAGGAAGTTTCGTAGAGCGGTGAGCAGGCGCCGTTCTTTGCTCTGATTGGAACGACTTGGATAAATTAAGCCAATCATTAAGGCTGGGTGTGCTTGCGAATCCTACGTTTTTGAAGGCTTGTTGTCGACAGTCGGCAACGAGGGCAGTCCCACAGGATGTGTGCAGTGTCGTTATTGGCTGAGCACCGTGAACACTCGGGATCATCTAGACTGCCGTATCTCGTAGCGCGGAAGTGTGGTGTTCTCGCCGATCCAGTTATAATCCTGTGAACGATAGTGGGCCATTTCCTGGGCCAACGCTGAGGAATGTGTGGACGTTTCACACCTAGAGCCGCTTGTAGTTGCAATCGGAGGCGGCGGCCTGGCAGATACCGGTTTCCAGTCCTACCGATAGACGGCGTAGTGGTCTCGCCACAGGCGGTTTCGGAGAAACCAGTTCCCAGACCCACCGACAGAGGGCGCACTGGTCTCACAGGGCAGAGAGAGGGAGCCTCCCACCGTTGAAGTTTAGCTATGGGGGCCACTTCTAGCCACCATAGTTTAGCTGCCGATCCCCTTGCGCGACCCCTAGAATTTCGCGGCGACGGCGCTGCTGTTCCTGGGCGAGCGCCCGTTTACGTCCGCGCCGACACAAGAAAACCAATGCTCTACTGTTTCAGCAGATTTCAAATTGGCTGGGACTGGGTTTACTTTTTTAACACGAATGTTTTATTCCCGGATACACGAAGATTTCGCTGTCGTCATATTCGCCACGGAAGTGACGCCAGTACAACGAAGCAAGCGGCCTGTACACCGGGTCTTCTTGCGGCGAAGCAACCTTTAGTATTAAAGAGCACGTTATACTTAGGGTTTGTTCGTTTTCGAGTTTTATATTATAACACGAAAGTGTTTTAGGCCGCGGTACCCCCAGATTTCACTGACGTCATATCCGTCACGGAAATTACGCCAGTACACCTTTGCCGAAGCGACCTGCCAGCCGGACGTCGCTCGCCAAGCACACCCACAAGACAGCCGCCGACCCGCAAATCAGGCTCAGCTGCCGATTTCACTGCACATTTCACTTTCGTGTTTTACCGATTCCTATGACAGAGGAATCAACCACAGTTTTTTTTTTTCTACCAGCCCCACTTGTTTTTGTTCTTTCCATTGGTACTGCCACTATTCGATACGGCTCGTGCGAAATCGTGGCATGACACCATAGTGGAGCTGTCGGCGTTAACGACACCAAACGTAGGTGCCCACACGTGCATAAGACGTGCCGCTGTCGTCGTCGTCGTCTGCGCAGCCCAGTTCGTGCGCCTACTGCCTGCTGCTGGTGCCGCTCATGTGGCTGTGCAACTCGGCGCCCAAGCCGGCCGTCGCCCTCCTGCACGCCGTCGACTTGCCCCTGCTGAGCGTGATGAGCGTGGAGGAACTCTTCACGCACTTCCTCTCGGTGAGTGCACCTAGTCTGGGGTGCCCGTATCCGTAGCACGTCGTCGTGCATAAGCTGAGTTCGTCCCTCAGACATTATCGTCGCCATTGTGGTTAGGAAAACCCTCCATATTCTACTAATTGTAGGAAAGTACTATTACTTTCTGGGGCATTAAAAAAAGGGAAACGCAAGCATATTTCGTGAGCATACGTACAACCCCTGTCCTACCACCAGTAGTAATGGATAAGCTATTTTAGGCTTGGATATTTTTTTACTTGCATTCATGTCATCCGCCTGAAGACGTTTTCCGTGGCGGTAACTTCCAGCACCGCATACAGTCCCCTAAAACAGGACCTTGGCGAGTGGGCAGAACATCGGCATGCATTGCGCGCACCGTGATTCTATCCTTGTCTGTGGGCACTCATCGCAGGCAAAGCGAAAGAATGGTATTGTTACCCTTGGCACTATGAGCTTCCCAAAAATTCACGGCCATGCTGCTAGCCCGGACGACAGGAAACTTCAGCAGCCCACGTCGGTAACAGGTGCCTCTTGTTTTCGGTGACGTCATGCTTCGTCGCTGTTACACTCGATTGGTTAGTCATACGCGCACCTGAACCTCAATGCAGGGTTCGTATACAAACGTGGCACGCCGCAGCAGCGAGAATCATTACTAGAAGCTGCTCCGCGTACTCGGGCGAGTAGTTTCGTGCGGTGTAGTTGGCCCCATTGACTTTCGTAACCTACAACCACCTCAGTTCATGACATGAATATCAACAAACGTTGTTTTGTCTTTCGTACAGTGTCGAAGGGTTCTTTCAGGCATGGTTAAACCGTTTTGCTGGGGCAATTGGAGTTTACGTCCTAGGTGGACGCTGTCCTTTTAAAGACGATAATATTTCTTGGGCTACTTAAACGCAGAAATTTTGGTCTGTCTGTCTGTGTCTGTCTGTCTGTCTGTCTGTCTGTCTGTCTGTCTGTAACTCGATTCAGCCACCCGGCCAAAGTGAAACAAAGTCTGCGCAATAGTCTTGTATACTCACAGCCAAATCTAAACGTCTAAGTACGGTGTCAATGTTCATACTTGTCAACATTGTTGAACAAGAACGAAACATTACGCAAATGTGAGGCAGAAAATCAATTCATAAGTGATATTTGCAGTGTCCCGTTATTTTAAAAAAATCACGAATGCTTGGTTTTTGCGATAGCAAATGAAATAGGCATTAACTGTAGAAAACCGTCGCCTGCTATTGCCCCCGCTTCTGGCGGCAGTTAACAAATCAAACGGCAACAGCAACGAAAGGTTTTACTAGAAAGGTTCCACCTTCCATTTGGAGCGCACTTCATGGAACGCAACGTGGTTGTATGAACATTGAAGTGGGGCGCCTCGATTTACGCTCGTCTCCGCCGTACGGCAGCGCTAGTATCAGGCACCTGGCCTGGAGCAGTCGAACGCGGTAAATTTAAATTGACTTGAGTAAACCTTTACTGTGTTTACCTTGGAAGGAACGCGGCCCAAAAGGAACAGCATGGGAGGTGAGCGGGAAAGCGAAGGGAGGCATTTCTTGGGAAATGTCGACAGACTATCGGCTTTTGTCGACATTTGCAGCGAAAGGGGCAGATACGCTGCCAATTTTTTTTTCGCGTTGCCATTTTGCCCAACGGTCTGCCATTCTCATGTTTACCAATTTCTGAAGAGTCTGCATTTGGACTTGCCCTTGTAGCAAGAGGATACGCATGATTTTCGGACCGCAGCCGTGGCCAAGTGGTTAGGGCACCCGCCTCGGCTGCGGGAGGTGGGGGTTCGAACCCCGCCGCCGGATACCCACCGGTTGATCAGAGGGGAGTGTACGCTTGGGGGAGGTCCTCCAGGTATGCCGTCCTCAGCGCTCGGTGGGCTTAAAGGGACACTGAAGTGATATGTAAACATTGCGGGATTACTAGCGCAAATTGTAGTCCGGAGTCCCCAGGCCACGTTTCGACCACTCTAGGCGCGTTTACGCGATTTTATTTAGTAGAAAGACTAATTCGAAAATGCTGTCCTCCTCTCTTTACGCTCGCCCATTTTCTGTGGCGTTTTCGTGTGACGTCAGGAGGGGATGAGCTGGCAATTGGCTGCGCCACGGCTGCGCTACTGCACGGCTCCCCGGCCGACAGAGTCAGTCGGCCCAGCGTTTCGTCCGCCGGCCGCCGACGGGTCGTCGCAATCAAGGAGGTTAAAAAAAATTGCTTGGTCGCAATTCGTTCGTTAGTCGAAACGAAGCCAGGACACGTTTGTGAATGGAAGAATGTGCCTTTCTTTACTTGGTTTGTTTGTACACTGTATCTAGCTCCAAGTCAAGGTCGCTTCACACAAGCGCGGCACAAGCGCACATGCGACGCTTCGCTGACTGGTACGCCAGTAGGAAAAATAAGGCCTCTTGAAGGCGGGAGAAGAGTCAGCGAAGTCAATATAGGTACTAAGGAAATAAAATCAACTGATATTTTACCGTACAGCGTAAAACTAGGGCGCGGGAAGCACTTTTTTGCGCTGGGCGAACAAGCACAGCGGTCAGCAGCACGACTACATCTGCGAACGCTTTTCCGTCTACGAAATGCAATTGCTAGAGTGAGCTACTGTGGAAACTCGGGCGACGCTTACTGCACGAGCGCAGTACAACAAATAGTCACCTAAGCTGCTTGAAATGCCAAAACTAAATAAAAAGACATCCCCCTCGCGAGGGGCACGATCAAATGCACAGCATTTCCGAGGGGGTGCGCCGGCAAGTCGTATCTCTCGATCGCGGGACCCGTGTCGCCATCTTTTGGAGGCGCGGGACAACTTGTGGCGCTTTCGAAACAAACGAGAAATGAGTGAAGGATATAAGGCGCGTTCGGTGTATCGAAATCTGTGTCGGTTTCGTGGCTCGGTCGGTAGTGCGCCGGGCACCTTGCGGTCTGCCCGCGGCGTGATGGGTTCGAAACCGGGCGCCGGAAACTGTTATTTCTATCATAGTGTAGTGGCCTGGCTGCGGACTACGACAAGGTGCGCATGCGGACTACGACAGGGCGCGCATGCGGACTACGACAAGGCACGCCAACGCCGCGTGACATTGTGAGTTACTAAAATGGTATGCATTTAAAAGTGTAAACCGGTTGTACAATATATACCCTATATTTAACTAAGCCTCCGCATCCCGCTCCGTGGCTCAGTTGTCTGGGGCGCTAGGTATATCACCGCAAATGTTTTTGCAAGTCGCGAGTTCGAATCCCCGTGTACGGTACGTGCTTTTTTTTTGTAAGTTAACTTTTTTGTTTTCCGCCGATGTTTTCTATATTGAGTTCACCTTTTTTTTGGGCCGCAACGTTCATGGCTACACGAACTAGTTCACAAAACGCGCGCAGGCTGGCACTGGCGCGCTAGCGAGTTCTCGTTGGCGTGCTGTTGCCATAAGCACCGACTGCTTGCAGGCAGTGGGCACAGGCCAGAATGAACGACCCTTGGCCTGGTGCGAACACCTTTTTACGATACAGGCATGAGGGAGGCAAGCTCCAAATATGGAGGAAAAGCGCATGACATTTGGGCGTCTGCGGGTACGCGGAAGACGTTCATCCACTGCGTAGGTCTCGGCTAGTGAATGCTACGACTACAAGCCGTCCTGGGAGGCTTATCTTGTGCTTTTTACAGCCGACAACATGACAGAAGCGCGGTACGATGATTACTGAGATATTGAGAATGCCCATCCAACAACGCCATGGGTTATGTTTTACAGAACCGAAACCGAAACCGAAACTTGTGTGATTGCTAACCTTGGGCATCGTCCAATCACGGCGCCCCTCCTCCCAACGTCACAGCCTTAGTTGGTGCGGCCGCCGCAAACCGCGCATGGTAGTTTTTCTTCTTTCGCGCTTTGTAAAATAATTACCGATTTGTCAACCGGATAAACGATGAAAAGTGTGCTAATTTGAGCCAGTCTACGCAGCGCAAGCAAAAACGGGAGCTTGACAAATTCACTTCAGTGTCCCTTTAAGGCGCTCTGATATTAATCCTCGCCGATGATTTTCGGCAGTACCGTAATGTTACGCATGACCTTCCTGTCGACATTAGCGATCAATTTATGCTAGGGCAGCGGGAGCAGAAGTTGCATGAAAACGGTCTTCCGTTTCCATGCGGTCTTCCGCACGCCTCCGGTGTCCAAGGCACACCCCAAGGGCATGCACCTGCTCCCATTCTTGTAGGAAGCGATCCTTTTCGCAAGTTAAGATATGTGAACCCAGATTTTTTCTTTTTGTGCGTGCGTGCGTGCGTGTGTGTGTGTGCGTGCGTGCGTGCGTGCGTGTGTGTGTGTTGTGGTGTGCGTGAGTGGTCGTGCATGCGTGGTGTGGGTGTGTGTGTGTGTGGTGTGTGTGGGTGTGTGTGTGTGTGTGTGTGGTGTGTGTGGTGTGGTGTGCGCGCATCCATCCCATAACGATTTAAAACCTGGAAGACCTTTACCTCTATTCTCGCCTACAAACATGTGACTGTCCGTTTTCCTTCCCCCTCGTATGCATCTTACTGTGTGTGTAAGATGTCTGTTTAACACATCAACCCACACCCGAACCACTCAATTGAGAAGGGCAGCCGACTAACCGCATTGAGCCATGTAATTCCGACATCTAAATACTAGCACAACAGGCATTTCATCGGTAGCGGCATGAAGCCTAGCTGTGCGTGCACGCCCCCCCCCCCTTTTTTTTTTCTTCCGCAAACCGTGCGCGCATAAACCGGCAACCGGTGATGGCGCATTCTTAGGCGTGAAAGACACCGGCGAAAATGTCGCTCGGAAGGCCTTCCAAGTTGAAAAAGAAATATGGGCTCAAGCCGGCATACAACTGGGGAAGTTTCTCTTCTAACGGGAGGAATTCGCAGCTACTTGGCGAAGTAGAATTCGAGCGGAAACGGCGATGGAGGGTTTTGGTCGTTTTAGGGGGCAGCCCTTTGGCAGCCGTTACCTGGGCTTTGCGGGAGTGGCGTCTGTTTATGTCCGCGTAACCGAGTAAGCGGACGCAGCAGCGACGAAAGAAAGATAACTGAGAGAAAAGTCTAGCGAAGGGTGAGGTGGGATACGACAGGCGCGGCTACGGCGTCATATCTCTCCCTGTCTTTCCCTTACACGTGTCTCATGCGTCGCCACCAAGGAGCGCCCTTCCCCTTACACTTTCCCCAGAAGCTGTTCCATTCTCCGCGCATCCAAAATACGTGTCGTTTTCGCGGGAGGTTCAAACACGATATGCAAAAAATGCTCGCTGCTCCTTGTGCGGGGCTAATTCTAACCACGTGACATTTGCGCGGGCAGGTTCAAAACACGATTTACAACATGTTGGCCGGCAGCGGCGGCGCACTGCGAGGTAGCAGCAGAGTAGCGCACGACGCCGTACGTTCTCTGATCACGCGAACACTTTCTGAGACGCAGCACAAAGACGCCGTGACCGAGAAGACTGCAGCTCACGGTGCGCACAAATTTCATATTATGGAGCGTAGTAATCGTCAGTGCCTTTTTTACGCCCATCCGTGCTTCTGTTTATTTTTCGAAATCTTCTGATGACCGCATAAGCCGTTAGTTGACGACTGCGCAACTCACGCAAGGGGAGGATCGGCGGAGGCGAGGGGAAAATAGTTGTGAAAGAGGTGTCAGCAGTGGTGAGGAGGATCCCCGGAGCGGAGCGCGCCGAGTGAATCGATGACACCGGAATGAAAACTGGGGGGATAGACATACTGCTTTGCAGTAAAAACAAACTCTTGCAGCGCGGCCCATCTTTGTGTGCGCGTGCGTGCGTGCGTGTGTGTGTGCGTGTGTTGTGTGTGTGTGTGTGTGGTGGGTGTGTGTGTGTGTTGTGTGTGTGTGTGGGTGTGTGTGTGTGGTGTGTGTGTGTTGTGTGGTGTGTGGTGTGTGTGTGTGTGTGTGTGTGTGTGTGTGCGTGGTGCGTGTGTGGGGGGGGGGAGCAGCTACGATGTTTATGGCTTTCTGAAGGTGAGCTTCGTGTATTTTATGGTCGCGATGAGTGCTACCAGATTCTCACATCACCCGCGTAACACTAAAATTGACGTCTCGTTCGTCGTCGAGTGCCCATGAAAATCGACGTTGGCTACGTTGAACATAGTCGGGACTTTGACTGAATCTTGTGGAACGTCCCTTCCATCCGTCGATGGGCCGCATCCCTTAGTGTGCTGAGAGTGTAAGACCCACCCACTATGAATGTTCGGAAGGAGTGCATTATTTGTGCAAAATGATCGCCCCCCACGCTGGAGCCTATTTCTAGAGCTATACGTTCAGTAGACGTGGGGGACGAATAGGCGATAATGGCCAACCTGAGGGGAGGCAGCAGCCTTTAGATGCATGTTTTTTATTGCCCTATAGACCTGATGCCCACCATTGTTTTTTTCTTGCTTTTTTCATATTTGACTTAGTGTCTTGACTGAATTCGTGGTGTTGCCTCAAGTAGCTTAGGAAAGCATCGGACATGCTTCCACGATAGTCTGTATTTTAGACCTGCCCAGAGAATCGAGAAATCGTCGGAAATTTTTGTGGGCAGAAGGGGTTTTTAGAACAGCGGCCGTCGTCTAGGCACATCAATGCGCCAATGAACGAGTGTTCTTTCTTTCCTTTTGTTGACCAAAAACTCCGACACGTCGCGGTCGCAGCTGGACGCTCTGCTGATCGTGCTTCTGCTCTACCTGGTCGGGCTGGTGGACACACTGACCGACCTGGTGAAGCGCACGACGTACCACTGCTGCCGGCGGTACGGTGCGCGGCGCAAGGACGTCTTCGTGTCGCTCTGCGCCAGCTGCTTCCTTGCCGCCATGCTGGTGTCGACGTCCGTGCTGTGCGTGCCCCTGCTGTGTCTCGTGGACCGTGTCTTCTCCGTTATGTACAAGGAGGACATGGACCAGGAGACGGGCGACACTCCGCCCACCACCTCCCAGCCCTCCTTTCTGCAAGGCCTCGTCGGCTCCGTGAGCTCTCCGTCCACGGACACCGCGTCCACGACCAAGAGGTTGCTTAAGAAGCTCGCCGCGAAGACGAAGCTCTTCAAACTAGCTTCGAGGGCACTGAAGGCCAAGGCACGACCTGAGCATTTTCTCACCCGTAGCATACTTGGCCGATCCGGAGCCATTCTGGCCGCTGTTGTCAGACGTAGCCGCGGTACATACTTTGTGCATGTATCCACAGGTATTTTTGCATACACAACGCGGCGTACTATAGGAGTTTTTTTTTTCTCTCGTAGTTGCCTGTTTAATTGTGTGATTGTTCTGCTGCACTTAGCTAACTCAATAGCATCCACGCCTGCTTTTAACGCTTTTCCCTCTGTGAAACAAACTCGCAATGCCGGATGGAAGAGCCAGTGTTTAAATACGTTTCAGATAATCCAAACCTTTCGCATGCTTCATACCAGATTATGGAACCCCCCAGTTCAGGCCTCAGAGTAGACAATCAACAACATGCAGCAGCGTTATGTAGGCTAGGCTAAACGGATTTGACTTGCCCAATTATTTCACGGATAGATGTCCCTGAAGTCACTCGGGCATGGCTGCTGGCTCGGAAAGCGGGAGGTCCACGTCGGATGCATTTAACGAATTGCTATTTTTCTTTGTCCACCTGATAGAAGCCGTCCAGGCAGAAGGTTCACATCGAGGATGAAAACCGACTGGCTGCGAGCGGACCAGCAAGTACCAAATACCCTGGCATGGACGAGCTCAAGGAGAACGCTGCCAAGCCCAAAGAAGCACAGAGTGCGCAATTTTTGTTTCTGTGCGCCCGCACATTAGTTACTT
Source organism: Haemaphysalis longicornis (assembly GCA_013339765.2). Lineage (NCBI taxonomy): Eukaryota > Metazoa > Arthropoda > Arachnida > Ixodida > Ixodidae > Haemaphysalis > Haemaphysalis longicornis. The sequence goes on from CM023453.1 coordinate 38,633,648, forward strand.
AGTCTATTGTTCTCCCATTAAATTTGTTCTGGAAACAGGGTATCGAGAGTGGTCCAACGCGTCTCAAACAAATGATGGCGCAAGGCCAACTAGGGAAAAGTGCGCCAAGAAAGTGTTTTGATGAATATGTTACAACTCAAATTGTTTAGAGGGAATACGAATAAAATCAGTTAAAGACTATGAGGACGGCTGGTGTGCAGGGCCAGCATGAAGACCAAGAGTGATTAAAAGATAAATAAGGTAGCTGGTTTATAGGACCAAAGGTAAAACTATGGGTGGTATGGGTGGTATGACTATGGGTGGTATGAGATGAGCTGTAAGAAGTGAACTTCTGACAGAAACTTAAAGGTGCGCTGAACAAAAAACATGGCATCGTCTCCTAAAAAGTATGACGGATGTAATAGAATATGCTGTCTGTAGAGTTGTCTGAAGTGTTTGCGTCGTGTAAATGTTGAGTGCCTTGCAATGAATGAGGACGTGTATCATGGATAGGCCCTCCCCACACCTGCTACACATGGGTCTTGTAGACCCAGTGAGCAGGTGCGAGTGCGTCTCAAACAGATATACACCAAAAAAATTATGAGCCGTTACACTCTTTGAAGGTGGATGACCAACAAAGCTTTTTAGCACATGCCATGATGGAACATAATTTAGGTGCAAGGTGTGAGCAAATTGTATTTCTTTTGGGCGTTGGCGGTGGCAATCTCTAAGAAGGACACATACACGCACACACTTTAATTTTGAGTACTGGCCTTGAAAGTGGTGCCTATTGCTAGCAAATCAACTCCTGATGCATGTTTAAGTGATGATATGTATT